>OX465580.1:127814098-128414098 GCA_950022655.1 Alentia gelatinosa
GAGTTGTTTCCGGCACATTCATGCATTAAAACATCATATGTCATGTTGTTTCTAGGTTTATTTTGTCACCACCGGTTAATTTTCATAGAAGTACATGTGCACTCATGGAGTGAGTGAGAACCGGTTCAGTGATTACAGGAATGATGAAATCCAACATTTGATGCAAGAAATCCAATATAATATCGTAAAACTAGATGAGTTTTAATCTTGGCCACCGTATGCCACGACTGGAGTTTGGCATAGAGACTTCATGAGGCGAAGCCGAGTGAAGTCCGGAGCCAAAATCTCTTCAATTTCGGAATATTATGTAATAACAATTCTGTGTGCCACTAGTGGCATATGAAACTTTGTATGCCAGTCAGCGTGCCATACGGAAACTCAACGGCATACGGCAACGGGATGTATGTGATCAATAATTTCAACGCATATGTTTGACGTACGAAGACAGTAAGCCAGTTTCCGTATATTACCAATAGTTCATGAGTGGTAGAACGGCTTAACATAGAGCTAAGCTACTAATCTACCTTCCATTTCATTAACCCAAGCGCGTGTTAATTTCCTCGCTGTGGCGAGGGATGTACCACACCAGGGCTATTTCGGAAACGAGTTTCTGTCTGTGTGACATGGATCAGTCCTGCCTCCTGACGCTCACTTGTAGCTCTCAGTAAACACTGTGATATGTTAATGAGTAGTAACGTGGAGAGAGGGTGGAGAATACTGAGGTTTATTGAAAAATTGTTGGGTGAAACGATTACGACTGAAATAGTCGATAGAGTAGTCCGAGTTTGTGTGAAATACTGAGTCCCTACAAACGAGTTTAGGGAGAGATTTGAGGAAAAAATTTGCATTTATGTTAAGAGGGAAGGACGGAGGGAAGGAGGGAGGGAGGGAGGGACGGAGGGAGGGACGGAGGGACGGACGGACGGACGGAGGGAAGGAGGGACGGACGGAAGGAAGGACGGACGGACGGAGGGACGGACGGACGGAGGGAGGGATGGAGGGATGGAGGGAGGGGCAGAGGGAGGGAAGGAGGGAGGGATGGAGGGAAGGAGGGAGGGAGGGAGGGATGGAGGGATGGAGGGAGGGGCAGAGGGAGGGAAGGAGGGAAGGACGGATGGAAGGAGGGAAGGACGGAAGGACGGACGGAGGGAAGGAGGGATGGACGGAAGGAGGGAAGGAGGGATGGACGGAAGGAGGGAAGGACGGAAGGACGGACGGAGGGAAGGAGGGATGGACGGACGGACGGACGGACGGACGGACGGACGGACGGACGGACGGACGGACGGACGGACGGACGGACGGACGGACGGACGGACGGACGGACGGACGGACGGACGGACGGACGGACGGACGGACGGACGGACGGACGGACGGACGGACGGACGGACGGACGGACGGACGGACGGACGGACGGACGGACGGACGGACGGACGGACGGACGGACGGACGGACGGACGGACGGACGGACGGACGGACGGACGGACGGACGGACGGACGGACGGACGGACGGACGGACGGACGGACGGACGGACGGACGGACGGACGGACGGACGGACGGACGGACGGACGGACGGACGGACGGACGGACGGACGGACGGACGGACGGACGGACGGACGGACGGACGGACGGACGGACGGACGGACGGACGGACGGACGGACGGACGGACGGACGGACGGACGGACGGACGGACGGACGGACGGACGGTGGGAAGGAGGGGCGGACGGAAGGAAGGTAGAACGGAGGGACGGACGGAGGGAGGGAGGGATGGAGGGATGGAGGGAGGGAGGGAGGGAGGGATGGAGGGATGGAGGGAGGGGCGGAGGGAGGGAGGGAGGGAGGGAGGGAGGGACGGACGGACGGAGGGAAGGACGGACGGAAATATTATCAGTTGAAAGGATTACGACTGGAATAGTTGATAGAGTAGTCTAAGTCCGTGTTTTAATGTATTGTAAACTGCTAATAGTGGAAAAAAGAATATGTGCAACTCTTCCATTATGATCTACATGAAGACCTTTTTCTGTACATCGTACAAGAGTCATCATTTAATGATATAAAAGTCTGCTCGCTAAGACGTGATTAGCCGTACATAAGGTCGTCCATGAGTGTTGAATAAAGTTGACCACATCATCCATTGGTCTCTATGGCATACAGAAATGGGTCTACATGTATGATCGTAGATTATTGAACAGGCCCCTGGACCCAATGACTATGAAGGGGCACCACGAAAGAGGTTAGATTTGGGGCAGAGAGCAGCAGGGACTCCGAAATATCTCACAGAAAATGCTGCGTAATATCAAGAGACGTCATTAGTTTGAGTTTGATTTTATTTATGCCACACATTGTGTTGGCTTCGTAATCTCACGAGTTGAATCTCACGTAATCTCACGAGTGGCGTCTAGATTTTATCCACGATTTTTGAATATTAGAAAGTAGTGACATAAACAACACTTTATGTCACACCCGTGACATAAACAAAGCCAATGTTAAGCCTATGGCGTTTTTATTAGGCGTAGGATAAAGGTCTCACCTCCACAGGCGGGAGTGAGGAAACAAAGCTGGGCCCAAGCGCAGGGGGTGCTGTCAACTGTCAGTGGGGGTGCCTGCTTCAAACCGCTGGATCTCATAGATCAGCAGATGTGTGATTGCTAATTTGCGGTGTTGGTTATGTTTGCCACGGGTGGGCAGGCAGGCCCGGGACCATAATGGCATCGAATTCACCGGTACCGAGTTCCGACAATATCGAGTTTTCACGGTATCGAATGGAATTCACTATATACCATGTCTTCATGGGTATGTAGCTGTTTTGCCGGAGACACACCAAACGAGTCAAGCCAGCGATCTCCGGAATCGCCAACACAAAATGGCATGTATGTGAGGTATTATTTGATAGTTATATTTCCCACCGATAGTTTAGAGTCTCAGAAGCAATAATCAGGTAAAATATGAAAAAAATAACTCTCATATACTCTATTTTGTGTTGGCGATTACGGAAATCTCTGCAATACTCGCTTGGTGTGTCTCCGGCTTTAGGGCCCACCACTCGAAAGTTGGGACGTTACACCGGAGACACACCAAGCGAGAAACGCAGCGAGTTCTGTAATAGCCAACACAAAATGACCTATATGTGAGCTATCATTTCATATTTCACCTGATTATTGCTACTAAGATATTAAATTATAGGCAGGAGATATTCCTATGAAATAATATCTCACATACACGACAATTTGTGTTGGCGATTCCAGAGATCGCTGCCAAATATCGCTGCCTTCACTCGCTTGGTGTGTCCCCGGTATAAGGGCCCACTCATGGGGACGTTAGGGCCTACCTATAATGACATCGACATATATATCATTGAAATATGCATACATGTTAAATCATTACTTACATTTCATGAAATCTGCGAAAACGGTGTCTATTACATTTTTTGCGCTGACAAGCTAACGAACGTTGACCAATTCTGTAAAATTAGGTGGGCTCTAACTTCTATTTATCCTATTTCTCACTCCCCGCGCAATGGGTGTGAATGCGGAGTCGCGGTGCCGCCGAGGCGCGACTGAGGCTTTCACACCCCCTGCCTCTCTTGGGCCCTAATGCCGGGGACATACCAAGCGAGTATTGCAGTGATTTCCGTAAACCAAAACCAAAACCTTTCATGTTGCATAGTATTCAACCTTTTCTTGTCCAAGTTGTATTTTTGATGAATGTATCTGTCTACCTCTCTCCAGATCATCTGTATTTCGACATCCAAATTTTCCTTTGCTTTCTTGCATCTGTAGTACCAAACTGTTCGTTTGATCACGTTTATCAAAAACAAAGAAATAGCAATTTTGATGCCTTTGATTGAAGGCAGAAGTGAAAAAATGATAGCATCTTCATTAACACTATATCTCTTCTTCAATATGATGGTCATTATGTGATTTATGATTAACCAGATAGGTTTGACAATAGGACATTCTGTAAATAAATGTTTGACATCTTCGTCTTTGGGACAGAAAAAGCATTTCCTTCTGTAGTTTCCTTGGTTTCTTATAAACCACATCTTGTTGGTTGGAAGTATTCCTACTACTGTTCTGTATGCCATATTTTTCAGGTCTGGGTCTAACTTATTATTATGAATATTTTTCCATATGTCCGAGAAAGGTTTCAAAGGATGTTTAGCTTGTACACTAGGAAATTGTGCTTTTTTTTCAATCAATATGTTGTAAACGGCTTTTGTAGTTGGTATGGAATTCTTGTCGACTTCTGCAACATGAGAAGTATATTCATTAAAACTTTCAATACATTTTCTATAAATCAAAGTTGTATAAATTGGTGGCATTACAGCTTTGTTTTTCAAATGTTCTCTGAGTGGATATTTCAACCACTCCATGGCAAAAGCTTTCCACTTGTGATGAAAAGTGTCAGACAACAATTTACAAATATGCACTGTATAAAAGGCTTTCAATTTACACTCAATATCTACAGCTGCTAGTCCTCCTTTCAGGACAGGGGCAATTATAGTGTCTCTCTTCAAATACTCACAACCTCCTCTCCATAAAAATGAAAAGTGTACAGAGTTAAACTTCTTCAGATTTGGAGCAGGCAGGTTAATCACTTGTCCAACATACCATAATTTGCTGAGTGCTATTATTGTTGCTACTTTAGATTTACCAAATAACGTTAAGGACTTATTGGACCAGTCAGTTATTGATTTGTTAAATTTCTCAAAAACCACATTCCAATTCTCTTTGTGTCTGTTGTGGATGGCATCCTTCTTGTAATTGAATAGTTCTCTGTCTGACAAAGAAGCAAAATATATACCAAGCAATTTAATAGATCGATTAGAAAATGCAATATCTGATATTGTTTCATCTCTCCTGTATTTCCATGCTTCTATCCAGAGCCCTTTGCATTTACCTCTGTTGATTTTACTTCCTGATGCTAATAGGAAAAATTCACAAATGTTGACAATTTCATGAACTGAGTTTTCTGTTGTTATAATACAACTAGTGTCATCCGCATATTGGATGACTTTTATACTTTCGTTAGAAGAAGGACATTTCAATCCTACTATATTCTGGTTTCTTTTCAATATTATGGATAAAGGTTCAATACACAGAACATATAATAAGGGTGATAATGAACATCCTTGTCTGACCGATCTTTCTATGGAAAAGGTCTCAGTCTGAAAGCCGTTAACTAGTACTCTACTTTCTGCTCCTTTATATAATAATCTAACCCAAGAAATGAAACCATTTCCAAAACCAAACATTTGCAAAATATGAAACATATAGTCATGTGATACACGATCAAAAGCTTTTTCCTGATCAAGGAATAAAATTGCCCCCGAAATGTTTTTATTATCTGCATAATCAATGAGATTTCTGTATAAATGAATGTTGTCCAATATGGACCTACCTGGGACAGCACAAACTTGTTCCTCAGATACTATGGAAGAAAGGACATTTCTTAACCTATTAGTCATTGCTTTTGAGATGATCTTATAGTCTACATTTGATAAACTGATTGGTCTCCAGGCTTTTAAATCAGTTTTTCTTGTAGTGTCTTTACAAATCAAAGTAATGATACCTAGTTTTAGAGAATCTGGTAACTCTTCTAAAATATAAGACCAATTGACCATTTCAACAAATCTATTACCGAAAAGATGAAAGAATTTGTAATAAAATTCTTTTGGTAAACCATCTAAACCTGGGCTTTTGTTGTTGGCCATATTTTTTATTGCTTCCCAGCATTCATAAAAGGTTAGAAAACCTTCACATGTTTCTGCACGGGTCTCACTTAACGTTGGTAGGAATTTTGAAAAGTAATGAACTTGGTCCATGTCAATATCTTCTTTTGTATATAAATTTTTATAAAATTGGAAACATTCATTTTTAATATCTTCTATCTCTGAAACAATACCATCTGGAGTAACAATTGAGCCAATGTTCTTTTCCTTGGCTCTTCTCTGTTCTTTATTTAGATAATAATTTGAGGGAGTTTCGTTTTCCTCAAAATATTGAATCCTCGATCTTATTCTGTTCCCTTCTGATGCTGTTTTCAATAGATCATTTATGTTTTGTTTTAATATTTCAATATTTTGAATGTACAAACCAGGGTTATTTTTTTCTTTCTCATAGATCTTTTTTAGAGCATTTTGTAAATGATTTAATGTCTTTTTCTGAGCAGATGCAATTCTTTTGGAGTGTTAGATGATTAAATCTTTAAACTTTCTTTTACACCTCTCCCACCATTCTCCATCGTATAATTCATCATGACACAGATCTTCAAACCACAATTTGTTTAACTCATTTTGAAAAACAGGATCTTCTAAAGTATTAGCATTACATTTCCAGTAACTGGTTCTCTTATTTTCAGTTAAATTATCAAAGGTGCATTTCAAAAATACTGAACAGTGATCGGAAAAAGCACAAGGTATTATGTTGGCGTTTGTGAAAGAATTGGCTATGTTTTTACTGACATAAATGCGGTCTATTCTTGTAAATACATGTTCTTTAGATGAAAAAAAAGTATATTCTTTTGCTAAAGGTTTAAGCTTTCTAAATATGTCACAAAGATCAAAGTCATTACAAATAGAAATAATTTCAAAATTACCAGTTGCTCCTCTTTGAGGATTTCCTCCGGCTTTATCTAAAAGAACATTTTCAACAAAATTAAAGTCTCCTCCAAGGATTAGATCTTTTGTTCCTCTAACAAAATTTCGAATGGATGGTAAAAAACGTATCCTTGATGCAGGATATGTTGGAGCATAAACTGAAATTAATCTAATCTCCTTTCCTTTAATTTTACAATCTAAAGAAATAACTCTTCCTTCAAAGTCACATTTGTGTGACAAATGTTCAAAATCAAGAGTATTCATAATAATTATGCCAACGCCACAAGAATTATTATAACCGTAACTAAAATAAGCTTTAGCTTTAAATAGTTTCTCTATTGCATTAATTTGTGTTTGATTATAAATTTGTGTTTCTTGTAAAAGTAGAATATCTAATTGGTTTAGAGAACAGAATTCAGATAATAAACTTTGTTTTTCTCTGGACAATAAACCATTGATATTTAAGGATCCTATTTTTAGTGTCATTAGAAGGGTTAAAAGAGAGATATATGGCGTTGGGCAAAACATGGTTTATCTAGGTAGAAAGGCTATTACTTCTTTGTTTTTTCTCTACTCTAGAGACACTTGGACTCCTGGATCTACGTCCAGGAGGGGAAGGCATAACTGCCGCTGTTATGTGCGCCACTCTGGGCGACTTTGGTATGTTGGGATTTCTAGGAGAAGGAGTTTGGGGGGGCCTCATTATCTCCTCCTCACTCTCTTCTCCCTTCTTATTCCCTTTTAGACTTTTTTCCTTATCCTTTTCTGCCTCTTTTGTTTCTTTTTCTACCTCTTTTGTTTCTTTTTCTACCTCTTTTGTTTCTTTTTCTGCTTCTTTTGTTTCCTTCTGGTTATACCTTTTAACCTCTACTGATTTATCTTTTGTACTTTCACTTTCAACTTTTTCACCTTCCTCTTTTTTGCTTTTTGGATTAGTCTGGTTTTTTTTACTCTCTTTAGTCTTGGTAAAGTTCTCTGGTTCTTTGGCTTTACTCAGAGGGGGATCTTCTTCCATTTCTTCTTCCTCTATTTCCCATCCTGCTCTTTCTTTACCCATTATCTTACTGGCGTAAGATGACTGAGTTTGGGGACATTCACCCCTTACGTGGCCGATGTTCCTACACTTCAGGCACATAGGTGGCCTACCTGGCATTGTCACTAAGCCAGTAAAACGTTGTCTTTTAAAAAAAGCATGGCCTATGTGAGGAACTAGGTCCTCATCTTCCACCTCAATCTTTACCCTTCTGACTCCGTTTTCTAGGCCTTCTGCAACCAACACCTCTGCCTGGACCTCTACTACCTTTACATTTCTTGACAGAATTTGTTCTATAGCACTGTCTGGCAAATACCTTGGTAGCCAATGAACTCTGACCCACCTGTAGGGTCTGATCCATCTGACTTCACCACCTGGTCTTACTTCAGCAACCTTTTTGATAGGAAAGGTTCTTTCTCCAATTTCTAGGTGTTTCACCTCTAGAAACTCTTCCAGAACACTTTTGTTTTTGAATTGTATTTGCCAGGCGTTCGCTTGTTTCACAAGGGCTTTTAAGGTTGACAGGGGAGTAATTGTTGCCAAGCAACTAACAATGTCCGCCCTACTCACATGGGCTGTACCAACACAAATCTCAGCTGTCAGATCTAGCAGCTCCATACTCAGACTTTCTGAAGTGGCTGATTGTTTGGGGGGACCTCGACTGCCCTGGTTTCCTCTAGACGACTCTGCAGAGTGACTTGGTGTCTTCCACCGGTTGAACGTCCTGTCAGAAGTTGATGGCTGGGGATTTCGCATTGGCTTCCCTCCACGACCGGCCATCTCCATCTGTCGCTGGGCTGGTGTTAGCGAGGGTAGAGAAAAGTGGGCCATCGCCAAGGCGAAGTGACCCGACTTTAATCCTTCTTGGAAAGCGGTGACGTCTGCTGGAACAATCTGAAAAGTAGCTTGAAGGCCACAGTTGACGAGCTCACGACAACCGTGTGTATAACCTCTACACTACTGAAAAAAGATGAGAGTTAGGATACTAAACCGATCACAGGGTCTCCTGTGCCAGGTAGTGGAGGAGTAAACTCCCGAGCCACCACCCAGTTCCAAAAATCAGTTTAATATCGTAGCAGTGCATGCACCGCAAAAGGCCGAGAAGCGATACCAATAATTTCCCAAAGCTGTGACTTGTCAAGACTACCCTTGCCTTGAAAACGGTGTCATTATAGTCAACACACTGGGATCTGCCGGTATTCAAAGGGCCAAACATGTAGTGGAGATTTCTGGGAAGAAAAAGACAATTTTCTGAAGAGGGATTGTCACTCTTGGTTTCGCCTTCTTCAATGTAGAGAAGAAGCTCACAGGGTTGGTGTTACAGAGACTGGCTACATATGAAGAAAGCCAATGACCTGCCACTTTCAGCCCTAGTGGCAAAGACCTGAACTAAATGGGCTAGTGGCCAGGGATGTCTAGATCAGAACCATAAAACATCCCCCCACCCTTTGCAGTCAATGACCACACATGTGACTGATTGGAAGACGTGAAAAAATAAAGTGTTGGTCTAGCATCCCAGACTATAAGACATCCCACACTTCCACCAAAGACAAGGTGGGCCTAGATTACTCAACAGGCCCCTGCTGGCCTATGTACTCACATGTTGGGTCAGCTAACGGCCACCGTTCTCCTGGTGCATGGTTGGATTTCCCCGGGAATGGCTGAAAAATGAAAAAAGCCGATTTAAATGGATAAAGAGGAATATTTTCAAAATGACCAGGTGGCGCCACTGTGGATGGTAGGATATGCCTTTAAAATCCTATCCTACAATTGGCAGTGGCGCCACCGGCCTGATGTCACTTTCAAATACCCAATTGTAGATACAATGATTATAGGAGTCTTCAAAGATTTCACATTATTTCAGGTAACCCCCACATGGGGGGGAAATTCCGTGTGGAATTTAAATCCTGGGTGATAGGGGGTTTATTTTTGATTGATTAAATTGTTCTCCCCGAGGGGAGTGGGCCGATCCCGGAGGTACTGCAATACCGGGCCAACCCGTGGTAGTGGAGGAGTAAACTCCCGAGCCACCACCCAGTTCCAAAAATCAGTTTAATATCGTAGCGGTGCATGCACCGCATATCAGATATTAAGCTGATAAGAACAGATACTACACTTTGATCTTAGCCAAAAGGCCGAGAAGCGATACCAATAATTTCCCAAAGCTGTGACTTGTCAAGACTACCCTTGCCTTGAAAACGGTGTCATTATAGTCAACACACTGGGATCTGCCGGTATTCAAAGGGCCAAACATGTAGTGGAGATTTCTGGGAAGAAAAAGACAATTTTCTGAAGAGGGATTGTCACTCTTGGTTTCGCCTTCTTCAATGTAGAGAAGAAGCTCACAGGGTTGGTGTTACAGAGACTGGCTACATATGAAGAAAGCCAATGACCTGCCACTTTCAGCCCTAGTGGCAAAGACCTGAACTAAATGGGCTAGTGGCCAGGGATGTCTAGATCAGAACCATAAAACATCCCCACACCCTTTGCAGTCAATGACCACACATGTGACTGATTGGAAGACGTGAAAAAATAAAGTGTTGGTCTAGCATCCCAGACTATAAGACATCCCACACTTCCACCAAAGACAAGGTGGGCCTAGATTACTCAACAGGCCCCTGCTGGCCTATGTTCTCACATGTTGGGTCAGCTAACGGCCACCGTTCTCCTGGTGCATGGTTGGATTTCCCCGGGAATGGCTGAAAAATGAAAAAAGCCGATTTAAATGGATAAAGAGGAATTTTTCAAAATGACCAGGTGGCGCCACTGTGGATGGTAGGATATGCCTTTAAAATCCTATCCTACAATTGGCAGTGGCGCCACCGGCCTGATGTCACTTTCAAATACCCAATTGTAGATACAATGATTATAGGAGTCTTCAAAGATTTCACATTATTTCAGGTAACCCCCACATGGGGGGGAAATTCCGTGTGGAATTTAAATCCTGGGTGATAGGGGGTTTATTTTTGATTGATTAAATTGTTCTCCCCGAGGGGAGTGGGCCGATCCCGGAGGTACTGCAATACCGGGACAACCCGTGGTAGTGGAGGAGTAAACTCCCGAGCCACCACCCAGTTCCAAAAATCAGTTTAATATCGTAGCGGTGCATGCACCGCATATCAGATATTAAGCTGATAAGAACAGATACTTTTTTTTTTTTTTTTTTTTTTTTTTTTTTTCCCGCCCTTTTTCCAGTGCTATTATTTACAATTATTTACACTTAAAAGGAAAAAGGAAGTTATTTTTCTCAATTTTGTTCTTTTCGGGACTTTTTTCTTTTTCTGGGACAGTTTTCTTTTTATTACCATCCATTCATCAATTTGTGTTGAACCGGACTTTGCCAGTAAAAGAGCTTAAGAGCTAACAGGTTTGGTTTGGTTGGAGCCCCTACCAGGTAGGTTTCTCCCCATTTCTACTACTACCCGCAACTTAGTACAGAATACCACATATTTGGCTAACACAAATAAACTAAAGGTACATCCCCCAACATATAAGAACAATCTAATATACAAAGGTCCAGATGCTTTCATCTTTGATACATAAGGTGTCATTGTGACACCAGTATTTTTCAAAGTTCCTAGTTGTAAACCTTTGGTAGTCTACTTGAAAACGAAACTTCAAAGCTGATATGAATGTCTTGTAAATAACTAAAGAATCTATGACCTTCCCTTCTTTCTTGACCAAGTTACGGCATTTCCATACTGCATCTTTGTAAAGAGCTACCAAGAAAGTACACATATCCAGACAATTATCAAAGCCTTTTGGATATACACAAAAAAGGACACTGTATTTATCTAATATGACAGGGATAGATGACACATCTTGTACCAGGCTTTCCACTATGTTCAGAACAGGTAGTACAACTTCACAAAAAAGGAAGAGATGTTGTGCCGTTTCTGCTCCCTTCTTGCAGAGTGAACATCTGTCAGTCAGTGCCTTGTTTTGCTTGTGTAACTTGGTGTTCACAGGTAGGATGTCGTGGCACACTCTCCAGCAAAGCTCTTTGAGTCTGGAACAATGTAGAAAACAATTACAATTTTTCCAAGCTTGGTGAAAATCTATCAAGAGATTTTCCTGGCGAAGCTCAACTGCTGACTTCACCTCCCTCTTTGCAATTAGCATTTTATAAATGGTTTTCGACTTTAAACCTCCTAAGGAGGCATCAGGATACATTTCTATGAAGTCTCTGAAATCTGTAAGACAATGTACATAAAAGGGCGGAGTGTTCGGTGAGTGTGGCCTTAAGTTGCTTCCAAAAGAACTGTTCCACCTTCTCAGGAAGAAGCCAGTGTAATAAACACAAAAGTACATCCAATACTTTTCCCCGTCTGAAAAAATACAATCAATAATGTGTTTTATACGAAACGCTGCCATTTTAGCAGCAATATTTACAACCTGTTGTCCACCTGACGAATATGTTTTAATCATTACTTCCCGTTTGACACGGTCTTGACCATTCCAGACATAGCCAAACAAAACTCTGTTAAAGTCTCTTAAGGTACCTTTGTCCATTGGGATGATTTTTCCAACATACCATAGTTTAGAACAACCTGTGATATCAGCTACCAGGGCTCGACCTCTAACTGTAAGATTTCTAGTTTTCCAAAGGTCTAATGACACTCGGAATTTTTCATATACACGAATCCAATTCACTTTTGTATCATTATTCCTATTAAAAAGAACGCCAAGGCATTTCAGTTCTGTGTTCTTAAAGGAAATATCTTGACAGATGTCAAACCTCCATTTAAGTGAACCAATCCACATTCCTCCACTCTTGTCTTTGTTCAGCTTAGCACCTGCAGCCTGTTGAAAAAGTTCAAAGGTATCAATAACTTCTTTGACAGAACTTTCGTTATTTACGACAACAGTTGTGTTGTCGGCATACTGGATCACTTTAAGTAGCGTATCACCTCCTGGAAAAGCCACACCTTGTATCCTAGGTGAAAGACAGAGTTTACGGGTAAGAGGTTCAATGCAAAGTACATAAAGTAATGGTGATAACCCACAGCCCTGACGGACTGAGCGTTTGATTGAAATGGTATCAGTCAAGCAACCGTTAACTTGTACCACTGAACATATATCTGTATACAAAAGTTTGATCCATGAGATAAAATCAGGACCAAAACCAAAACGTTCCAAAACACGAAACATAAAATGATGGGAAACACGATCAAAAGCCTTGGCTTGATCTAAGTTGAAGAGTCCACAAGGAATGTCTTTATCATCAACATAATCAAAGAGAGACCTTATCAAATGTAACTGATCTTGTATAGATCTGCCTCTGATGGCACAAGTCTGTTCTGGACCTATGATAGACGACATGACTCTTGACAATCTAGTACACAGTGCTTTAGATACAGCCTTATAATCTACTGTTAACAGTGTAATTGGCCTCCAGCAGGACAAGAGGTGACGCCTATTCTGGTCCTTACAAATGAGTGTAATCACCCCCTGTCGTTGAGTCGGACATAGAATCCCTTCTCTAAAGGCTAGATTCACTACATCTGTAAAATCTTGACCAAAAAGGTGAAAATAACATACGTAAAATTCCTTTGGAAGCCCATCTATATCAGGGCTCTTGTTATCCTTCATTCTCTTAAGGCTACTCAACAGTTCTATAGCAGTTAAAAGACCTTCACAACTTAATCGTTCTTCTCCTCCCAAAAAGGGCAGTGAAGTCAGGAAATTACCGATGATTCCATCATCAACAGCCTCTTCATGAAAAAGATTGGAATAAAATGAGTGACAGGCATGAAGAATACCATCACGGTCCTTGACTCTACTGCCCTCTACCTGCAGCTCGCTGATCGTCTTACTTTTACCATTGCTGCTTTCCCTCCAAAGAAAATATCTGTTGGGTTTTTCATCTTTTTCTACAGAAACAATTCTAGAGCGGACCCGATTCCCTTCTGCTGTATACTCTAGGTATTCAGATAATTCCTTCCTTGCTATATCCAAGTCCTCTGTGAATCTATCCGGGAAACGTATCGCTAACTTGGTAAGGACTTTGACTCGTTCCTCTAAACCCAATTGTCCTCTCCTTCTTTCCTTAGCCAAGCATTTTGAGTGAAAAATAATCAACTCCTTGAATTTAGTTTTACAACGCTCCCACCATACCAAGTCCTTCTTCACAGTTTTGGATAAGGAATCCCACAAGGATGTCATGTCTTCTGAGAACTCAACATTCTCCAGTACAGAAGTGTTGCACTTCCAGAAGCCCTTACCGTGAAACTGGTCAGTAAAATTTTTCAAATCCACAATGACCATATCATGATCAGACAAAGTACACGGAATAACCTGCACCTTTCCTACAAATTCCATTAGGTCCGAGTTGGCATAAAAGCGATCTAGTCTGCAGTGGAAATTATAACCGTGATAAGTATAGGCCCTAGCTAAAGGGTATTTAGACCGAAAACAGTTCTCCAAAAGAAAATCATGCTTCAAAGCAAGTAGTTCCTCCCATCCTACTGAAGGCCTATGACTACCACCAATCTTGTCTAACTCTATGTTTTCGATACAATTGAAGTCACCACCAATAATAACATTCTTATGTCCTCTTAGATAATAACGAAGAGAATCAAGGAAGACTTTCCTTTCTGTGCCCTTATTTGGTGCATAAACATCAAGAAGGGTGAAGGGAACCCCAGAAACCTGAAAATCGGCAACCACAAGCCTACCCTCATCATCATTCCTAATAGTACAAGAATCTACTTCAAGTCTATTACTGAAAAGGACAGCCACCCCTCTGCTTATATTTGACCCTGGACTGAAGAATCCTGTGCAGTTTAAAGAGGAGGCTAGAAAACTTTCCTCATCCTTTTCTATCAAATGAGTTTCTTGCAAAAGAAGTATGTCTACACAATGCACTGCCAAAAAAACAGCTAATTGTGAAATCTTTTTCCTACTTCTTAAGCCCTTGATATTTAGTGTACCAATTCTCATTCTTTAGTTTGAGTGGATTCTTTTGGACTACCCTTTTTCTTTTTCACCTCTTCTTTACTTTCTGTGACTAGAGTTAAAGCTGGGTTGGCCTGAGACGGAGTCTGAGAATTGGAAAGAGATCTTTTGAGGGACTTCATAGTAGAAGTCACCTTCTCCTTCCCAAACTCCATCCCAACCTCACCAGAATCCTGCACCTCGTCCTCACCCTTTTGCCTTACTACAACACTTGCAAAAGATTCTACCGACGAAGAATCACTTTTAGTGGTAGAAATATCATCCGTATCATCAGAAGTATTATCTTCAAAATCATCATCCTCAGTGTCTTTTGAAGGACTCAAGATTCTATTCACCTTTTTGAGGGGAACAAGGCTAGGAGTAGAACTAGGGGCAACACTAGGACCAGGACTAGGACCAACACTAGGGGCAACACTAGAGCCCAGACTTGGAAAATCATCTGCACTAGGTGGAGGGGGTCTCGTCTTCTCTGTAGCTCTTGCTGGGGCCGATGTTGGTCTAAAACTTTCTCCCTGTGGATCCGGCATGTCTACCTCTGTTCTCTTGTGCATGTTTGAGAATGTCTTGTTGCAGGAGGCTCTCAGATGTCCTACCTCCTTACACCTGAAACATAAAGGGGGTCTGCCCTGCATAGTAACAAGACCTGTAAAGGTTTGGCCATGGTAACTGATCTTGATGGTGTGTGGAACGTATTCAATTTCCTCCACAGACACTTTCAATCTTATTACTCCATTATTTACTCTGGTGACTATACTTTTCTCATGAAAGGCTTGTACAATTTTTACATTACCAGGTCCTAGTTGTCTAGCAATGACATCAATTGGGATGAAAACTGGAAGCCAATGGACACGCATCCATCGGTCCCTTTTCACCCACTCTACCTTCCCTTCATTCCTCTCAGCTAACTTCTTCACTGGAAAAGATTTTTCACCATCATGAAGGCTTTCTGCCTCGAGTACTTCTCGAACTGAGGAGTGACTCTTTAGGGTTACATGCCAGGATGCGGCCTGCCTTACAATCGATTCTACTTCATCAGGAGACACAATCTCCAAGTGATAAACTTGAGCAATACTCAAAGTCTCCTTTCCAAAAACCACCTCAACTGTCCTAAAAAGGATGTCGAGATCATCAACTTCTCTTGACAATGACAGAGGAATAAGGGATATTCCTTGGTTAACAGAAGCCACACGTTGTGCTGGTGTCATCCAGGAAGTCTCCCCTACAGAACTGGCCTTCTTTGGCCTAACAACTTTCTGTTTACCACCTGCGCCTACTGTCTGCCATGCACTTTCATTCTCTGGCTGGGAGGACAGCATGGAACTGCCTGACGCCTCACCACCAGACATAGTCTAGTCCTGGAAAACCAGATTCAAAAAAGGAAACAAAATGAAAAACGATACTGGAATCACTGGTGCTAAGCCCTAAACGGCCTCGAAACCCAATGAGTATCCGAGTAAAACCAAGTAGCAGAGCTATGGAATCACTGGTGCTAAGCCCTAAACGGCCTCGGAATCCAATGAGTATCCATGCTAAACCACCATCACCTCAAGATTCAAAAATGGAGCACTGATAAGAACAGATACTTTTTTTTTTTTTTTTTTTTAATAAGCCCCATCACTCGCCTATTACTGTGGCAACCAACCTTCTCTTTTAAGTGTTTTTTTAAATTTTATGTTGTTCTTTCATCATTATGTTGCCTCCATTTTTTTTTTTTTTTTTTTTTTTTTTTTTTCTCATATAGAAAAATAGAAAAGGAAATGTATAACAATCGCTTCCATCAAGGTTCTCAGTTAAGCTAGGCTTAATTTGAGCCTCTGAAAAAAGAAGACATTTTATTACGTGATAATGAGTAGAACAGTCGCTTCCATTTGGGTTCTCAGTTAAGTTGTTCTTAATCTGAGCCTCTGCAAAAGGAAACAGATGAAATGTACAAGTGCTCATTACAATCATAAGAAATCGTCTATCTTTATTTCTTCAAAGTTTTCGAACCAAAACCAAAACCTTTCATGTTGCATAGTATTCAACCTTTTCTTGTCCAAGTTGTATTTTTGGTGAATGTATCTGTCTACCTCTCTCCAGATCATCTGTATTTCGACATCCAAATTTTCCTTTGCTTTCTTGCATCTGTAGTACCAAACTGTTTGTTTGACCACATTAATCAAAAACAAAGAAATAGCAATTTTGATGCCTTTGACTGAAGGCAGAAGTGAAAAAATGATAGCATCCTCATTCACACTATATCTCTTCTTCAATATGATGGTCATTATGTGATTTATGATTGACCAAACAGGTTTGACAATAGGACATTCTGTAAATAAATGTTTGACATCTTCGTCTTTGGGACAGAAAAAGCATTTCCTTCTATAGTTTCCTTGGTTTCTTATAAACCACATCTTGTTGGTTGAAAGTATTCCCACTACTGTTCTGTATGCCATATTTTTCAGGTCTGGGTCTAACTTATTATAATGAATATTTTTCCATATGTCCGAGAAGGGTTTCAAAGGATGTTTAGCTTGTACACTAGGAAATTGTGCTTTTTTTTCAATCAATGTATTGTAAACGGCTTTTGTAGAGACAACAGTGTCAGACAACAATTTACAAATATGCACTGTATAAAAGGCTTTCAATTTACACTCAATGTCTACAGCTGCTATTCCTCCTTTCAGGACAGGGGCAATTAGAGTGTCTCTCTTCAAATACTCACATCCTCCTCTCCATATAAAGGAAAAGTGTACAGAGTTAAACTTTTTCAGGTATGGAGCAGGCAGGTTAATCACTTGTCCAACATACCATAATTTGCTGAGTGCTATTATTGTTGCTACTTTAGATTTACCAAATAACGTTAAGGACTTATTGGACCAGTCAGTTATTGATTTGTTAAATTTCTCAAAAACCACATTCCAATTTTCTTTTTGTCTGTTGTGAATGGCATCTTTCTTGTAATTGAATAGTTCCCTGTCTGACAAAGAAGCAAAATATATACCAAGTAATTTAATAGGTCGATTAGAAAATGCAATATCTGATATTGTTTCATCTCTCCTGTATTTCCATGCTCCTATCCAGAGCCCTTTGCATTTACCTCTGTTGATTTTACTTCCTGATGCTAATCGAAAAAATTCACAAATGTTGACAATTTCATGAACTGAGTTTTCTGTTGTTATAATACAACTAGTGTCATCTGCATATTGGATGACTTTTATACTTTCGTTAGAAGAGGGACATTTTAATCCTACTATATTCGGGTTTCTATTCAATATTATGGATAAAGGTTCAATACATAAAACATATAATAAGGGTGATAATGAACATCCTTGTCTGACCGATCTTTCTATGAAAAAGGTCTCAGTTTGAAAGCCATTAACTAGTACTCTACTTTCTGCTCCTTTATATAATAATCTAACCCAAGAAATGAAACCATTTCCAAAACCAAACATTTGTAAGATATGAAACATATAGTCATGTGATACACGATCAAAAGCTTTTTCCTGATCAAGGGATAAAATTGCCCCCGAAATGTTTTTATTATCTGCATAATCAATGAGATTTCTGTATAAATGAATGTTGTCCAATATGGACCTACCTGGGACAGCACAAACTTGTTCCTCAGATACTATGGAAGAAAGGACATTTCTTAACCTATTAGTCATTGCTTTTGAGATGATCTTATAGTCTACATTTAATAAACTGATTGGTCTCCAGGCTTTTAAATCAGTTTTTCTTGTAGTGTCTTTATAAATCAAAGTAATGATACCTAGTTTTAGAGAATCTGGTAACTCTCCTAAAATATAAGACCAATTGACCATTTCAACAAATCTATTACCAAAAAGATGAAAGAATTTGTAATAAAATTCTTTTGGTAAACCATCTAAACCTGGGCTTTTGTTGTTGGCCATATTTTTTATTGCTTCCCAGCATTCATAAAAGGTTAGAAAACCTTCACATGTTTCTGCACGGGTCTCACTTAACGTTGGTAGGAATTTTGAAAAGTAATGAACTTGGTCCATGTCAATATCTTCTTTTGTATATAAATTTTTATAAAATTGGAAACATTCATTTTTAATATCTTCTATCTCTGAAACAATACCATCTGGAGTAACAATTGAGCCAATGTTCTTTTCCTTGGCTCTTCTCTGTTCTTTATTTAGATAATAATTTGAGGGAGTTTCGTTTTCCTCAAAATATTGAATCCTCGATCTTATTCTGTTCCCTTCTGATGCTGTTTTCAATAGATCATTTATGTTTTGTTTTAATATTTCAATATTTTGAATGTACAAACCAGGGTTATTTTTTTCTTTCTCATAGATCTTTTTTAGAGCATTTTGTAAATGATTTAATGTCTTTTTCTGAGCAGATGCAATTCTTTTGGAGTGTTAGATGATTAAATCTTTAAACTTTCTTTTACACCTCTCCCACCATTCTCCATCGTATAATTCATCATGACACAGATCTTCAAACCACAATTTGTTTAACTCATTTTGAAAAACAGGATCTTCTAAAGTATTAGCATTATATTTCCAGTAACTGGTTTTCTTATTTTCAGTTAAATTATCAAAGGTGCATTTCAAAAATACTGAACAGTGATCGGAAAAAGCACAAGGTATTATGTTGGCGTTTGTGAAAGAATTGGCTATGTTTTTACTGACATAAATGCGGTCTATTCTTGTAAATACATGTTCTTTAGATGAAAAAAAAGTATATTCTTTTGCTAAAGGTTCAAGCTTTCTAAATATGTCACAGAGATCAAAGTCATTACAAATAGAAATAATTTCAAAATTACCAGTTGCTCCTCTTTGAGGATTTCCTCCGGCTTTATCTAAAAGAACATTTTCAACAAAATTAAAGTCTCCTCCAAGGATTAGATCTTTTGTTCCTCTAACAAAATTTCGAATGGATGGTAAAAAACGTATCCTTGATGCAGGATATGTTGGAGCATAAACTGAAATTAATCTAATCTCCTTTCCTTTAATTTTACAATCTAAAGAAATAACTCTTCCTTCAAAGTCACATTTGTGTGACAAATGTTCAAAATCAAGAGTATTCATAATAATTATGCCAACGCCACAAGAATTATTATAACCGTAACTAAAATAAGCTTTAGCTTTAAATAGTTTCTCTATTGCATTAATTTGTGTTTGATTATAAATGTGTGTTTCTTGTAAAAGTAGAATATCTAATTGGTTTAGAGAACAGAATTCAGATAATAAACTTTGTTTTTCTCTGGACAATAAACCATTGATATTTAAGGATCCTATTTTTAGTGTCATTAGAAGGGTTAAAAGAGAGATATATGGCGTTGGGCAAAACATGGTTTATCTAGGTAGAAAGGCTATTACTTCTTTGTTTTTTCTCTACTCTAGAGACACTTGGACTCCTGGATCTACGTCCAGGAGGGGAAGGCATAACTGCCGCTGTTATGTGCGCCACTCTGGGCGACTTTGGTATGTTGGGATTTCTAGGAGAAGGAGTTTGGGGGGGCCTCATTATCTCCTCCTCACTCTCTTCTCCCTTCTTATTCCCTTTTAGACTTTTTTCCTTATCCTTTTCTGCCTCTTTTGTTTCTTTTTCTACCTCTTTTGTTTCTTTTTCTACCTCTTTTGTTTCTTTTTCTGCTTCTTTTGTTTCCTTCTGGTTATACCTTTTAACCTCTACTGATTTATCTTTTGTACTTTCACTTTCAACTTTTTCACCTTCCTCTTTTTTGCTTTTTGGATTAGTCTGGTTTTTTTTACTCTCTTTAGTCTTGGTAAAGTTCTCTGGTTCTTTGGCTTTACTCAGAGGGGGATCTTCTTCCATTTCTTCTTCCTCTATTTCCCATCCTGCTCTTTCTTTACCCATTATCTTACTGGCGTAAGATGACTGAGTTTGGGGACATTCACCCCTTACGTGGCCGATGTTCCTACACTTCAGGCACATAGGTGGCCTACCTGGCATTGTCACTAAGCCAGTAAAACGTTGTCTTTTAAAAAAAGCATGGCCTATGTGAGGAACTAGGTCCTCATCTTCCACCTCAATCTTTACCCTTCTGACTCCGTTTTCTAGGCCTTCTGCAACCGACACCTCTGCCTGGACCTCTACTACCTTTACATTTCTTGACAGAATTTGTTCTATAGCACTGTCTGGCAAATACCTTGGTAGCCAATGAACTCTGACCCACCTGTAGGGTCTGATCCATCTGACTTCACCACCTGGTCTTACTTCAGCAACCTTTTTGATAGGAAAGGTTCTTTCTCCAATTTCTAGGTGTTTCACCTCTAGAAACTCTTCCAGAACACTTTTGTTTTTGAATTGTATTTGCCAGGCGTTCGCTTGTTTCACAAGGGCTTTTAAGGTTGACAGGGGAGTAATTGTTGCCAAGCAACTAACAATGTCCGCCCTACTCACATGGGCTGTACCAACACAAATCTCAGCTGTCAGATCTAGCAGCTCCATACTCAGACTTTCTGAAGTGGCTGATTGTTTGGGGGGACCTCGACTGCCCTGGTTTCCTCTAGACGACTCTGCAGAGTGACTTGGTGTCTTCCACCGGTTGAACGTCCTGTCAGAAGTTGATGGCTGGGGATTTCGCATTGGCTTCCCTCCACGACCGACCATGGTGAAGTCCTCGTTGTCGCTGTCACTGTCGATCTCCATCTGTCGCTGGGCTGGTGTTAGTGAGGGTAGAGAAAAGTGGGCCATCGCCAAGGCGAAGTGACCCGACTTTAATCCTTCTTGGAAAGCGGTGACGTCTGCTGGAACAATCTGAAAAGTAGCTTGAAGGCCACAGTTGACGAGCTCACGACAACCGTGTGTATAACCTCTACACTACTGAAAAAAGATGAGAGTTAGGATACTAAACCGATCACAGGGTCTCCTGTGCCAGGTAGTGGAGGAGTAAACTCCCGAGCCACCACCCAGTTCCAAAAATCAGTTTAATATCGTAGCGGTGCATGCACCGCATATCAGATATTAAGCTGATAAGAACAGATACTACACTTTGATCTTAGCCAAAAGGCCGAGAAGCGATACCAATAATTTCCCAAAGCTGTGACTTGTCAAGACTACCCTTGCCTTGAAAACGGTGTCATTATAGTCAACACACTGGGATCTGCCGGTATTCAAAGGGCCAAACATGTAGTGGAGATTTCTGGGAAGAAAAAGACAATTTTCTGAAGAGGGATTGTCACTCTTGGTTTCGCCTTCTTCAATGTAGAGAAGAAGCTCACAGGGTTGGTGTTACAGAGACTGGCTACATATGAAGAAAGCCAATGACCTGCCACTTTCAGCCCTAGTGGCAAAGACCTGAACTAAATGGGCTAGTGGCCAGGGATGTCTAGATCAGAACCATAAAACATCCCCCCACCCTTTGCAGTCAATGACCACACATGTGACTGATTGGGAGACGTGAAAAAATAAAGTGTTGGTCTAGCATCCCAGACTATAAGACATCCCACACTTCCACCAAAGACAAGGTGGGCCTAGATTACTCAACAGGCCCCTGCTGGCCTATGTACTCACATGTTGGGTCAGCTAACGGCCACCGTTCTCCTGGTGCATGGTTGGATTTCCCCGGGAATGGCTGAAAAATGAAAAAAGCCGATTTAAATGGATAAAGAGGAATATTTTCAAAATGACCAGGTGGCGCCACTGTGGATGGTAGGATATGCCTTTAAAATCCTATCCTACAATTGGCAGTGGCGCCACCGGCCTGATGTCACTTTCAAATACCCAATTGTAGATACAATGATTATAGGAGTCTTCAAAGATTTCACATTATTTCAGGTAACCCCCACATGGGGGGGAAATTCCGTGTGGAATTTAAATCCTGGGTGATAGGGGGTTTATTTTTGATT
The DNA here is from genome assembly GCA_950022655.1 of Alentia gelatinosa. Lineage (NCBI taxonomy): Eukaryota > Metazoa > Annelida > Polychaeta > Phyllodocida > Polynoidae > Alentia > Alentia gelatinosa. The sequence goes on from OX465580.1 coordinate 127,836,515, forward strand.
GATTAAATTGTTCTCCCCGAGGGGAGTGGGCCGATCCCGGAGGTACTGCAATACCGGGCCAACCCGTGGTAGTGGAGGAGTAAACTCCCGAGCCACCACCCAGTTCCAAAAATCAGTTTAATATCGTAGCGGTGCATGCACCGCATATCAGATATTAAGCTGATAAGAACAGATACTACACTTTGATCTTAGCCAAAAGGCCGAGAAGCGATACCAATAATTTCCCAAAGCTGTGACTTGTCAAGACTACCCTTGCCTTGAAAACGGTGTCATTATAGTCAACACACTGGGATCTGCCGGTATTCAAAGGGCCAAACATGTAGTGGAGATTTCTGGGAAGAAAAAGACAATTTTCTGAAGAGGGATTGTCACTCTTGGTTTCGCCTTCTTCAATGTAGAGAAGAAGCTCACAGGGTTGGTGTTACAGAGACTGGCTACATATGAAGTTAGAGCTCTATCAAAAATCTCTTCAGATATTGATAGAGTGATATCTAATGTGACAGGGTTCAGCTACCTATGTTTTCTCAATTACTTTTAAAAACTGAACTATAACATATTGAATGTCTCAGTGTGGTTAAGCAGGCACCTGACAGTGGGAGGGAATAGTAATGTAATTTTGGATTTAAAGTCAGGGGATAGCGCGGACGCAGTCCCCCTCTAACAAAAATTGCGCACCCGAGTCATCCACATTTGGGATGATCGCAAGGGTCAACCCAACCGTAGTGCAATGGAGGGGCCTCGCCCTGGGGGAACTGCCGTCACGATCACAGTGTCCCCTGTGCCAGGTAAGTATGCTTAGACTTGGTACATTGGCAAATATCATATTTTCTCACTGACCAAGAAGTTGGTGTCTAGACTGACCATGCCTTCTTCTGGCCTTGTTAATTTGCTGTTTTGATTGCTTTCTAAGCTGCCAGCACTGATCCATAATGTTATGTAACCATTTATCATGGCATAATTTGTTCTATTAACACTATTCCACTGTAAAATTGGATCAAGAAATGGCATTTGTTAATTGTGTGGGCTAGAGCTATAGTGGTGTCACCTAGTGTCGCTTTTCTGCATTACACCAGTAAGTCCTAGTGTTAGTGAGAGGCGACAGGGGGAGCCAGTGTTCCATATATACACAATATGTTCTACCAGAGGAGGTGTGAAGCGCAGCGCCCCCTATCGTTTTGGCATGGTCTCAAATGACAGTTGAAAGGAGATTCCTATACTAAAATAGGCTAACTAGTAACAGCTACTACATACAAACTGTTAGAGCTCTATCAAAAATCTCTTCAGATATTGATAGAGTGATATCTAATGTACTCCAAACCGCAATAGAGCTCAATAGAGCTCCACGTTTTATGGCTGTTTGGTATTGTTGAATACAGCCTTATTTCTCATAGGCTATGGCTTACAAGCCTCACACAGTCCATTGTCAAGAGCTCCTTCCCCTCTGCTTGCAGGTTTGAAAGTGGCGCCTTGAACCCTGCCGTGATGGCATATATGAGTTGGGTCCCTATAGGGGGCGCTGCGCTTCACACCTCCTCTGATGTTCTACTAGCACTTTTGGTGCCAGGACTAGCATGACAGTCATAGGGAAATACAGAGGGTTGGTCTTTCATGAGATATGCCATGAAATATGCCAAATATGCCATATTTCCAGAAAGGTATATCACAGACGTATATATGAAAAGAGAAAAAAAGAAGCTTGAATTATGTTTATATAGATGTATTCTGAATTTATGTGCTTACACAAACTGCATACTTCATAGAAATAAATGCTTATAAAAAAAGATCACATAACATATCACATGTATGAACAAGTTATGATAACCATACTGCAAAGCCCTGTCCTCTAGCCCAATACATTGAAACTGATACCTGGACCTACACAAATGAGTCGTCGCAGACATCCAGTGTGACAGGGTTCAGCTACCTATGTTTTCTCAATTACTTTTAAAAACTGAACTATAACATATTGAATGTCTCAGTGTGGTTAAGCAGGCACCTGACAGTGGGAGGGAATAGTAATGTAATTTTGGATTTAAAGTCAGGGGATAGCGCGGACGCAGTCCCCCTCTAACAAAAATTGCGCACCCGAGTCATCCACATTTGGGATGATCGCAAGGGTCAACCCAACCGTAGTGCAATGGAGGGGCCTCGCCCTGGGGGAACTGCCGTCACGATCACAGTGTCCCCTGTGCCAGGTAAGTATGCTTAGACTTGGTACATTGGCAAATATCATATTTTCTCACTGACCAAGAAGTTGGTGTCTAGACTGACCATGCCTTCTTCTGGCCTTGTTAATTTGCTGTTTTGATTGCTTTCTAAGCTGCCAGCACTGATCCATAATGTTATGTAACCATTTATCATGGCATAATTTGTTCTATTAACACTATTCCACTGTAAAATTGGATCAAGAAATGGCATTTGTTAATTGTGTGGGCTAGAGCTATAGTGGTGTCACCTAGTGTCGCTTTTCTGCATTACACCAGTAAGTCCTAGTGTTAGTGAGAGGCGACAGGGGGAGCCAGTGTTCCATATATACACAATATGTTCTACCAGAGGAGGTGTGAAGCGCAGCGCCCCCTATCGTTTTGGCATGGTCTCAAATGACAGTTGAATGGAGATTCCTATACTAAAATAGGCTAACTAGTAACAGCTACTACATACAAACTGTTAGAGCTCTATCAAAAATCTCTTCAGATATTGATAGAGTGATATCTAATGTACTCCAAACCGCAATAGAGCTCAATAGAGCTCCACGTTTTATGGCTGTTTGGTATTGTTGAATACAGCCTTATTTCTCATAGGCTATGGCTTACAAGCCTCACACAGTCCATTGTCAAGAGCTCCTTCCCCTCTGCTTGCAGGTTTGAAAGTGGCGCCTTGAACCCTGCCGTGATGGCATATATGAGTTGGGTCCCTATAGGGGGTGCTGCGCTTCACACCTCCTCTGATGTTCTACTAGCACTTTTGGTGCCAGGACTAGCATGACAGTCATAGGGAAATACAGAGGGTTGGTCGTTCATGAGATATGCCATGAAATATGCCAAATATGCCATATTTCCAGGAAGGTATATCACAGACGTATATATGAAAAGAGAAAAAAAGAAGCTTGAATTATGTTTATATAGATGTATTCTGAATTTATGTGCTTACACAAACTGCATACTTCATAGAAATAAATGCTTATAAAAAAAGATCACATAACATATCACATGTATGAACAAGTTATGATAACCATACTGCAAAGCCCTGTCCTCTAGCCCAATACATTGAAACTGATACCTGGACCTACACAAATGAGTCGTCGCAGACATCCAGTGTGACAGGGTTCAGCTACCTATGTTTTCTCAATTACTTTTAAAAACTGAACTATAACATATTGAATGTCTCAGTGTGGTTAAGCAGGCACCTGACAGTGGGAGGGAATAGTAATGTAATTTTGGATTTAAAGTCAGGGGATAGCGCGGACGCAGTCCCCCTCTAACAAAAATTGCGCACCCGAGTCATCCACATTTGGGATGATCGCAAGGGTCAACCCAACCGTAGTGCAATGGAGGGGCCTCGCCCTGGGGGAACTGCCGTCACGATCACAGTGTCCCCTGTGCCAGGTAAGTATGCTTAGACTTGGTACATTGGCAAATATCATATTTTCTCACTGACCAAGAAGTTGGTGTCTAGACTGACCATGCCTTCTTCTGGCCTTGTTAATTTGCTGTTTTGATTGCTTTCTAAGCTGCCAGCACTGATCCATAATGTTATGTAACCATTTATCATGGCATAATTTGTTCTATTAACACTATTCCACTGTAAAATTGGATCAAGAAATGGCATTTGTTAATTGTGTGGGCTAGAGCTATAGTGGTGTCACCTAGTGTCGCTTTTCTGCATTACACCAGTAAGTCCTAGTGTTAGTGAGAGGCGACAGGGGGAGCCAGTGTTCCATATATACACAATATGTTCTACCAGAGGAGGTGTGAAGCGCAGCGCCCCCTATCGTTTTGGCATGGTCTCAAATGACAGTTGAATGGAGATTCCTATACTAAAATAGGCTAACTAGTAACAGCTACTACATACAAACTGTTAGAGCTCTATCAAAAATCTCTTCAGATATTGATAGAGTGATATCTAATGTACTCCAAACCGCAATAGAGCTCAATAGAGCTCCACGTTTTATGGCTGTTTGGTATTGTTGAATACAGCCTTATTTCTCATAGGCTATGGCTTACAAGCCTCACACAGTCCATTGTCAAGAGCTCCTTCCCCTCTGCTTGCAGGTTTGAAAGTGGCGCCTTGAAGCCTGCCGTGATGGCATATATGAGTTGGGTCCCTATAGGGGGCGCTGCGCTTCACACCTCCTCTGATGTTCTACTAGCACTTTTGGTGCCAGGACTAGCATGACAGTCATAGGGAAATACAGAGGGTTGGTCTTTCATGAGATATGCCATGAAATATGCCAAATATGCCATATTTCCAGAAAGGTATATCACAGACGTATATATGAAAAGAGAAAAAAAGAAGCTTGAATTATGTTTATATAGATGTATTCTGAATTTATGTGCTTACACAAACTGCATACTTCATAGAAATAAATGCTTATAAAAAAAGATCACATAACATATCACATGTATGAACAAGTTATGATAACCATACTGCAAAGCCCTGTCCTCTAGCCCAATACATTGAAACTGATACCTGGACCTACACAAATGAGTCGTCGCAGACATCCAGTGTGACAGGGTTCAGCTACCTATGTTTTCTCAATTACTTTTAAAAACTGAACTATAACATATTGAATGTCTCAGTGTGGTTAAGCAGGCACCTGACAGTGGGAGGGAATAGTAATGTAATTTTGGATTTAAAGTCAGGGGATAGCGCGGACGCAGTCCCCCTCTAACAAAAATTGCGCACCCGAGTCATCCACATTTGGGATGATCGCAAGGGTCAACCCAACCGTAGTGCAATGGAGGGGCCTCGCCCTGGGGGAACTGCCGTCACGATCACAGTGTCCCCTGTGCCAGGTAAGTATGCTTAGACTTGGTACATTGGCAAATATCATATTTTCTCACTGACCAAGAAGTTGGTGTCTAGACTGACCATGCCTTCTTCTGGCCTTGTTAATTTGCTGTTTTGATTGCTTTCTAAGCTGCCAGCACTGATCCATAATGTTATGTAACCATTTATCATGGCATAATTTGTTCTATTAACACTATTCCACTGTAAAATTGGATCAAGAAATGGCATTTGTTAATTGTGTGGGCTAGAGCTATAGTGGTGTCACCTAGTGTCGCTTTTCTGCATTACACCAGTAAGTCCTAGTGTTAGTGAGAGGCGACAGGGGGAGCCAGTGTTCCATATATACACAATATGTTCTACCAGAGGAGGTGTGAAGCGCAGCGCCCCCTATCGTTTTGGCATGGTCTCAAATGACAGTTGAATGGAGATTCCTATACTAAAATAGGCTAACTAGTAACAGCTACTACATACAAACTGTTAGAGCTCTATCAAAAATCTCTTCAGATATTGATAGAGTGATATCTAATGTACTCCAAACCGCAATAGAGCTCAATAGAGCTCCACGTTTTATGGCTGTTTGGTATTGTTGAATACAGCCTTATTTCTCATAGGCTATGGCTTACAAGCCTCACACAGTCCATTGTCAAGAGCTCCTTCCCCTCTGCTTGCAGGTTTGAAAGTGGCGCCTTGAACCCTGCCGTGATGGCATATATGAGTTGGGTCCCTATAGGGGGCGCTGCGCTTCACACCTCCTCTGATGTTCTACTAGCACTTTTGGTGCCAGGACTAGCATGACAGTCATAGGGAAATACAGAGGGTTGGTCTTTCATGAGATATGCCATGAAATATGCCAAATATGCCATATTTCCAGAAAGGTATATCACAGACGTATATATGAAAAGAGAAAAAAAGAAGCTTGAATTATGTTTATATAGATGTATTCTGAATTTATGTGCTTACACAAACTGCATACTTCATAGAAATAAATGCTTATAAAAAAAGATCACATAACATATCACATGTATGAACAAGTTATGATAACCATACTGCAAAGCCCTGTCCTCTAGCCCAATACATTGAAACTGATACCTGGACCTACACAAATGAGTCGTCGCAGACATCCAGTGTGACAGGGTTCAGCTACCTATGTTTTCTCAATTACTTTTAAAAACTGAACTATAACATATTGAATGTGTCAGTGTGGTTAAGCAGGCACCTGACAGTGGGAGGGAATAGTAATGTAATTTTGGATTTAAAGTCAGGGGATAGCGCGGACGCAGTCCCCCTCTAACAAAAATTGCGCACCCGAGTCATCCACATTTGGGATGATCGCAAGGGTCAACCCAACCGTAGTGCAATGGAGGGGCCTCGCCCTGGGGGAACTGCCGTCACGATCACAGTGTCCCCTGTGCCAGGTAAGTATGCTTAGACTTGGTACATTGGCAAATATCATATTTTCTCACTGACCAAGAAGTTGGTGTCTAGACTGACCATGCCTTCTTCTGGCCTTGTTAATTTGCTGTTTTGATTGCTTTCTAAGCTGCCAGCACTGATCCATAATGTTATGTAACCATTTATCATGGCATAATTTGTTCTATTAACACTATTCCACTGTAAAATTGGATCAAGAAATGGCATTTGTTAATTGTGTGGGCTAGAGCTATAGTGGTGTCACCTAGTGTCGCTTTTCTGCATTACACCAGTAAGTCCTAGTGTTAGTGAGAGGCGACAGGGGGAGCCAGTGTTCCATATATACACAATATGTTCTACCAGAGGAGGTGTGAAGCGCAGCGCCCCCTATCGTTTTGGCATGGTCTCAAATGACAGTTGAATGGAGATTCCTATACTAAAATAGGCTAACTAGTAACAGCTACTACATACAAACTGTTAGAGCTCTATCAAAAATCTCTTCAGATATTGATAGAGTGATATCTAATGTACTCCAAACCGCAATAGAGCTCAATAGAGCTCCACGTTTTATGGCTGTTTGGTATTGTTGAATACAGCCTTATTTCTCATAGGCTATGGCTTACAAGCCTCACACAGTCCATTGTCAAGAGCTCCTTCCCCTCTGCTTGCAGGTTTGAAAGTGGCGCCTTGAACCCTGCCGTGATGGCATATATGAGTTGGGTCCCTATAGGGGGTACTGCGCTTCACACCTCCTCTGATGTTCTACTAGCACTTTTGGTGCCAGGACTAGCATGACAGTCATAGGGAAATACAGAGGGTTGGTCGTTCATGAGATATGCCATGAAATATGCCAAATATGCCATATTTCCAGGAAGGTATATCACAGACGTATATATGAAAAGAGAAAAAAAGAAGCTTGAATTATGTTTATATAGATGTATTCTGAATTTATGTGCTTACACAAACTGCATACTTCATAGAAATAAATGCTTATAAAAAAAGATCACATAACATATCACATGTATGAACAAGTTATGATAACCATACTGCAAAGCCCTGTCCTCTAGCCCAATACATTGAAACTGATACCTGGACCTACACAAATGAGTCGTCGCAGACATCCAGTGTGACAGGGTTCAGCTACCTATGTTTTCTCAATTACTTTTAAAAACTGAACTATAACATATTGAATGTGTCAGTGTGGTTAAGCAGGCACCTGACAGTGGGAGGGAATAGTAATGTAATTTTGGATTTAAAGTCAGGGGATAGCGCGGACGCAGTCCCCCTCTAACAAAAATTGCGCACCCGAGTCATCCACATTTGGGATGATCGCAAGGGTCAACCCAACCGTAGTGCAATGGAGGGGCCTCGCCCTGGGGGAACTGCCGTCACGATCACAGTGTCCCCTGTGCCAGGTAAGTATGCTTAGACTTGGTACATTGGCAAATATCATATTTTCTCACTGACCAAGAAGTTGGTGTCTAGACTGACCATGCCTTCTTCTGGCCTTGTTAATTTGCTGTTTTGATTGCTTTCTAAGCTGCCAGCACTGATCCATAATGTTATGTAACCATTTATCATGGCATAATTTGTTCTATTAACACTATTCCACTGTAAAATTGGATCAAGAAATGGCATTTGTTAATTGTGTGGGCTAGAGCTATAGTGGTGTCACCTAGTGTCGCTTTTCTGCATTACACCAGTAAGTCCTAGTGTTAGTGAGAGGCGACAGGGGGAGCCAGTGTTCCATATATACACAATATGTTCTACCAGAGGAGGTGTGAAGCGCAGCGCCCCCTATCGTTTTGGCATGGTCTCAAATGACAGTTGAATGGAGATTCCTATACTAAAATAGGCTAACTAGTAACAGCTACTACATACAAACTGTTAGAGCTCTATCAAAAATCTCTTCAGATATTGATAGAGTGATATCTAATGTACTCCAAACCGCAATAGAGCTCAATAGAGCTCCACGTTTTATGGCTGTTTGGTATTGTTGAATACAGCCTTATTTCTCATAGGCTATGGCTTACAAGCCTCACACAGTCCATTGTCAAGAGCTCCTTCCCCTCTGCTTGCAGGTTTGAAAGTGGCGCCTTGAAGCCTGCCGTGATGGCATATATGAGTTGGGTCCCTATAGGGGGCGCTGCGCTTCACACCTCCTCTGATGTTCTACTAGCACTTTTGGTGCCAGGACTAGCATGACAGTCATAGGGAAATACAGAGGGTTGGTCTTTCATGAGATATGCCATGAAATATGCCAAATATGCCATATTTCCAGAAAGGTATATCACAGACGTATATATGAAAAGAGAAAAAAAGAAGCTTGAATTATGTTTATATAGATGTATTCTGAATTTATGTGCTTACACAAACTGCATACTTCATAGAAATAAATGCTTATAAAAAAAGATCACATAACATATCACATGTATGAACAAGTTATGATAACCATACTGCAAAGCCCTGTCCTCTAGCCCAATACATTGAAACTGATACCTGGACCTACACAAATGAGTCGTCGCAGACATCCAGTGTGACAGGGTTCAGCTACCTATGTTTTCTCAATTACTTTTAAAAACTGAACTATAACATATTGAATGTCTCAGTGTGGTTAAGCAGGCACCTGACAGTGGGAGGGAATAGTAATGTAATTTTGGATTTAAAGTCAGGGGATAGCGCGGACGCAGTCCCCCTCTAACAAAAATTGCGCACCCGAGTCATCCACATTTGGGATGATCGCAAGGGTCAACCCAACCGTAGTGCAATGGAGGGGCCTCGCCCTGGGGGAACTGCCGTCACGATCACAGTGTCCCCTGTGCCAGGTAAGTATGCTTAGACTTGGTACATTGGCAAATATCATATTTTCTCACTGACCAAGAAGTTGGTGTCTAGACTGACCATGCCTTCTTCTGGCCTTGTTAATTTGCTGTTTTGATTGCTTTCTAAGCTGCCAGCACTGATCCATAATGTTATGTAACCATTTATCATGGCATAATTTGTTCTATTAACACTATTCCACTGTAAAATTGGATCAAGAAATGGCATTTGTTAATTGTGTGGGCTAGAGCTATAGTGGTGTCACCTAGTGTCGCTTTTCTGCATTACACCAGTAAGTCCTAGTGTTAGTGAGAGGCGACAGGGGGAGCCAGTGTTCCATATATACACAATATGTTCTACCAGAGGAGGTGTGAAGCGCAGCGCCCCCTATCGTTTTGGCATGGTCTCAAATGACAGTTGAATGGAGATTCCTATACTAAAATAGGCTAACTAGTAACAGCTACTACATACAAACTGTTAGAGCTCTATCAAAAATCTCTTCAGATATTGATAGAGTGATATCTAATGTACTCCAAACCGCAATAGAGCTCAATAGAGCTCCACGTTTTATGGCTGTTTGGTATTGTTGAATACAGCCTTATTTCTCATAGGCTATGGCTTACAAGCCTCACACAGTCCATTGTCAAGAGCTCCTTCCCCTCTGCTTGCAGGTTTGAAAGTGGCGCCTTGAACCCTGCCGTGATGGCATATATGAGTTGGGTCCCTATAGGGGGCGCTGCGCTTCACACCTCCTCTGATGTTCTACTAGCACTTTTGGTGCCAGGACTAGCATGACAGTCATAGGGAAATACAGAGGGTTGGTCTTTCATGAGATATGCCATGAAATATGCCAAATATGCCATATTTCCAGAAAGGTATATCACAGACGTATATATGAAAAGAGAAAAAAAGAAGCTTGAATTATGTTTATATAGATGTATTCTGAATTTATGTGCTTACACAAACTGCATACTTCATAGAAATAAATGCTTATAAAAAAAGATCACATAACATATCACATGTATGAACAAGTTATGATAACCATACTGCAAAGCCCTGTCCTCTAGCCCAATACATTGAAACTGATACCTGGACCTACACAAATGAGTCGTCGCAGACATCCAGTGTGACAGGGTTCAGCTACCTATGTTTTCTCAATTACTTTTAAAAACTGAACTATAACATATTGAATGTCTCAGTGTGGTTAAGCAGGCACCTGACAGTGGGAGGGAATAGTAATGTAATTTTGGATTTAAAGTCAGGGGATAGCGCGGACGCAGTCCCCCTCTAACAAAAATTGCGCACCCGAGTCATCCACATTTGGGATGATCGCAAGGGTCAACCCAACCGTAGTGCAATGGAGGGGCCTCGCCCTGGGGGAACTGCCGTCACGATCACAGTGTCCCCTGTGCCAGGTAAGTATGCTTAGACTTGGTACATTGGCAAATATCATATTTTCTCACTGACCAAGAAGTTGGTGTCTAGACTGACCATGCCTTCTTCTGGCCTTGTTAATTTGCTGTTTTGATTGCTTTCTAAGCTGCCAGCACTGATCCATAATGTTATGTAACCATTTATCATGGCATAATTTGTTCTATTAACACTATTCCACTGTAAAATTGGATCAAGAAATGGCATTTGTTAATTGTGTGGGCTAGAGCTATAGTGGTGTCACCTAGTGTCGCTTTTCTGCATTACACCAGTAAGTCCTAGTGTTAGTGAGAGGCGACAGGGGGAGCCAGTGTTCCATATATACACAATATGTTCTACCAGAGGAGGTGTGAAGCGCAGCGCCCCCTATCGTTTTGGCATGGTCTCAAATGACAGTTGAATGGAGATTCCTATACTAAAATAGGCTAACTAGTAACAGCTACTACATACAAACTGTTAGAGCTCTATCAAAAATCTCTTCAGATATTGATAGAGTGATATCTAATGTACTCCAAACCGCAATAGAGCTCAATAGAGCTCCACGTTTTATGGCTGTTTGGTATTGTTGAATACAGCCTTATTTCTCATAGGCTATGGCTTACAAGCCTCACACAGTCCATTGTCAAGAGCTCCTTCCCCTCTGCTTGCAGGTTTGAAAGTGGCGCCTTGAAGCCTGCCGTGATGGCATATATGAGTTGGGTCCCTATAGGGGGCGCTGCGCTTCACACCTCCTCTGATGTTCTACTAGCACTTTTGGTGCCAGGACTAGCATGACAGTCATAGGGAAATACAGAGGGTTGGTCTTTCATGAGATATGCCATGAAATATGCCAAATATGCCATATTTCCAGAAAGGTATATCACAGACGTATATATGAAAAGAGAAAAAAAGAAGCTTGAATTATGTTTATATAGATGTATTCTGAATTTATGTGCTTACACAAACTGCATACTTCATAGAAATAAATGCTTATAAAAAAAGATCACATAACATATCACATGTATGAACAAGTTATGATAACCATACTGCAAAGCCCTGTCCTCTAGCCCAATACATTGAAACTGATACCTGGACCTACACAAATGAGTCGTCGCAGACATCCAGTGTGACAGGGTTCAGCTACCTATGTTTTCTCAATTACTTTTAAAAACTGAACTATAACATATTGAATGTCTCAGTGTGGTTAAGCAGGCACCTGACAGTGGGAGGGAATAGTAATGTAATTTTGGATTTAAAGTCAGGGGATAGCGCGGACGCAGTCCCCCTCTAACAAAAATTGCGCACCCGAGTCATCCACATTTGGGATGATCGCAAGGGTCAACCCAACCGTAGTGCAATGGAGGGGCCTCGCCCTGGGGGAACTGCCGTCACGATCACAGTGTCCCCTGTGCCAGGTAAGTATGCTTAGACTTGGTACATTGGCAAATATCATATTTTCTCACTGACCAAGAAGTTGGTGTCTAGACTGACCATGCCTTCTTCTGGCCTTGTTAATTTGCTGTTTTGATTGCTTTCTAAGCTGCCAGCACTGATCCATAATGTTATGTAACCATTTATCATGGCATAATTTGTTCTATTAACACTATTCCACTGTAAAATTGGATCAAGAAATGGCATTTGTTAATTGTGTGGGCTAGAGCTATAGTGGTGTCACCTAGTGTCGCTTTTCTGCATTACACCAGTAAGTCCTAGTGTTAGTGAGAGGCGACAGGGGGAGCCAGTGTTCCATATATACACAATATGTTCTACCAGAGGAGGTGTGAAGCGCAGCGCCCCCTATCGTTTTGGCATGGTCTCAAATGACAGTTGAATGGAGATTCCTATACTAAAATAGGCTAACTAGTAACAGCTACTACATACAAACTGTTAGAGCTCTATCAAAAATCTCTTCAGATATTGATAGAGTGATATCTAATGTACTCCAAACCGCAATAGAGCTCAATAGAGCTCCACGTTTTATGGCTGTTTGGTATTGTTGAATACAGCCTTATTTCTCATAGGCTATGGCTTACAAGCCTCACACAGTCCATTGTCAAGAGCTCCTTCCCCTCTGCTTGCAGGTTTGAAAGTGGCGCCTTGAACCCTGCCGTGATGGCATATATGAGTTGGGTCCCTATAGGGGGCGCTGCGCTTCACACCTCCTCTGATGTTCTACTAGCACTTTTGGTGCCAGGACTAGCATGACAGTCATAGGGAAATACAGAGGGTTGGTCTTTCATGAGATATGCCATGAAATATGCCAAATATGCCATATTTCCAGAAAGGTATATCACAGACGTATATATGAAAAGAGAAAAAAAGAAGCTTGAATTATGTTTATATAGATGTATTCTGAATTTATGTGCTTACACAAACTGCATACTTCATAGAAATAAATGCTTATAAAAAAAGATCACATAACATATCACATGTATGAACAAGTTATGATAACCATACTGCAAAGCCCTGTCCTCTAGCCCAATACATTGAAACTGATACCTGGACCTACACAAATGAGTCGTCGCAGACATCCAGTGTGACAGGGTTCAGCTACCTATGTTTTCTCAATTACTTTTAAAAACTGAACTATAACATATTGAATGTGTCAGTGTGGTTAAGCAGGCACCTGACAGTGGGAGGGAATAGTAATGTAATTTTGGATTTAAAGTCAGGGGATAGCGCGGACGCAGTCCCCCTCTAACAAAAATTGCGCACCCGAGTCATCCACATTTGGGATGATCGCAAGGGTCAACCCAACCGTAGTGCAATGGAGGGGCCTCGCCCTGGGGGAACTGCCGTCACGATCACAGTGTCCCCTGTGCCAGGTAAGTATGCTTAGACTTGGTACATTGGCAAATATCATATTTTCTCACTGACCAAGAAGTTGGTGTCTAGACTGACCATGCCTTCTTCTGGCCTTGTTAATTTGCTGTTTTGATTGCTTTCTAAGCTGCCAGCACTGATCCATAATGTTATGTAACCATTTATCATGGCATAATTTGTTCTATTAACACTATTCCACTGTAAAATTGGATCAAGAAATGGCATTTGTTAATTGTGTGGGCTAGAGCTATAGTGGTGTCACCTAGTGTCGCTTTTCTGCATTACACCAGTAAGTCCTAGTGTTAGTGAGAGGCGACAGGGGGAGCCAGTGTTCCATATATACACAATATGTTCTACCAGAGGAGGTGTGAAGCGCAGCGCCCCCTATCGTTTTGGCATGGTCTCAAATGACAGTTGAATGGAGATTCCTATACTAAAATAGGCTAACTAGTAACAGCTACTACATACAAACTGTTAGAGCTCTATCAAAAATCTCTTCAGATATTGATAGAGTGATATCTAATGTACTCCAAACCGCAATAGAGCTCAATAGAGCTCCACGTTTTATGGCTGTTTGGTATTGTTGAATACAGCCTTATTTCTCATAGGCTATGGCTTACAAGCCTCACACAGTCCATTGTCAAGAGCTCCTTCCCCTCTGCTTGCAGGTTTGAAAGTGGCGCCTTGAACCCTGCCGTGATGGCATATATGAGTTGGGTCCCTATAGGGGGCGCTGCGCTTCACACCTCCTCTGATGTTCTACTAGCACTTTTGGTGCCAGGACTAGCATGACAGTCATAGGGAAATACAGAGGGTTGGTCTTTCATGAGATATGCCATGAAATATGCCAAATATGCCATATTTCCAGAAAGGTATATCACAGACGTATATATGAAAAGAGAAAAAAAGAAGCTTGAATTATGTTTATATAGATGTATTCTGAATTTATGTGCTTACACAAACTGCATACTTCATAGAAATAAATGCTTATAAAAAAAGATCACATAACATATCACATGTATGAACAAGTTATGATAACCATACTGCAAAGCCCTGTCCTCTAGCCCAATACATTGAAACTGATACCTGGACCTACACAAATGAGTCGTCGCAGACATCCAGTGTGACAGGGTTCAGCTACCTATGTTTTCTCAATTACTTTTAAAAACTGAACTATAACATATTGAATGTGTCAGTGTGGTTAAGCAGGCACCTGACAGTGGGAGGGAATAGTAATGTAATTTTGGATTTAAAGTCAGGGGATAGCGCGGACGCAGTCCCCCTCTAACAAAAATTGCGCACCCGAGTCATCCACATTTGGGATGATCGCAAGGGTCAACCCAACCGTAGTGCAATGGAGGGGCCTCGCCCTGGGGGAACTGCCGTCACGATCACAGTGTCCCCTGTGCCAGGTAAGTATGCTTAGACTTGGTACATTGGCAAATATCATATTTTCTCACTGACCAAGAAGTTGGTGTCTAGACTGACCATGCCTTCTTCTGGCCTTGTTAATTTGCTGTTTTGATTGCTTTCTAAGCTGCCAGCACTGATCCATAATGTTATGTAACCATTTATCATGGCATAATTTGTTCTATTAACACTATTCCACTGTAAAATTGGATCAAGAAATGGCATTTGTTAATTGTGTGGGCTAGAGCTATAGTGGTGTCACCTAGTGTCGCTTTTCTGCATTACACCAGTAAGTCCTAGTGTTAGTGAGAGGCGACAGGGGGAGCCAGTGTTCCATATATACACAATATGTTCTACCAGAGGAGGTGTGAAGCGCAGCGCCCCCTATCGTTTTGGCATGGTCTCAAATGACAGTTGAATGGAGATTCCTATACTAAAATAGGCTAACTAGTAATAGCTACTACATACAAACTGTTAGAGCTCTATCAAAAATCTCTTCAGATATTGATAGAGTGATATCTAATGTACTCCAAACCGCAATAGAGCTCAATAGAGCTCCACGTTTTATGGCTGTTTGGTATTGTTGAATACAGCCTTATTTCTCATAGGCTATGGCTTACAAGCCTCACACAGTCCATTGTCAAGAGCTCCTTCCCCTCTGCTTGCAGGTTTGAAAGTGGCGCCTTGAACCCTGCCGTGATGGCATATATGAGTTGGGTCCCTATAGGGGGCGCTGCGCTTCACACCTCCTCTGATGTTCTACTAGCACTTTTGGTGCCAGGACTAGCATGACAGTCATAGGGAAATACAGAGGGTTGGTCTTTCATGAGATATGCCATGAAATATGCCAAATATGCCATATTTCCAGAAAGGTATATCACAGACGTATATATGAAAAGAGAAAAAAAGAAGCTTGAATTATGTTTATATAGATGTATTCTGAATTTATGTGCTTACACAAACTGCATACTTCATAGAAATAAATGCTTATAAAAAAAGATCACATAACATATCACATGTATGAACAAGTTATGATAACCATACTGCAAAGCCCTGTCCTCTAGCCCAATACATTGAAACTGATACCTGGACCTACACAAATGAGTCGTCGCAGACATCCAGTGTGACAGGGTTCAGCTACCTATGTTTTCTCAATTACTTTTAAAAACTGAACTATAACATATTGAATGTGTCAGTGTGGTTAAGCAGGCACCTGACAGTGGGAGGGAATAGTAATGTAATTTTGGATTTAAAGTCAGGGGATAGCGCGGACGCAGTCCCCCTCTAACAAAAATTGCGCACCCGAGTCATCCACATTTGGGATGATCGCAAGGGTCAACCCAACCGTAGTGCAATGGAGGGGCCTCGCCCTGGGGGAACTGCCGTCACGATCACAGTGTCCCCTGTGCCAGGTAAGTATGCTTAGACTTGGTACATTGGCAAATATCATATTTTCTCACTGACCAAGAAGTTGGTGTCTAGACTGACCATGCCTTCTTCTGGCCTTGTTAATTTGCTGTTTTGATTGCTTTCTAAGCTGCCAGCACTGATCCATAATGTTATGTAACCATTTATCATGGCATAATTTGTTCTATTAACACTATTCCACTGTAAAATTGGATCAAGAAATGGCATTTGTTAATTGTGTGGGCTAGAGCTATAGTGGTGTCACCTAGTGTCGCTTTTCTGCATTACACCAGTAAGTCCTAGTGTTAGTGAGAGGCGACAGGGGGAGCCAGTGTTCCATATATACACAATATGTTCTACCAGAGGAGGTGTGAAGCGCAGCGCCCCCTATCGTTTTGGCATGGTCTCAAATGACAGTTGAAAGGAGATTCCTATACTAAAATAGGCTAACTAGTAACAGCTACTACATACAAACTGTTAGAGCTCTATCAAAAATCTCTTCAGATATTGATAGAGTGATATCTAATGTACTCCAAACCGCAATAGAGCTCAATAGAGCTCCACGTTTTATGGCTGTTTGGTATTGTTGAATACAGCCTTATTTCTCATAGGCTATGGCTTACAAGCCTCACACAGTCCATTGTCAAGAGCTCCTTCCCCTCTGCTTGCAGGTTTGAAAGTGGCGCCTTGAACCCTGCCGTGATGGCATATATGAGTTGGGTCCCTATAGGGGGCGCTGCGCTTCACACCTCCTCTGATGTTCTACTAGCACTTTTGGTGCCAGGACTAGCATGACAGTCATAGGGAAATACAGAGGGTTGGTCTTTCATGAGATATGCCATGAAATATGCCAAATATGCCATATTTCCAGAAAGGTATATCACAGACGTATATATGAAAAGAGAAAAAAAGAAGCTTGAATTATGTTTATATAGATGTATTCTGAATTTATGTGCTTACACAAACTGCATACTTCATAGAAATAAATGCTTATAAAAAAAGATCACATAACATATCACATGTATGAACAAGTTATGATAACCATACTGCAAAGCCCTGTCCTCTAGCCCAATACATTGAAACTGATACCTGGACCTACACAAATGAGTCGTCGCAGACATCCAGTGTGACAGGGTTCAGCTACCTATGTTTTCTCAATTACTTTTAAAAACTGAACTATAACATATTGAATGTGTCAGTGTGGTTAAGCAGGCACCTGACAGTGGGAGGGAATAGTAATGTAATTTTGGATTTAAAGTCAGGGGATAGCGCGGACGCAGTCCCCCTCTAACAAAAATTGCGCACCCGAGTCATCCACATTTGGGATGATCGCAAGGGTCAACCCAACCGTAGTGCAATGGAGGGGCCTCGCCCTGGGGGAACTGCCGTCACGATCACAGTGTCCCCTGTGCCAGGTAAGTATGCTTAGACTTGGTACATTGGCAAATATCATATTTTCTCACTGACCAAGAAGTTGGTGTCTAGACTGACCATGCCT
Organism: Alentia gelatinosa; assembly: GCA_950022655.1. Classification (NCBI taxonomy): domain Eukaryota; kingdom Metazoa; phylum Annelida; class Polychaeta; order Phyllodocida; family Polynoidae; genus Alentia; species Alentia gelatinosa. Next base: position 127,854,303 of record OX465580.1, read on the forward strand.
TCTTCTGGCCTTGTTAATTTGCTGTTTTGATTGCTTTCTAAGCTGCCAGCACTGATCCATAATGTTATGTAACCATTTATCATGGCATAATTTGTTCTATTAACACTATTCCACTGTAAAATTGGATCAAGAAATGGCATTTGTTAATTGTGTGGGCTAGAGCTATAGTGGTGTCACCTAGTGTCGCTTTTCTGCATTACACCAGTAAGTCCTAGTGTTAGTGAGAGGCGACAGGGGGAGCCAGTGTTCCATATATACACAATATGTTCTACCAGAGGAGGTGTGAAGCGCAGCGCCCCCTATCGTTTTGGCATGGTCTCAAATGACAGTTGAATGGAGATTCCTATACTAAAATAGGCTAACTAGTAACAGCTACTACATACAAACTGTTAGAGCTCTATCAAAAATCTCTTCAGATATTGATAGAGTGATATCTAATGTACTCCAAACCGCAATAGAGCTCAATAGAGCTCCACGTTTTATGGCTGTTTGGTATTGTTGAATACAGCCTTATTTCTCATAGGCTATGGCTTACAAGCCTCACACAGTCCATTGTCAAGAGCTCCTTCCCCTCTGCTTGCAGGTTTGAAAGTGGCGCCTTGAACCCTGCCGTGATGGCATATATGAGTTGGGTCCCTATAGGGGGCGCTGCGCTTCACACCTCCTCTGATGTTCTACTAGCACTTTTGGTGCCAGGACTAGCATGACAGTCATAGGGAAATACAGAGGGTTGGTCTTTCATGAGATATGCCATGAAATATGCCAAATATGCCATATTTCCAGGAAGGTATATCACAGACGTATATATGAAAAGAGAAAAAAAGAAGCTTGAATTATGTTTATATAGATGTATTCTGAATTTATGTGCTTACACAAACTGCATACTTCATAGAAATAAATGCTTATAAAAAAAGATCACATAACATATCACATGTATGAACAAGTTTTGATAACCATACTGCAAAGCCCTGTCCTCTAGCCCAATACATTGAAACTGATACCTGGACCTACACAAATGAGTCGTCGCAGACATCCAGTGTGACAGGGTTCAGCTACCTATGTTTTCTCAATTACTTTTAAAAACTGAACTATAACATATTGAATGTGTCAGTGTGGTTAAGCAGGCACCTGACAGTGGGAGGGAATAGTAATGTAATTTTGGATTTAAAGTCAGGGGATAGCGCGGACGCAGTCCCCCTCTAACAAAAATTGCGCACCCGAGTCATCCACATTTGGGATGATCGCAAGGGTCAACCCAACCGTAGTGCAATGGAGGGGCCTCGCCCTGGGGGAACTGCCGTCACGATCACAGTGTCCCCTGTGCCAGGTAAGTATGCTTAGACTTGGTACATTGGCAAATATCATATTTTCTCACTGACCAAGAAGTTGGTGTCTAGACTGACCATGCCTTCTTCTGGCCTTGTTAATTTGCTGTTTTGATTGCTTTCTAAGCTGCCAGCACTGATCCATAATGTTATGTAACCATTTATCATGGCATAATTTGTTCTATTAACACTATTCCACTGTAAAATTGGATCAAGAAATGGCATTTGTTAATTGTGTGGGCTAGAGCTATAGTGGTGTCACCTAGTGTCGCTTTTCTGCATTACACCAGTAAGTCCTAGTGTTAGTGAGAGGCGACAGGGGGAGCCAGTGTTCCATATATACACAATATGTTCTACCAGAGGAGGTGTGAAGCGCAGCGCCCCCTATCGTTTTGGCATGGTCTCAAATGACAGTTGAATGGAGATTCCTATACTAAAATAGGCTAACTAGTAACAGCTACTACATACAAACTGTTAGAGCTCTATCAAAAATCTCTTCAGATATTGATAGAGTGATATCTAATGTACTCCAAACCGCAATAGAGCTCAATAGAGCTCCACGTTTTATGGCTGTTTGGTATTGTTGAATACAGCCTTATTTCTCATAGGCTATGGCTTACAAGCCTCACACAGTCCATTGTCAAGAGCTCCTTCCCCTCTGCTTGCAGGTTTGAAAGTGGCGCCTTGAACCCTGCCGTGATGGCATATATGAGTTGGGTCCCTATAGGGGGCGCTGCGCTTCACACCTCCTCTGATGTTCTACTAGCACTTTTGGTGCCAGGACTAGCATGACAGTCATAGGGAAATACAGAGGGTTGGTCTTTCATGAGATATGCCATGAAATATGCCAAATATGCCATATTTCCAGAAAGGTATATCACAGACGTATATATGAAAAGAGAAAAAAAGAAGCTTGAATTATGTTTATATAGATGTATTCTGAATTTATGTGCTTACACAAACTGCATACTTCATAGAAATAAATGCTTATAAAAAAAGATCACATAACATATCACATGTATGAACAAGTTATGATAACCATACTGCAAAGCCCTGTCCTCTAGCCCAATACATTGAAACTGATACCTGGACCTACACAAATGAGTCGTCGCAGACATCCAGTGTGACAGGGTTCAGCTACCTATGTTTTCTCAATTACTTTTAAAAACTGAACTATAACATATTGAATGTGTCAGTGTGGTTAAGCAGGCACCTGACAGTGGGAGGGAATAGTAATGTAATTTTGGATTTAAAGTCAGGGGATAGCGCGGACGCAGTCCCCCTCTAACAAAAATTGCGCACCCGAGTCATCCACATTTGGGATGATCGCAAGGGTCAACCCAACCGTAGTGCAATGGAGGGGCCTCGCCCTGGGGGAACTGCCGTCACGATCACAGTGTCCCCTGTGCCAGGTAAGTATGCTTAGACTTGGTACATTGGCAAATATCATATTTTCTCACTGACCAAGAAGTTGGTGTCTAGACTGACCATGCCTTCTTCTGGCCTTGTTAATTTGCTGTTTTGATTGCTTTCTAAGCTGCCAGCACTGATCCATAATGTTATGTAACCATTTATCATGGCATAATTTGTTCTATTAACACTATTCCACTGTAAAATTGGATCAAGAAATGGCATTTGTTAATTGTGTGGGCTAGAGCTATAGTGGTGTCACCTAGTGTCGCTTTTCTGCATTACACCAGTAAGTCCTAGTGTTAGTGAGAGGCGACAGGGGGAGCCAGTGTTCCATATATACACAATATGTTCTACCAGAGGAGGTGTGAAGCGCAGCGCCCCCTATCGTTTTGGCATGGTCTCAAATGACAGTTGAATGGAGATTCCTATACTAAAATAGGCTAACTAGTAACAGCTACTACATACAAACTGTTAGAGCTCTATCAAAAATCTCTTCAGATATTGATAGAGTGATATCTAATGTACTCCAAACCGCAATAGAGCTCAATAGAGCTCCACGTTTTATGGCTGTTTGGTATTGTTGAATACAGCCTTATTTCTCATAGGCTATGGCTTACAAGCCTCACACAGTCCATTGTCAAGAGCTCCTTCCCCTCTGCTTGCAGGTTTGAAAGTGGCGCCTTGAACCCTGCCGTGATGGCATATATGAGTTGGGTCCCTATAGGGGGCGCTGCGCTTCACACCTCCTCTGATGTTCTACTAGCACTTTTGGTGCCAGGACTAGCATGACAGTCATAGGGAAATACAGAGGGTTGGTCTTTCATGAGATATGCCATGAAATATGCCAAATATGCCATATTTCCAGAAAGGTATATCACAGACGTATATATGAAAAGAGAAAAAAAGAAGCTTGAATTATGTTTATATAGATGTATTCTGAATTTATGTGCTTACACAAACTGCATACTTCATAGAAATAAATGCTTATAAAAAAAGATCACATAACATATCACATGTATGAACAAGTTTTGATAACCATACTGCAAAGCCCTGTCCTCTAGCCCAATACATTGAAACTGATACCTGGACCTACACAAATGAGTCGTCGCAGACATCCAGTGTGACAGGGTTCAGCTACCTATGTTTTCTCAATTACTTTTAAAAACTGAACTATAACATATTGAATGTGTCAGTGTGGTTAAGCAGGCACCTGACAGTGGGAGGGAATAGTAATGTAATTTTGGATTTAAAGTCAGGGGATAGCGCGGACGCAGTCCCCCTCTAACAAAAATTGCGCACCCGAGTCATCCACATTTGGGATGATCGCAAGGGTCAACCCAACCGTAGTGCAATGGAGGGGCCTCGCCCTGGGGGAACTGCCGTCACGATCACAGTGTCCCCTGTGCCAGGTAAGTATGCTTAGACTTGGTACATTGGCAAATATCATATTTTCTCACTGACCAAGAAGTTGGTGTCTAGACTGACCATGCCTTCTTCTGGCCTTGTTAATTTGCTGTTTTGATTGCTTTCTAAGCTGCCAGCACTGATCCATAATGTTATGTAACCATTTATCATGGCATAATTTGTTCTATTAACACTATTCCACTGTAAAATTGGATCAAGAAATGGCATTTGTTAATTGTGTGGGCTAGAGCTATAGTGGTGTCACCTAGTGTCGCTTTTCTGCATTACACCAGTAAGTCCTAGTGTTAGTGAGAGGCGACAGGGGGAGCCAGTGTTCCATATATACACAATATGTTCTACCAGAGGAGGTGTGAAGCGCAGCGCCCCCTATCGTTTTGGCATGGTCTCAAATGACAGTTGAATGGAGATTCCTATACTAAAATAGGCTAACTAGTAACAGCTACTACATACAAACTGTTAGAGCTCTATCAAAAATCTCTTCAGATATTGATAGAGTGATATCTAATGTACTCCAAACCGCAATAGAGCTCAATAGAGCTCCACGTTTTATGGCTGTTTGGTATTGTTGAATACAGCCTTATTTCTCATAGGCTATGGCTTACAAGCCTCACACAGTCCATTGTCAAGAGCTCCTTCCCCTCTGCTTGCAGGTTTGAAAGTGGCGCCTTGAACCCTGCCGTGATGGCATATATGAGTTGGGTCCCTATAGGGGGCGCTGCGCTTCACACCTCCTCTGATGTTCTACTAGCACTTTTGGTGCCAGGACTAGCATGACAGTCATAGGGAAATACAGAGGGTTGGTCTTTCATGAGATATGCCATGAAATATGCCAAATATGCCATATTTCCAGAAAGGTATATCACAGACGTATATATGAAAAGAGAAAAAAAGAAGCTTGAATTATGTTTATATAGATGTATTCTGAATTTATGTGCTTACACAAACTGCATACTTCATAGAAATAAATGCTTATAAAAAAAGATCACATAACATATCACATGTATGAACAAGTTATGATAACCATACTGCAAAGCCCTGTCCTCTAGCCCAATACATTGAAACTGATACCTGGACCTACACAAATGAGTCGTCGCAGACATCCAGTGTGACAGGGTTCAGCTACCTATGTTTTCTCAATTACTTTTAAAAACTGAACTATAACATATTGAATGTCTCAGTGTGGTTAAGCAGGCACCTGACAGTGGGAGGGAATAGTAATGTAATTTTGGATTTAAAGTCAGGGGATAGCGCGGACGCAGTCCCCCTCTAACAAAAATTGCGCACCCGAGTCATCCACATTTGGGATGATCGCAAGGGTCAACCCAACCGTAGTGCAATGGAGGGGCCTCGCCCTGGGGGAACTGCCGTCACGATCACAGTGTCCCCTGTGCCAGGTAAGTATGCTTAGACTTGGTACATTGGCAAATATCATATTTTCTCACTGACCAAGAAGTTGGTGTCTAGACTGACCATGCCTTCTTCTGGCCTTGTTAATTTGCTGTTTTGATTGCTTTCTAAGCTGCCAGCACTGATCCATAATGTTATGTAACCATTTATCATGGCATAATTTGTTCTATTAACACTATTCCACTGTAAAATTGGATCAAGAAATGGCATTTGTTAATTGTGTGGGCTAGAGCTATAGTGGTGTCACCTAGTGTCGCTTTTCTGCATTACACCAGTAAGTCCTAGTGTTAGTGAGAGGCGACAGGGGGAGCCAGTGTTCCATATATACACAATATGTTCTACCAGAGGAGGTGTGAAGCGCAGCGCCCCCTATCGTTTTGGCATGGTCTCAAATGACAGTTGAATGGAGATTCCTATACTAAAATAGGCTAACTAGTAACAGCTACTACATACAAACTGTTAGAGCTCTATCAAAAATCTCTTCAGATATTGATAGAGTGATATCTAATGTACTCCAAACCGCAATAGAGCTCAATAGAGCTCCACGTTTTATGGCTGTTTGGTATTGTTGAATACAGCCTTATTTCTCATAGGCTATGGCTTACAAGCCTCACACAGTCCATTGTCAAGAGCTCCTTCCCCTCTGCTTGCAGGTTTGAAAGTGGCGCCTTGAACCCTGCCGTGATGGCATATATGAGTTGGGTCCCTATAGGGGGCGCTGCGCTTCACACCTCCTCTGATGTTCTACTAGCACTTTTGGTGCCAGGACTAGCATGACAGTCATAGGGAAATACAGAGGGTTGGTCTTTCATGAGATATGCCATGAAATATGCCAAATATGCCATATTTCCAGAAAGGTATATCACAGACGTATATATGAAAAGAGAAAAAAAGAAGCTTGAATTATGTTTATATAGATGTATTCTGAATTTATGTGCTTACACAAACTGCATACTTCATAGAAATAAATGCTTATAAAAAAAGATCACATAACATATCACATGTATGAACAAGTTATGATAACCATACTGCAAAGCCCTGTCCTCTAGCCCAATACATTGAAACTGATACCTGGACCTACACAAATGAGTCGTCGCAGACATCCAGTGTGACAGGGTTCAGCTACCTATGTTTTCTCAATTACTTTTAAAAACTGAACTATAACATATTGAATGTGTCAGTGTGGTTAAGCAGGCACCTGACAGTGGGAGGGAATAGTAATGTAATTTTGGATTTAAAGTCAGGGGATAGCGCGGACGCAGTCCCCCTCTAACAAAAATTGCGCACCCGAGTCATCCACATTTGGGATGATCGCAAGGGTCAACCCAACCGTAGTGCAATGGAGGGGCCTCGCCCTGGGGGAACTGCCGTCACGATCACAGTGTCCCCTGTGCCAGGTAAGTATGCTTAGACTTGGTACATTGGCAAATATCATATTTTCTCACTGACCAAGAAGTTGGTGTCTAGACTGACCATGCCTTCTTCTGGCCTTGTTAATTTGCTGTTTTGATTGCTTTCTAAGCTGCCAGCACTGATCCATAATGTTATGTAACCATTTATCATGGCATAATTTGTTCTATTAACACTATTCCACTGTAAAATTGGATCAAGAAATGGCATTTGTTAATTGTGTGGGCTAGAGCTATAGTGGTGTCACCTAGTGTCGCTTTTCTGCATTACACCAGTAAGTCCTAGTGTTAGTGAGAGGCGACAGGGGGAGCCAGTGTTCCATATATACACAATATGTTCTACCAGAGGAGGTGTGAAGCGCAGCGCCCCCTATCGTTTTGGCATGGTCTCAAATGACAGTTGAATGGAGATTCCTATACTAAAATAGGCTAACTAGTAACAGCTACTACATACAAACTGTTAGAGCTCTATCAAAAATCTCTTCAGATATTGATAGAGTGATATCTAATGTACTCCAAACCGCAATAGAGCTCAATAGAGCTCCACGTTTTATGGCTGTTTGGTATTGTTGAATACAGCCTTATTTCTCATAGGCTATGGCTTACAAGCCTCACACAGTCCATTGTCAAGAGCTCCTTCCCCTCTGCTTGCAGGTTTGAAAGTGGCGCCTTGAACCCTGCCGTGATGGCATATATGAGTTGGGTCCCTATAGGGGGCGCTGCGCTTCACACCTCCTCTGATGTTCTACTAGCACTTTTGGTGCCAGGACTAGCATGACAGTCATAGGGAAATACAGAGGGTTGGTCTTTCATGAGATATGCCATGAAATATGCCAAATATGCCATATTTCCAGAAAGGTATATCACAGACGTATATATGAAAAGAGAAAAAAAGAAGCTTGAATTATGTTTATATAGATGTATTCTGAATTTATGTGCTTACACAAACTGCATACTTCATAGAAATAAATGCTTATAAAAAAAGATCACATAACATATCACATGTATGAACAAGTTATGATAACCATACTGCAAAGCCCTGTCCTCTAGCCCAATACATTGAAACTGATACCTGGACCTACACAAATGAGTCGTCGCAGACATCCAGTGTGACAGGGTTCAGCTACCTATGTTTTCTCAATTACTTTTAAAAACTGAACTATAACATATTGAATGTCTCAGTGTGGTTAAGCAGGCACCTGACAGTGGGAGGGAATAGTAATGTAATTTTGGATTTAAAGTCAGGGGATAGCGCGGACGCAGTCCCCCTCTAACAAAAATTGCGCACCCGAGTCATCCACATTTGGGATGATCGCAAGGGTCAACCCAACCGTAGTGCAATGGAGGGGCCTCGCCCTGGGGGAACTGCCGTCACGATCACAGTGTCCCCTGTGCCAGGTAAGTATGCTTAGACTTGGTACATTGGCAAATATCATATTTTCTCACTGACCAAGAAGTTGGTGTCTAGACTGACCATGCCTTCTTCTGGCCTTGTTAATTTGCTGTTTTGATTGCTTTCTAAGCTGCCAGCACTGATCCATAATGTTATGTAACCATTTATCATGGCATAATTTGTTCTATTAACACTATTCCACTGTAAAATTGGATCAAGAAATGGCATTTGTTAATTGTGTGGGCTAGAGCTATAGTGGTGTCACCTAGTGTCGCTTTTCTGCATTACACCAGTAAGTCCTAGTGTTAGTGAGAGGCGACAGGGGGAGCCAGTGTTCCATATATACACAATATGTTCTACCAGAGGAGGTGTGAAGCGCAGCGCCCCCTATCGTTTTGGCATGGTCTCAAATGACAGTTGAATGGAGATTCCTATACTAAAATAGGCTAACTAGTAACAGCTACTACATACAAACTGTTAGAGCTCTATCAAAAATCTCTTCAGATATTGATAGAGTGATATCTAATGTACTCCAAACCGCAATAGAGCTCAATAGAGCTCCACGTTTTATGGCTGTTTGGTATTGTTGAATACAGCCTTATTTCTCATAGGCTATGGCTTACAAGCCTCACACAGTCCATTGTCAAGAGCTCCTTCCCCTCTGCTTGCAGGTTTGAAAGTGGCGCCTTGAACCCTGCCGTGATGGCATATATGAGTTGGGTCCCTATAGGGGGCGCTGCGCTTCACACCTCCTCTGATGTTCTACTAGCACTTTTGGTGCCAGGACTAGCATGACAGTCATAGGGAAATACAGAGGGTTGGTCTTTCATGAGATATGCCATGAAATATGCCAAATATGCCATATTTCCAGAAAGGTATATCACAGACGTATATATGAAAAGAGAAAAAAAGAAGCTTGAATTATGTTTATATAAATGTATTCTGAATTTATGTGCTTACACAAACTGCATACTTCATAGAAATAAATGCTTATAAAAAAAGATCACATAACATATCACATGTATGAACAAGTTATGATAACCATACTGCAAAGCCCTGTCCTCTAGCCCAATACATTGAAACTGATACCTGGACCTACACAAATGAGTCGTCGCAGACATCCAGTGTGACAGGGTTCAGCTACCTATGTTTTCTCAATTACTTTTAAAAACTGAACTATAACATATTGAATGTCTCAGTGTGGTTAAGCAGGCACCTGATAGTGGGAGGGAATAGTAATGTAATTTTGGATTTAAAGTCAGGGGATAGCGCGGACGCAGTCCCCCTCTAACAAAAATTGCGCACCCGAGTCATCCACATTTGGGATGATCGCAAGGGTCAACCCAACCGTAGTGCAATGGAGGGGCCTCGCCCTGGGGGAACTGCCGTCACGATCACAGTGTCCCCTGTGCCAGGTAAGTATGCTTAGACTTGGTACATTGGCAAATATCATATTTTCTCACTGACCAAGAAGTTGGTGTCTAGACTGACCATGCCTTCTTCTGGCCTTGTTAATTTGCTGTTTTGATTGCTTTCTAAGCTGCCAGCACTGATCCATAATGTTATGTAACCATTTATCATGGCATAATTTGTTCTATTAACACTATTCCACTGTAAAATTGGATCAAGAAATGGCATTTGTTAATTGTGTGGGCTAGAGCTATAGTGGTGTCACCTAGTGTCGCTTTTCTGCATTACACCAGTAAGTCCTAGTGTTAGTGAGAGGCGACAGGGGGAGCCAGTGTTCCATATATACACAATATGTTCTACCAGAGGAGGTGTGAAGCGCAGCGCCCCCTATCGTTTTGGCATGGTCTCAAATGACAGTTGAATGGAGATTCCTATACTAAAATAGGCTAACTAGTAACAGCTACTACATACAAACTGTTAGAGCTCTATCAAAAATCTCTTCAGATATTGATAGAGTGATATCTAATGTACTCCAAACCGCAATAGAGCTCAATAGAGCTCCACGTTTTATGGCTGTTTGGTATTGTTGAATACAGCCTTATTTCTCATAGGCTATGGCTTACAAGCCTCACACAGTCCATTGTCAAGAGCTCCTTCCCCTCTGCTTGCAGGTTTGAAAGTGGCGCCTTGAACCCTGCCGTGATGGCATATATGAGTTGGGTCCCTATAGGGGGCGCTGCGCTTCACACCTCCTCTGATGTTCTACTAGCACTTTTGGTGCCAGGACTAGCATGACAGTCATAGGGAAATACAGAGGGTTGGTCTTTCATGAGATATGCCATGAAATATGCCAAATATGCCATATTTCCAGAAAGGTATATCACAGACGTATATATGAAAAGAGAAAAAAAGAAGCTTGAATTATGTTTATATAGATGTATTCTGAATTTATGTGCTTACACAAACTGCATACTTCATAGAAATAAATGCTTATAAAAAAAGATCACATAACATATCACATGTATGAACAAGTTATGATAACCATACTGCAAAGCCCTGTCCTCTAGCCCAATACATTGAAACTGATACCTGGACCTACACAAATGAGTCGTCGCAGACATCCAGTGTGACAGGGTTCAGCTACCTATGTTTTCTCAATTACTTTTAAAAACTGAACTATAACATATTGAATGTCTCAGTGTGGTTAAGCAGGCACCTGACAGTGGGAGGGAATAGTAATGTAATTTTGGATTTAAAGTCAGGGGATAGCGCGGACGCAGTCCCCCTCTAACAAAAATTGCGCACCCGAGTCATCCACATTTGGGATGATCGCAAGGGTCAACCCAACCGTAGTGCAATGGAGGGGCCTCGCCCTGGGGGAACTGCCGTCACGATCACAGTGTCCCCTGTGCCAGGTAAGTATGCTTAGACTTGGTACATTGGCAAATATCATATTTTCTCACTGACCAAGAAGTTGGTGTCTAGACTGACCATGCCTTCTTCTGGCCTTGTTAATTTGCTGTTTTGATTGCTTTCTAAGCTGCCAGCACTGATCCATAATGTTATGTAACCATTTATCATGGCATAATTTGTTCTATTAACACTATTCCACTGTAAAATTGGATCAAGAAATGGCATTTGTTAATTGTGTGGGCTAGAGCTATAGTGGTGTCACCTAGTGTCGCTTTTCTGCATTACACCAGTAAGTCCTAGTGTTAGTGAGAGGCGACAGGGGGAGCCAGTGTTCCATATATACACAATATGTTCTACCAGAGGAGGTGTGAAGCGCAGCGCCCCCTATCGTTTTGGCATGGTCTCAAATGACAGTTGAATGGAGATTCCTATACTAAAATAGGCTAACTAGTAACAGCTACTACATACAAACTGTTAGAGCTCTATCAAAAATCTCTTCAGATATTGATAGAGTGATATCTAATGTACTCCAAACCGCAATAGAGCTCAATAGAGCTCCACGTTTTATGGCTGTTTGGTATTGTTGAATACAGCCTTATTTCTCATAGGCTATGGCTTACAAGCCTCACACAGTCCATTGTCAAGAGCTCCTTCCCCTCTGCTTGCAGGTTTGAAAGTGGCGCCTTGAACCCTGCCGTGATGGCATATATGAGTTGGGTCCCTATAGGGGGCGCTGCGCTTCACACCTCCTCTGATGTTCTACTAGCACTTTTGGTGCCAGGACTAGCATGACAGTCATAGGGAAATACAGAGGGTTGGTCTTTCATGAGATATGCCATGAAATATGCCAAATATGCCATATTTCCAGAAAGGTATATCACAGACGTATATATGAAAAGAGAAAAAAAGAAGCTTGAATTATGTTTATATAGATGTATTCTGAATTTATGTGCTTACACAAACTGCATACTTCATAGAAATAAATGCTTATAAAAAAAGATCACATAACATATCACATGTATGAACAAGTTATGATAACCATACTGCAAAGCCCTGTCCTCTAGCCCAATACATTGAAACTGATACCTGGACCTACACAAATGAGTCGTCGCAGACATCCAGTGTGACAGGGTTCAGCTACCTATGTTTTCTCAATTACTTTTAAAAACTGAACTATAACATATTGAATGTCTCAGTGTGGTTAAGCAGGCACCTGACAGTGGGAGGGAATAGTAATGTAATTTTGGATTTAAAGTCAGGGGATAGCACGGACGCAGTCCCCCTCTAACAAAAATTGCGCACCCGAGTCATCCACATTTGGGATGATCGCAAGGGTCAACCCAACCGTAGTGCAATGGAGGGGCCTCGCCCTGGGGGAACTGCCGTCACGATCACAGTGTCCCCTGTGCCAGGTAAGTATGCTTAGACTTGGTACATTGGCAAATATCATATTTTCTCACTGACCAAGAAGTTGGTGTCTAAACTGACCATGCCTTCTTCTGGCCTTGTTAATTTGCTGTTTTGATTGCTTTCTAAGCTGCCAGCACTGATCTATAATGTTATGTAACCATTTATCATGGCATAATTTGTTCTATTAACACTATTCCACTGTAAAATTGGATCAAGAAATGGCATTTGTTAATTGTGTGGGCTAGAGCTATAGTGGTGTCACCTAGTGTCGCTTTTCTGCATTACACCAGTAAGTCCTAGTGTTAGTGAGAGGCGACAGGGGGAGCCAGTGTTCCATATATACACAATATGTTCTACCAGAGGAGGTGTGAAGCGCAGCGCCCCCTATCGTTTTGGCATGGTCTCAAATGACAGTTGAATGGAGATTCCTATACTAAAATAGGCTAACTAGTAACAGCTACTACATACAAACTGTTAGAGCTCTATCAAAAATCTCTTCAGATATTGATAGAGTGATATCTAATGTACTCCAAACCGCAATAGAGCTCAATAGAGCTCCACGTTTTATGGCTGTTTGGTATTGTTGAATACAGCCTTATTTCTCATAGGCTATGGCTTACAAGCATCACACAGTCCATTGTCAAGAGCTCCTTCCCCTCTGCTTGCAGGTTTGAAAGTGGCGCCTTGAACCCTGCCGTGATGGCATATATGAGTTGGGTCCCTATAGGGGGCGCTGCGCTTCACACCTCCTCTGATTTTCTACTAGCACTTTTGGTGCCAGGACTAGCATGACAGTCATAGGGAAATACAGAGGGTTGGTCTTTCATGAGATATGCCATGAAATATGCCAAATATGCCATATTTCCAGAAAGGTATATCACAGACGTATATATGAAAAGAGAAAAAAAGAAGCTTGAATTATGTTTATATAGATGTATTCTGAATTTATGTGCTTACACAAACTGCATACTTCATAGAAATAAATGCTTATAAAAAAAGATCACATAACATATCACATGTATGAACAAGTTATGATAACCATACTGCAAAGCCCTGTCCTCTAGCCCAATACATTGAAACTGATACCTGGACCTACGCAAATGAGTCGTCGCAGACATCCAGTGTGACAGGGTTCAGCTACCTATGTTTTCTCAATTACTTTTAAAAACTGAACTATAACATATTGAATGTCTCAGTGTGGTTAAGCAGGCACCTGACAGTGGGAGGGAATAGTAATGTAATTTTGGATTTAAAGTCAGGGGATAGCGCGGACGCAGTCCCCCTCTAACAAAAATTGCGCACCCGAGTCATCCACATTTGGGATGATCGCAAGGGTCAACCCAACCGTAGTGCAATGGAGGGGCCTCGCCCTGGGGGAACTTTTTTTTTTTTTTTTTTTTTTTTTTTTTTTGTAATAAGCCCCATTCCTCGCCTATTACTGTGGCAACCAACCTTCTCTTTTAAGTGTCTTTTTGAATTTTATGTTGTTCTTTCATCATTATGTTGCCTCCATTTTTTTTTTTTTTTTTTTGTTTTTGTTTTGTTCTCATATAGAAAAATAGAAAAGGAAATGTATAACAATCGCTTCCATCAAGGTTCTCAGTTAAGCTAGGCTTAATTTGAGCCTCTGAAAAAAGAAGACATTTTATTACGTGAGAATGAATAGAACAGTCGCTTCCATTTGGGTTCTCAGTTAAGTTGTTCTTAATCTGAGCCTCTGCAAAAGGAAACAAATGGAATGTACAAGTGGTCATAACAATCATAAGAAATCGTCTATCTTTATTTCTTCAAAGTTTTCAAACCAAAACCAAAACCTTTCATGTTGCATAGTATTCAACCTTTTCTTGTCCAAGTTGTATTTTTGGTGAATGTATCTGTCTACCTCTCTCCAGATCATCTGTATTTCGACATCCAAATTTTCCTTTGCTTTCTTGCATCTGTAGTACCAAACTGTTTGTTTGACCACATTAATCAAAAACAAAGAAATAGCAATTTTGATGCCTTTGACTGAAGGCAGAAGTGAAAAAATGATAGCATCCTCATTCACACTATATCTCTTCTTCAATATGATGGTCATTATGTGATTTATGATTGACCAAACAGGTTTGACAATAGGACATTCTGTAAATAAATGTTTGACATCTTCGTCTTTGGGACAGAAAAAGCATTTCCTTCTATAGTTTCCTTGGTTTCTTATAAACCACATCTTGTTGGTTGGAAGTATTCCCACTACTGTTCTGTATGCCATATTTTTCAGGTCTGGGTCTAACTTATTATAATGAATATTTTTCCATATGTCCGAGAAGGGTTTCAAAGGATGTTTAGCTTGTACACTAGGAAATTGTGCTTTTTTTTCAATCAATGTATTGTAAATGGCTTTTGTAGTCGGTATGGAATTCTTGTCAATTTCTGCAACATGAGAAGTATATTCATTAAAACTTTCAATACATTTTCTATAAAACAAAGGTGTATAAATTGGCGGCATCACAGCTTTGTTTTTCAAATGTTCTCTGAGTGGATATTTCAACCACTCCATGGCAAAAGTTTTCCACTTGTGATGAAAAGTGTCAGACAACAATTTACAAATATGCACTGTATAAAAGGCTTTCAATTTACACTCAATGTCTACAGCTGCTATTCCTCCTTTCAGGACAGGGGCAATTAGAGTGTCTCTCTTCAAATACTCACATCCTCCTCTCCATATAAAGGAAAAGTGTACAGAGTTAAACTTTTTCAGGTATGGAGCAGGCAGGTTAATCACTTGTCCAACATACCATAATTTGCTGAGTGCTATTATTGTTGCTACTTTAGATTTACCAAATAACGTTAAGGACTTATTGGACCAGTCAGTTATTGATTTGTTAAATTTCTCGAAAACCACATTCCAATTTTCTTTGTGTCTGTTGTGGATGGCATCTTTCTTGTAATTGAATAGTTCCCTGTCTGACAAAGAAGCAAAATATATACCAAGTAATTTAATAGGTCGATTAGAAAATGCAATATCTGATATTGTTTCATCTCTCCTGTATTTCCATGCTCCTATCCAGAGCCCTTTGCATTTACCTCTGTTGATTTTACTTCCTGATGCTAATCGAAAAAATTCACAAATGTTGACAATTTCATGAACTGAGTTTTCTGTTGTTATAATACAACTAGTGTCATCTGCATATTGGATGACTTTTATACTTTCGTTAGAAGAGGGACATTTTAATCCTACTATATTCGGGTTTCTATTCAATATTATGGATAAAGGTTCAATACATAAAACATATAATAAGGGTGATAATGAACATCCCTGTCTGACCGATCTTTCTATGAAAAAGGTCTCAGTTTGAAAGCCATTAACTAGTACTCTACTTTCTGCTCCTTTATATAATAATCTAACCCAAGAAATGAAACCATTTCCAAAACCAAACATTTGTAAGATATGAAACATATAGTCATGTGATACACGATCAAAAGCTTTTTCCTGATCAAGGGATAAAATTGCCCCCGAAATGTTTTTATTATCTGCATAATCAATGAGATTTCTGTATAAATGAATGTTGTCCAATATGGACCTACCTGGGACAGCACAAACTTGTTCCTCAGATACTATGGAAGAAAGGACATTTCTTAACCTATTAGTCATTGCTTTTGAGATGATCTTATAGTCTACATTTAATAAACTGATTGGTCTCCAGGCTTTTAAATCAGTTTTTCTTGTAGTGTCTTTACAAATCAAAGTAATGATACCTAGTTTTAGAGAATCTGGTAACTCTCCTAAAATATAAGACCAATTGACCATTTCAACAAATCTATTACCGAAAAGATGAAAGAATTTGTAATAAAATTCTTTTGGTAAACCATCTAAACCTGGGCTTTTGTTGTTGGCCATATTTTTTATTGCTTCCCAGCATTCATAAAAGGTTAGAAAACCTTCACATGTTTCTGCACGGGTCTCACTTAACGTTGGTAGGAATTTTGAAAAGTAATGAACTTGGTCCATGTCAATATCTTCTTTTGTATATAAATTTTTATAAAATTGGAAACATTCATTTTTAATATCTTCTATCTCTGAAACAATACCATCTGGAGTAACAATTGAGCCAATGTTTTTTTCCTTGGCTCTTCTCTGTTCTTTATTTAGATAATAATTTGAGGGAGTTTCGTTTTCCTCAAAATATTGAATCCTCGATCTTATTCTGTTCCCTTCTGATGCTGTTTTCAATAGATCATTTATGTTTTGTTTTAATATTTCAATATTTTGAATGTACAAACCAGGGTTATTTTTTTCTTTCTCATAGATCTTTTTTAGAGCATTTTGTAAATGATTTAATGTCTTTTTCTGAGCAGATGCAATTCTTTTGGAGTGTTTGATGATTAAATCTTTAAACTTTCTTTTACACCTCTCCCACCATTCTCCATCGTATAATTCATCATGACACAGATCTTCAAACCACAATTTGTTTAACTCACTTTGAAAAACAGGATCTTCTAAAGTATTAGCATTACATTTCCAGTAACTGGTTCTCTTATTTTCAGTTAAATTATCAAAGGTGCATTTCAAAAATACTGAACAGTGATCGGAAAAAGCACAAGGTATTATGTTGGCGTTTGTGAAAGAATTGGCTATGTTTTTACTGACATAAATGCGGTCTATTCTTGTAAATACATGTTCTTTAGATGAAAAAAAAGTATATTCTTTTGCTAAAGGTTTAAGCTTTCTAAATATGTCACAAAGTTCAAAGTCATTACAAATAGAAATAATTTCAAAATTACCAGTTGCTCCTCTTTGAGGATTTCCTCCAGCTTTATCTAAAAGAACATTTTCAACAAAATTAAAGTCTCCTCCAAGGATTAGATCTTTTGTTCCTCTAACAAAATTTCGAATGGATGGTAAAAAACGTATCCTTGATGCAGGATATGTTGGAGCATAAACTGAAATTAATCTAATCTCCTTTCCTTTAATTTTACAATCTAAAGAAATAACTCTTCCTTCAAAGTCACATTTGTGTGACAAATGTTCAAAATCAAGAGTATTCTTAATAATTATGCCAACGCCACAAGAATTATTATAACCGTAACTAAAATAAGCTTTAGCTTTAAATAGTTTCTCTATTGCATTAATTTGTGTTTGATTATAAATGTGTGTTTCTTGTAAAAGTAGAATATCTAATTGGTTTAGAGAACAGAATTCAGATAATAAATTTTGTTTTTCTCTGGACAATAAACCATTGATATTTAAGGATCCTATTGTTAGTGTCATTAGAAGGGTTAAAAGAGAGATATATGGCGTTGGGCAAAACATGGTTTATCTAGGTAGAAAGGCTATTACTTCTTTGTTTTTTCTCTACTCTAGAGACACTTGGACTCCTGGATCTACGTCCAGGAGGGGAAGGCATAACTGCCGCTGTTATGTGCGCCACTCTGGGCGACTTTGGTATGTTGGGATTTCTAGGGGAAGGAGTTTGGGGGGGCCTCATTATCTCCTCCTCACTCTCTTCTCCCTTCTTATTCCCTTTTAGACTTTTTTCCTTATCCTTTTCTGCCTCTTTTGTTTCTTTTTCTACCTCTTTTGTTTCTTTTTCTACCTCTTTTGTTTCTTTCTGGTTATACCTTTTAACCTCTACTGATTTATCTTTTGTACTTTCACTTTCAACTTTTTCACCTTCCTCTTTTTTGCTTTTTGGATTAGTCTGTTTTTTTTTACTCTCTTTAGTCTTGGTAAAGTTCTCTGGTTCTTTGGCTTTACTCAGAGGGGGATCTTCTTCCATTTCTTCTTCCTCTATTTCCCATCCTGCTCTTTCTTTACCCATTATCTTACTGGCGTAAGATGACTGAGTTTGGGGACATTCACCTCTTACGTGGCCAATGTTCCTACACTTCAGGCACATAGGTGGCCTACCTGGCATTGTCACTAAGCCAGTAAAACGTTGTCTTTTAAAAAAAGCATGGCCTATGTGAGGAACTAGGTCCTCATCTTCCACCTCAATCTTTACCCTTCTGACTCCGTTTTCTAGGCCTTCTGCAACAGACACCTCTGCCTGGACCTCTACTACCTTTACATTTCTTGACAGAATTTGTTCTATAGCACTGTCTGGCAAATACCTTGGTAGCCAATGAACTCTGACCCACCTGTAGGGTCTGATCCATCTGACTTCCCCACCTGGTCTTACTTCAGCAACCTTTTTGATAGGAAAGGTTCTTTCTCCAATTTCTAGGTGTTTCACCTCTAGAAACTCTTCCAGAACACTTTTGTTTTTGAATTGTATTTGCCAGGCATTCGCTTGTTTCACAAGGGCTTTTAAGGTTGACAGGGGAGTAATTGTTGCCAAGCAACTAACAATGTCCGCCCTACTCACATGGGCTGTACCAACACAAATCTCAGCTGTCAGATCTAGCAGCTCCATACTCAGACTTTCTGAAGTGGCTGATTGTTTGGGGGGACCTCGACTGCCCTGGTTTCCTCTAGACGACTCTGCAGAGTGACTTGGTGTCTTCCACCGGTTGAACGTCCTGTCAGAAGTTGATGGCTGGGGATTTCGCATTGGCTTCCCTCCACGACCGACCATGGTGAAGTCCTCGTTGTCGCTGTCGCTGTCACTGTCGATCTCCATCTGTCGCTGGGCTGGTGTAAGCGAGGGTAGAGAAAAGTGGGCCATCGCCAAGGCGAAGTGACCCGACTTTAATCCTTCTTGGAAAGCGGTGACGTCTGCTGGAACAATCTGAAAAGTAGCTTGAAGGCCACAGTTGACGAGCTCACGACAACCGTGTGTATAACCTCTACACTACTGAAAAAAGATGAGAGTTAGGATACTAAACCGATCACAGTGTCCCCTGTGCCAGGTAAGTATGCTTAGACTTGGTACATTGGCAAATATCATATTTTCTCACTGACCAAGAAGTTGGTGTCTAGACTGACCATGCCTTCTTCTGGCCTTGTTAATTTGCTGTTTTGATTGCTTTCTAAGCTGCCAGCACTGATCCATAATGTTATGTAACCATTTATCATGGCATAATTTGTTCTATTAACACTATTCCACTGTAAAATTGGATCAAGAAATGGCATTTGTTAATTGTGTGGGCTAGAGCTATAGTGGTGTCACCTAGTGTCGCTTTTCTGCATTACACCAGTAAGTCCTAGTGTTAGTGAGAGGCGACAGGGGGAGCCAGTGTTCCATATATACACAATATGTTCTACCAGAGGAGGTGTGAAGCGCAGCGCCCCCTATCGTTTTGGCATGGTCTCAAATGACAGTTGAATGGAGATTCCTATACTAAAATAGGCTAACTAGTAACAGCTACTACATACAAACTGTTAGAGCTCTATCAAAAATCTCTTCAGATATTGATAGAGTGATATCTAATGTACTCCAAACCGCAATAGAGCTCAATAGAGCTCCACGTTTTATGGCTGTTTGGTATTGTTGAATACAGCCTTATTTCTCATAGGCTATGGCTTACAAGCCTCACACAGTCCATTGTCAAGAGCTCCTTCCCCTCTGCTTGCAGGTTTGAAAGTGGCGCCTTGAACCCTGCCGTGATGGCATATATGAGTTGGGTCCCTATAGGGGGCGCTGCGCTTCACACCTCCTCTGATGTTCTACTAGCACTTTTGGTGCCAGGACTAGCATGACAGTCATAGGGAAATACAGAGGGTTGGTCTTTCATGAGATATGCCATGAAATATGCCAAATATGCCATATTTCCAGAAAGGTATATCACAGACGTATATATGAAAAGAGAAAAAAAGAAGCTTGAATTATGTTTATATAGATGTATTCTGAATTTATGTGCTTACACAAACTGCATACTTCATAGAAATAAATGCTTATAAAAAAAGATCACATAACATATCACATGTATGAACAAGTTATGATAACCATACTGCAAAGCCCTGTCCTCTAGCCCAATACATTGAAACTGCTACCTGGACCTACACAAATGAGTCGTCGCAGACATCCAGTGTGACAGGGTTCAGCTACCTATGTTTTCTCAATTACTTTTAAAAACTGAACTATAACATATTGAATGTCTCAGTGTGGTTAAGCAGGCACCTGACAGTGGGAGGGAATAGTAATGTAATTTTGGATTTAAAGTCAGGGGATAGCGCGGACGCAGTCCCCCTCTAACAAAAATTGCGCACCCGAGTCATCCACATTTGGGATGATCGCAAGGGTCAACCCAACCGTAGTGCAATGGAGGGGCCTCGCCCTGGGGGAACTGCCGTCACGATCACAGTGTCCCCTGTGCCAGGTAAGTATGCTTAGACTTGGTACATTGGCAAATATCATATTTTCTCACTGACCAAGAAGTTGGTGTCTAGACTGACCATGCCTTCTTCTGGCCTTGTTAATTTGCTGTTTTGATTGCTTTCTAAGCTGCCAGCACTGATCCATAATGTTATGTAACCATTTATCATGGCATAATTTGTTCTATTAACACTATTCCACTGTAAAATTGGATCAAGAAATGGCATTTGTTAATTGTGTGGGCTAGAGCTATAGTGGTGTCACCTAGTGTCGCTTTTCTGCATTACACCAGTAAGTCCTAGTGTTAGTGAGAGGCGACAGGGGGAGCCAGCGTTCCATATATACACAATATGTTCTACCAGTACCTCTGGTGCCAGGACTCACATGCCAGTCAAAAGGAAATAGATCACTGAAACTGCAAGTTACAATCTATTCCCAATTAATATGGGAACTGTTATGTACACTAGTATGTTGCTCACTATTGTATTCAGGCATGCTATATAGATATCACAGGTGTCCAGGCTAGGTCTTACAGTCTGAATGAAATTGCTTTACAGTAAAACCCTGCTTCTGGGACACATTTGTTAAGAGGCAACCCGCTAAAGGGGACAGTTTGCTCGGAACAGAATTTCTGGTTTAATTTATTCTAACCCCGCTTAAGGGGACACTCCACTAAAGAGGGCACTTTGCTCGGAACGGAGGTTATCCCTGTAAGTGGGGTTTTACCGTTTTTTACCACAGGGTCCTAATTCCAACGACTATCCAATCAGCGACGACCTCTGCCAGACTGGAACAGACCCTTGTCAGACTGCTCTGGATAGCTCCAATAGGTCTGTGGAAGAGATTTATATTCTCTTTTGCGTCCTAAAAACCGGAGGATTTACCAATCAAACCCTTAGTGTGCGCTGTCAGATGAATAAGATCATTGAATCCTGATTCACACTCTGTGCTCTACTAAAGGTCTGTGATTGCTCTTGAATAGCATATATAAATATGCTATTCAAGAGCAATCACAGACCTTTGAAAAAAGTATGATTCTTTGTCCAAACTCTTTCTTTATGAGCTATTACAGAGACCCAAAACAATACATTTGGTAAACTGCGACTTTCTGCATCTTACAGACAAATGTTGGTAGTTTGATGATTTCTTAATTCCATTGGTTTTGCAAATAACTCTAGATAATACAAGTTTCATATATCAGCATATAGAAAATGTAAAAAAAAAAAGGCATGTCACCATGCTAACTTCTATGGGAAGGCCATCTAAAAATGTAAGTGTTTAACTATTGGTGTCTATGGGAAACTCCAATATTTTGACTTTATTGCAAAATGACAGTGATATTCTATTGCTATCTTCAAATAATTCTTGATTATGATAGTTCGGAACATGTACAAATGAGAAATGCTAAACAAAATACCATGTCACCATGCTAATTTCTTTGGGAAGCCATCTGAAGAAGGTAATTACTTATCTATTGGTGTCTATGGGAAACTGCTATATTTTCATGAAACCAGATGGCAGCACCAGTGTTACACAGGGGGAAGTGCGATACCTACTCGCATTTGTCTTTAATTCACACATACCCACTCATACTATCGTAAAACTGGATGAGGTTTAATCTTGGCCACCGTATTCCATGACTGGAGTTTGGCAAAGTGACTACATGAGGCGAAGCCGAGTGAAGTCCGGAGCCAAAACTTCAGGAGTGGAATGCGGTGACCAAGATTAAAACGAATCAGGTTTTGATTTTATCCTACCCTATCTCCTCGATTTTGGAATATTACGTGATAACAATGCTGTATGCCACTAGTGGCATATAAAACTCCGTATGCCAGTCAGCGTGGCATACGGAAACCCAATGTTAAGCCTATGGGATTTTATATTAGGGGTAGGATAAAGACGTGTCTTTTTAGGACCTGGTTATACAACCAGCATTTCCCTTTACACTTTCTTTTGTAGTAGCATTGCTTCCCTGATGAATGTCATTAGCTTTGAATTATTTAAGTCGATCCCAGTTCTATGTGAAGGGGCTATTCCGTCAGCTAAGCGTCCTGCAGGCGCGTATGGCCTGGTGTCCACCTACTACGATAGAAATTTAGACCTACCGATATGGCACCGATACAAAAAGCAAATATCGGAGACATATCGGGAAGTTGCAAAATCGTAGACATATGTCTAGACATGGCAATCTACCACGCATTGTATGGGTTTTTTATCAGTGTCTAATCGCAGAAACGTGGTCAACTGCCCCGATATGAGGTGAGCTTCCGACGCGATTTTGACTTTTTATCGGGAGGAGCATCGTAGACCATATCGTAGTAGGTGGACGCCGGGCCTAAGTAGCCCTCCCGCTGGTAGTTCTCGCCAGCGACCGGTCGGCTAGAAATATGTAAGTTTTATTCTCCGAGGTCTTTAACACAATATTTTTGCAATCGTAACGCCGATTGCCCGATTCTACCTTTGCCGGACGCTGAGAATCTACATCACTCGGGTCGATGTACGCAATTCACCAACCCGATTTCATTACCTTTCCTGACGCGTTGGCCATTACTACTACCATGTCAGATATGGCCGACTCTCCCCGACCTTAGGATATCAATGTACGCGCTTTCATTGACTGTTCCCAATCATGAGTAGGCCGCTTATATAGCTTTGAATCCCATTCTATACCCAAGTATCTTTTACCGATTTAGTAGAGACAGAGGCAATATTAGATTTGAAAACTGTTTCTTTTATATTTCAAATAGAACAGATGTTATTAACCCTTTAAGGACGGCCACCTGTGGGAGAGCTGTCACCATAAGGACGGGTGCTAGTGATAGTGCATATCTCTAGAGGACGAGCACATTTTAGATAAAGTCATAATTAAATGTTCTATCATGTGATATTATTGGTAATGAATGATATTTCACTTATCTGAGCCTACTAATATTGATTTTGATGTTATCGCTAGATTTCCTGAAGATTTCATGCAGATTGATAAATTATTTCCTTGTCAAAAACAATTATATTGATTTTAGAGAAATGATGCCTTGAGGCATCATTCGGCCTAGGCCGGTTGATGCCTCAAGGCACCATTAGGCCTGGGTTGGATGATGCCTCAAGGCATCATTTGGCCTTAAAGGGTTAAAGTTTGCCTGATGTCCACATCGTCCTCCCACCCAGCCCGGAGGCCTCAGTCGGGTCCGTGCTGCCCCGTTGTCTTTGATCTTACGAGGTTATAAAGGGGGGAAGTGTGATCGGGAACACACATGTGGATGACTTAGAGGTATAAGACGTCGACATTTGATTCTCGATCATCACCAATCTGATGGTCGGGATGACTTGTGAACAATTGTCGATGTTTTAAGCCCATAAGACAGCGACAGTTTCCACAGATTCTAACCGATTCGATCACCGATTATAAACGGAAACAGTAATGTCGCTGTCTTATACCCTCAACGACGCTTGCCGAACACACCTCTCCACTTTATGACCTTGTACAGAGACCCGATTGAAATCAAAGAGAGGGAGCCGAGCCACGGTGAGCCATGGGCTGCTGGTGTGGATTCATATAAAATAATTCAAAGTTTAATAACTTTGGATCTAATTAACCCTTTAAGGACGGCCGCCTATATGGCAGAACTACACACATGGGGACGGCAACTAGTGACTATGTACAGTTCTAGGGGACGGGGGCATTTTTCTCTGAACTCAAAATTCAAAGGTTTATCACATGATAAAATTTGTTATCCTTAATATTTCTATTTCCATTATTTAGAATTCTAAAATATGAAGTTATACCTACATTCTGTGCAAATTTCAAGTTAATTGATAAAATATTTCCTTTTCAAAAGCAAAAATACATAATTTTATAATTACCCAGCAAATGATGCCTTAAGGCATCATCCGCCCCCGGCCGGGTGATGCTTTAAGGCATCATCCGCACTTAAAGGGTTAAGATATCGGGAAACAGTTTAAAGATTCATCATCCTCTCTGTTTCTCCTACAAATCAATATAAGGAACTTGTAAACCAGACAGGGGGATAGGTAGCACCGCCATTCAAACGGCCTGCTCAGAATCGGGAACAGTCGGTGAAGTGCGTACTGCGCCACGATTTAGGCCTAGCAGAGTCGTACATTAACCCCAAGGCAAGTAATACCCGACCCGATTAAAATTGGGTCTGTGAAGTGCGTACAGCGACACGATTCTGACCGACTCGACGAATTCGTCGGGCATAGTCGTGATCGGGCACAATGGTCGTGTTGCTGTCTTATAGGCGTTATAGGCTAGACGGCCGACGACAGGGGGTGGCGAGGCACCCAGTGACCGCTTCCACAAAGCCGGGCCCTTGACCGGCGCGGGCGTAGTACGTTCACGCACCGTGCCACCTTCGGGTTACGGTACGTGAAGGTCTAACAGAGTAGGACTCTGAGTGGCCTGCCACCTTCAGTGAGAGGAATATCGTGGTTGGCTGTCCTATTTATAGTATCAGTTTGACAAGGGGGAATACCGACAGGCGCTTAGTCTGCTTAAGGTCTGTAAGGGTCTAACAGAGCACAGCTCTGATTTGCCAGTTCCTTAGGCACTGATTGGAGAAAAGGATTTCTTGGTTGGCTGTTCTAATTTTAGTGCAAACCCAAGCCAGAGAAAACCATGATTCTGGCACTATTCTGGGAATCATTGTAACTCTCCAAGCTGATTTATTTGGTACATGCCCAGTAAGAGCTACTCTAGAACCTCTGCTTGAAGAGTAACATACTGGTTACTGACAAATCAAATAAAATGGCAGCGCATAACAGTCTGAGTTTGAGCCTGTGCGCCCTGGCCCTGGCGACAACCGACTGTACTAGAGTCTAGCGCGGGCGGAGGTGTAGACTGGTTCCCTGCCCATATGAATAAGGGGCAGGTAACGGGTTCTGACGTCACGCTAGCACGACCTTCAACTCGCCAGCTCTCGCGCCGATGTCTCACGAGAACAGATCACACGAGCTGAAAATCGGAGGTTTTTGGTCTCTAATTTTGAAAAAAATCTAATATAGCCCTAGAAAACTATATATCCCACTAAAGCCTTGGGCATAACGCTTTCAGGTACAGTAATAAAAAAGAACAATTCCTATATACCTATGAGCGAACAACCTATGATTACTTAACGCTGCTGGGGGTGGAATAACTTTTGTTTACTGCCCAGGTTGAAGTTACTGCCCAGGTTGACGTCTACTGCCCAGGATGACGTTTACTGCCCAAGTTGACGTTCAAAGACATTCGGTTTTTATCGATATTAGCCGACAATTTTAGGTATATAGGAAAAGGGAAACCATGTACCAGTGGAAATAAGTCAAAGTTACTCAGTAAGGCTTGGAAAAATTACTGCCCGCGGCTCTGCCTTGGGCAGTAATTTTTCCAAGCCTTACCTCGTAACTTTGACTTATTCCCACCGGAACATAGCTTCCCTCTATTCCTTGAATCTAAAGTGTTAGAGGCTGGCACAGGTATGCTGTCTGGTGAGTGGTGGCCGCACTACAGGCTAAGGTGGCGCAATCCCACAATGCAACAGCGTTACCAACAATGCACCATAAAAATGGAACCCGTTACCTGGCCTATAGTCTAACTAGGCCAGGCTTCCAGGCTAGCGGAGGTGATGCTACCGTCACGCTCTCTGGTGGACGTTGGCCGCACTAATACGATAGCTGAGTTCCCCGTTCATCCGGGAGGGGACGCGTCGAACGCGTTTCGGCCGAACTTGGCTCTTTCCAGCACTTTCGTCAGTGGGGGTGGGGGGTGGGGAGGCGGGTAAAGCGAAAAAAAATCTGCGTACATGATTTGTAAACGTATGCAATCTTGATATATATATATTCCATGAGGAGAAGTACCTTTAACGTGTTTCATTAAGGAGAATGTGCTCTGTTGGGTAGAGGTAACTCTAAATTTATTATCTTTTAAAAGCAATTTTACACTAGCGCTGTACCTGAGATTGTGAATATATGTCATTACATCTGAGATCATGAATATATATAGGGCACAGAGTGATTGCTAGTTCCGCAATCATCCACCAGTAAATTGTAATATAGTGCCACTGTAGTCGGGGGACAATCACAATTTTCTGCCGTAATAATTTATATGTATATAATTTATTGCAAACCACAAAGGTATATTTTCAACAAAATCCATTGATAACTGGATCCGCCACCTAGTGTTTTGTTTAGCGTCGGGGGACAAGATGGCCGCCTCCATAACACAATAGCTATGTGCCCTATAGCTTGATATTGTAAATAAATATCTTCACATCTGAGATTGTGAATGTAGATATATATAATATATATATATATACATATATATATATATACATATATATATATATATACCTTAACGTTGTGCTAACAATAAAGCTTCCCTATATGTTAATAAGTGACACCATGATTTTCTGTTACATATCTAAAAGAATTTAAGTGTATATGCGTATAGCGCCATATGTTGTGCTGTTAAACTACTTTCTTAACAATCAGTCGGTCCTGTACGAACTATAGGGAACTCAGCTTAAAGGATGATGAAACCCTGAAGGAGAAAATGGCGGCAGCACAGTAGGTAGCGGTGCGCTCGGGTGGAGGAATTTCTCTCTGGTACTGTGATATCTAATGCCCTAATCTGGCTGAAACTAACTGACGGTGACTGAAATACCTCTGTGACGCTTCTGGATAAGGATTTACTCAGTAAATGTGCCCGCAAGAACGATTTATGGACATATAGTTGCAGCGCGAACGTGTGTGCGATCAAAATCCCCTATTATCGACCAAGGAGTATGACGACTTTGGTAGCTACGCCGGAGGTATGCAGAACAGAGGCCCGTAAGAGAAACCTGTCTATGACACCGAGTCCGCAGTTTGTTAATGAAGGGACAACGAAGCTGCTGAACAATAAGCAGATCGAGAAAAAAAGTAAGGTTAGTGACATCCCCACATGTTTCTCTAGAATGATCGAGAAAGGAGGGGGGAGACAATCTGAGTGTAGCAGTCCAAACGGCGCCGAAAGTGGACGACATACCCCAATGCCGATAATGATCAGTGAAGGGAACACGGAACTCCCAACTAACACAGCCAAAAATATAAACAGCACAGAGGAGGATCGACTAGCTGCTCTAATACGACAATTACCTACCAAGGCGGATCTAGGAGACACGGCAACCGATTTAAAAGGTGAGATACGCACATTGAAGGGACAGTTTGATCAACTAAGAACTGATGTAGACACTACGATCGCTGGTATTGTTGGAAAAAACGAAAATCTTGAGTGTAAAATAGCATCTATTGAAGAGAGGTTGGTAAGGATGAACACGAGAATGGACAATTACGAAGCAGGAAATCCTAGAAATGTGGGGCAAAATGACATGACATATGCTGAAGCGGTAGGTGGTCGTATTGATCAGAATACCAACTTCTACCACTCTACTAAAGAGCGTAATGTTATTGTCTTAGGAATGCTACATGAACCTAGAGAAGAACTAGAAGTAGTGGTCCGGAGTTTATTTGACTGTATGGGAGTGAGAGTGAGGAACACGGATGTACTAAATGCGCATCGCATCATAAGCCATAACGGGAGGAACAGTAGGCACGACAGGCCACCCCCAATACTAATTGCTTTCTCAAACAAGTCTGCACGAGATAATGTCCTATACTCGGCACCCAGACTAGGGCGGACACAGCTTAGTTATGTGACCGTAGCCCCTGACGACCCCCTACCCATACGCCGCAGGAAGGGTATATTTAGGATGGTTCGAGGGTATACTACGCGGATTGGTCTATCATCTAGCCTGGTAAACGATGTACTCACTGTCGAAGGTGTAACATACAACCTAGATCAGGCCGAAAATCTACCTGCGCACCTACTACCGAGGGACTATAGGCCACATCAAGGTAGCAATCAAAATCAAAATCAAAATCAAAATCAAAATGGCGGAGAGCGAAACGAATCGACACCTATTATAGCAAGGAACAATGGCATGCCTGTAAAAATGGCAAATGCACCTAGTGCGCTGAACCCACAAGCGGGTCACACTATGGACTGGACCGCGCAACCAGGTTGGCGTGCACCGAACCGTGTAGAGGACTGTACAAATAACAACAATAACAATGACCCAAGGTCCCCGACTGAAGTACCTGCCCCGACCCCGCCGCCGCGAAGAGGTCACAAAGGTGACACAGAACAAGTCCGGGAAACTACGTACGGCATTGCGTTCGCTGGGCCCAGCGCGTACTTGAGTAACTTGTATAAGTGTAACCTGCGCTACTCACCAGAGGACAGCAAACCACAGGAAACATTTTCTAGTAGTGAGAAAGCCTATCAATACTCGAAGGCGGTGTACTGCGGAGACGTTGAAACAGCTGCTGTGATACAAAATACTGACGACCCGTACTATGCGAAGAAGCTTGGTATGCAGGTGAAGAGTAAAAACACGAAAAGCTGGGACCAGGCAAAAGAAAGGATCCTACAGGAAATAGTCTTACATAAATTCGTTCAAAACAAGGAACTTGGAGAAAAACTGAAAAGTACCTCGCCTCATAGTTTGGTAGAATCTACCCGAGACGAATACTGGGGCTCTGGAATTGTGTTTGAAAAGGCGCACTTATCTACAACTTACACTGGACTAAATCGCTGCGGAGTGATATTGATGATAGTGCGAGATCTCTTAACTTGAACTGTGACATGGCACTCATTATCGGTGACTCGCGACTTAGAGTAGCAGCTAGGCAGTTAAAGGAACATGACCTAGTGTATGATGTGATTGTGAAACCAGGAGCGGGTCTACAGAGATTGTGTGCTATTGCTCTGCAGAAATGCCGGGAACGATTACCTTTTGATAGTATATACCTGTGTGGAGGGATATGCGATGTAACTGTCTTCAACGAACATACTGGAGTGCCTGAACTAAGTGGGTCTGACTCACGGGCGTTCATAAAAGCGCAGATAAACATACGAAAAGCAGTGCGACATGATATTGGTGAACTTAGGCCGGACTTGACAGTGTGCTTCGCCACATATTTTGGTCTTGATTTTGCTCGGTACTATAAAATGACTGCTAACCCAGAACGTCAACATGAGCTTGAGATAAGAGTGCAGGTCAGTAACTTGTATATAGTAGAGGAAAACCAGGAATATGGACTCGCCACTCCGCAACTAGCTAGCCTGGTATACATTGACCATGCGTCCCAAGAGCGATTCTCGATAATGTATAATAAGTTATGGGACGGATGTCACGCTGACAAGAAGTATGGTCCTAACCTGACACATTCTGTCTTGAGGGCTGTTAAGCGGAACAAGTTAAACGCTGAAGAACAGTAAACAATAAGATGATACGTGATGCAGACTGATGATCGGCCCAGGGGTGATCGAACAGAGAGCACAAGGCGTACTCACTAGTGACAGCTGACGATACCGGAACGGTGTAGTATCTCGTGAGAGATACGCGGATGAGATAAGTACTTTCTGTGTATGAATATAACTCTACCCTAGGGAGCGTAAAATAATGACACATGATGTATTCTTGAACTGTTAATCCTGATAGTAACTTGCCGTAGTGTCTATGTTAAACAACCATAATGGACTGAGTTCCATGATGTATATAACTGCTGACCACACCTAAATACCTAAGCATCTAGAGACGTATCCCAAATCATAATCACAGTTAATATAGTTATTATTACTTAGCCATAGTATGCTATTCCTTGATTACAACATACACTATTGACAATGCTTTTGTCTTTTGTTTTCTGGATTGTTCTATCTAGTGACCTGAGACGTGATAACACACACGCCCATCGGGCCTTATCGTGTTGATGTAGATGTGATAACGCGGAATGCTGAGCATTGGTCGCAGCAATTCGAGGATCCCCAGCCTACTCCTGAGATGCAACAGTCGACCTATACCGACCGAGATGGTAGTATGTTATGTCTGACCAAAGTAGCTGCACTGAAAGTACAAATGGATCAAAACTCGAACTCGACCTATAACCAGTGCACGCAAACAAACTGATGGAGTGAGGACTAATACCTGGGGTTTCCCTCTCGTTTATATAAGACGATGTATGTGAATAATGGCACATTGGTAACTCTCTATCTCAGAATTGTTGTTATTTACTGTTAATTGTAATGGTTCTTCTTGTTCTTTCTCCTTTCCGTGTACCTGATACAGTCGGTGAACTAATACTCATACTTAACCTTATTTTACTTCATGTATTATGTAGGCTCATGGGAGGGATTCCTCCACCTGGAGCATCAATCGGAATGGCTGTTTCACGAACCATAATACCCCCCAGACTAAAGCGAAAGACCTCCCCCACCCAACAATTTCCACACAACACTGCATTGCACTGCACTGTCATCACTACCAGAAAGAACAGAACAGACAAGATTCTCCTTTCTTTCACTGACCTTACCTGGGATTCCCCACGTAAGTGCCACTATATACATATTGCACGCACACACGCACAATCACATCACTCAACACTCGCACCTAACACAACTTGCACCAACACAACTACTTTACTTTATGGGGATTCTGAAGTTGGGGCATGTGAATGCACGTAGTCTCTACCCCGCTCTTCCTCAAATACGGCTACTATTGCCAAGTTATGGCATATTAGGAGTAACTGAGACCTGGTTAAAACCAGCCATGACCAACGGAATGGTGCAATATGAGAAGAGTAAAATATTTAGGAGAGACAGGGAGGATAGAGTAGGGGGGGGGGGTACTTTGTTATATTGGCGGTGAATATTACCCATACACGACTGAAGTTGAAAGGTACTGTACGATAAACTCTGACATAGAGTGTTTATGTCTGAAAATCTCTAAACCAAATAATCGGGTGATGATCGTTACTATATGTTATAAACCACATCGAGGGAGCATGGACGAGTTTGTAAAGCATCTAGCGAACATATTGGAAGATGATGAACTATCGTCTGCTGAACACTGGCTGCTTGGAGATTTCAATACCAACTTGTATAACAGGAATGATGCATCTGTTAGGAAACTCACTACACTAACTAAAGGAGCTGGACTGAAGCAGCTAGTAGACGGAGTAACGCGGCCTGCTAGCGGTTCGCTAATAGACCTCATATATACGAACTCAGATGCTGTACGGTCTGGTGGAGTAAGTGACACCCTTGTAAGTGATCACCTGGCAGTGTATGCCGAGCGAAAAAAAGACAGGAACTGTAGAGAGAAAATTGAGTTTTCTGGAAGAAATTACAAATTTTACTCATACGATTCGTTAGCAATGTCCCTAACTAGTCTAGACTGGAAAGACTTGTGGTCGAGTACTGACCCGGGAGAGCAATGGGAAATTATTATGGATTGTGTAAAAAACTATCTCGATGAGGTATGTCCTGTTAGCAAAATGGTATTCAAACAAAAAAGAGACCCGTGGGTAACAGGTGATATGTTGTCTAAAATTCACAACCGAGCGCAACATATTAGACAGTTTAAGAAGACTAGGAACATACAGGAACTGAATGCAGCACGTAAGTTAAACCAGGAAATAAGATCGGGATTAGCTTTGGCTAAAAACGAATATTGTAAAGAAGCTATTGAACAGTCACGTAGTAAACCTAGAGATTTTTGGCGTCTTATTAATGAATTGACCGAAGGTAAGAAAGGTGCGACAGACTGTAAACTCCGGGATTCAGAGACAGGAGATTATGTACCCTCCAATAAGACAGCAAGTTATATCAACGATTACTTCTGTGGGATTGGCAGTGAGTTATTTGAAGAGTGTGATTTAGACAAACATATGGACCTAATGGAAAATCTAGGTAAGTATAGTAGAAACGGAGATAGGCAAAACTGGAAGGTAGAAAAAGCTGACCTGTTAAAATTAATTAGGAACATATCGATTTATAAATCGTCTGGTATCGAGGATGTATCTAGTAGGGTTGTCAGGGATGCTCTAATTATATTACTGGATGAGTTTAGATTTATAATACAGACCTCACTTAGCAAAGGGGATGTCCCAGATATGTGGAAAAGGGGGGTCGTAATTCCTATTCCAAAGGGAGGAGATACCACGAGTATTACCAATTGGAGGCCTATCACGCTTATTCCTATTCCTGCGAAAATAATAGAGAAGGTTGTGCACTCGTATCTTTATACTTGGCTAACGGAACGTAATTTCTTAGTTGACACCCAATACGGCTTTAGGCCAGGATATGGCACTGAAGACGCAATATTCAGTCTTGTTCACGATCTATATCTGGCCAGAGATGAGGCCAAAGTCACTGCGGCTTGCTTTTATGACATGCGGAAAGCTTTCGATTCGGTTCCGCATAGCCTTCTACTGGTAAAATTAGAAAGACTAGCATATGTGCCAGAGGATATCATGGCCTGGTTGGTCGATTACCTAGCTAACAGGAAACAGCAAAGTTATGTAAACGGGATTAAATCAGACGAGGCTTGCGTTGAAACTGGTGTCCCCCAGGGGTCAGTACTCGGCCCACTCTTGTTTAACGTTTTTATTAATGATGTTTGTGATATGTTGACAGACGTTAAGACTGTACAATACGCTGACGACTTAGTTGTTTTTGTTAGTGATATTAATCCTGAAAGTGCCCTGTCTAAGTTACAGACCGCAACGTCTAAGATTCAAGATTGGTGCGAGACAAATGGACTATGCTTGAATGCGAGTAAGACCAGGACCTGCTGGTTTACACCTAACTCTAGGAGGAAATACTTACCTGAACTAAAGATTGTGTGTGGGGAGGCAACACTAAAAGAGCATAAAGAATATCGATATCTTGGTGTAACCTTAGATGCAAACTTGGACTTCGGTAATCATATCAAGCAAGTTTTAAAGTCAACCTATAACCGCATATATAGACTTAACAAGATTAGGAGATCGATTACTTTAGACATAGCTAGGCAAGTCTATTGTGCTTGTATTCGGCCTATCTTCGAATACGCGGGATTTGTCATGGGCGGGGCCCGGGAATACGACCTATCTGCCCTACAGAAGGCACAGAATAGAGGCCTAAGGGTAGTACAGGGATACTTCAGGAGAAGGCAGCCTATCAAAGAACTGCACGCAACGCTTAACGTTGAATATCTCGAAAAACGTAGGAAAGTTAGACTAGCTCAGATTATGTACAAATTGTCGAAAAACGAGGGTCTTCTGGATCACCGGATTCGCAATACTAGATCTGCGGACAAGATTCGCTTTGTCATGCACTGTCATAAAACAGCCAAATATGCAAGGTCACCTATGTACAGGGGGGTCAAAATATGGGATAGTTTAGACACAGACGTGCAGACGCTCGACACGGTGATTGCCTTTAAGCGTGCCGTTAGGAATGTATTCTAATGTCCTTAATCGTCAGTATGGCCAACTACTGATGCCATTTTTTTTTTTTTTTTTTTTTTTTTTTTTTTTTTTTTTTTTTTTTTTTTTTTTTTTGGCTCGCACCAATTGATTTGTCGTTTTCCTGTATTGTTAACCTGTATGTACATAATGTTGCGCTGGAGGGCGCCCTGCGATATTCATTGTACAGAGAGTTACCTGCCTGTCAAATGGAAGAACTGGACTCGTCCAGAATTTGATAATAAACGAAATAAAAAAAAAAAAAAAAAGACTCGACGCGCTAGGTATGAATGGTCGCTGCCGAAACTACGATAAGATGATAATTTCTTCTTACCTGTTCTAGAGCTATAGTCATGGAGAGACTACAATAAATAGCTGTTCACTCTGGTTGAACCTACAGCATATCAACTTCGAGCTTATGTATTTTCTATTTACAAAATAACAAGTATATCATTAGACAAACAGCAAGACCTTTTCCGTTGAAGTTATTAGATTTGTATTATCGAAAATAGGTTTTTGAAGAAAGGAATGTTTAATTGGTGATAAAAGGCAAATAAAAGAAACTATTATAATTGAATATCCCATTTGGTATGACCATTTAGCATGCCATACACTTAAGTCTGACCCTCCAGATATGACAGTTTGAATACCATATTAAGTGACATATTTGATATATATAAATATGATAGAATAAACTCCACATGTAGTCACTATTGAAAACCCTAGTTTAAATTTCTAGTAGCAAAGAGCAATGTCCATAATCAACTGTTTCCATCAAATGGGATGCCTGGCGAGGTGAGTCTCTTCTCTTCAATTACATAACACATGCTGGGTGCCTGGTCCTGTGACCAATCCCTCAAAGATGATTGCATATATGATACTTTTTTTGATAACTTCACTTTATTGTCACGTTTAGGATGTACATGGTATACTTTTCTGTCCTTTATGTAGAAGACGTTTGTATGTAACAATGCGGTAGGAAAACACTGTCAGTGATTTATATCACTACACTAGTTTCAATCGGCTTCCTGATATACACCCTCTAATTTCCTTGGGATACAGAGCAGGAATTTTTGTAACATAGAAAATTGGAGTTTCATTGAATAGCGTATTTCCACATTATCCTATCCCTAATAAAAAACCGCCATAGACTTAACATAGGGAAATTTTATGTGGCAGGCCGTGACATAAAGTGTTTTTTATGCCACTAGAGTAATAACAATATTGACCAATCAGAGAGCAGGATGTCAGCTACTATGAAAAAAAGTTCTGTTGGTCATTGACTCAATATTTATCTTTTAGTAATACAAAAGCATAGACGAGGTAGGATAAATACAAAACCGAACTCGAGTTAGACTTGACAATGTTTATGCCACGACGGGAAGGTCGCGTATTACTACACGAGGCGTACGGTTTCTACTAATTACCATATTGGTTCAAGCAACCTCTTATTTTGCAATCATTGGTGTAATGGACTAGCCCCAACAGTAGTTGGTCTATGGCTTGAAGGATTTTCATTCATTACATTCACAATAATTTCCAAATAAAAGTCTTAAAATTGTAGTATGGAGTCCTTCATTAGTCTTTTTGTTAAGTTTTTAAACTCAGGAAAGGTTTCTGTTCGCCTCACAAGGGGCGACAGATTGTTCCATTTCGTATTCTGTGCTAGCCGTGTAGGCTGTGCAGTTCGGTCTTTGTGCCTTTAAAACAGGTGCAGTTCTCATCCTTGTAAATGAATATCTTGCATCAAGATTTTCAATATGTTGGGTACGCTTGTGTTTATCGATGGGTTATTAGTATATTAGCAAGCTGAGTCCATCCCTCCCTTCGCTATGCACTGTATCTGAGCGTGTCCCACACCCAATAAATACACAAAATTTACTGGTTTCACATACAAGCGGTCGTATGCTCCAAGGGTATTGACGCGTAGTAATATCCGAGCGCATACGAGGATATTGCGCGGAGGCAGCCATACAACTGCTTCCAACAACCATAGCTGTGATAATAAAACAACCTGATGATCATGATTTAGGAGATGCCATGATTTAGGAGAGTTTCCTCGGTGTGTGGTTTGTGCAGCTAGTCATGGATACACTATAATGAGTAAGACAGCTTCAGGATGATTTAGGAGACACCCTCCCTGCTCCTCCTACCCTCGATGTACCCCGGCGCTCCATCCTACCCTAGACTTGCTTAAGTCTTTGATTATGAACATCCATCAACACAATCAGAAAAATGTTCATTATAATATGTATATTTCTCTGACTGGCCCATGAATCAAAGACTTGTCCCCTCTGACCAGAATCTCCTGTTTATGACCCCAAGCCACTCCCTGTAACCCTATACCTCCCTCTACCCCTCCCCCTCCCCTCCTCCAGTCCCCTGCCTGCCTGTGTTGTCATTGCAATATATTTCGCCTACTCCTGACTCTGTCTCAATTGAGATCAAAGTGAGAGAGTATCAATCCCCAAGCAGATATCCTGACCAGTAGCCAGACCTCTGCTTGGGGAGTGTGGCGCAAAATCGCGCCAGTCTACACGGCCGATTACGGATGTGACCAGTCCCTGTGTCACTCAGAAGGGGTGGAGGGGTCGGATACAGGGACTGAGGCCAGTCTAGGTCCAAGGGTATTGACGCATGGTAATATCCGAGCGCATGCGAGGATATTGCGCGGAGGCAGCCATACAACTGCTTCCAACAACCATAGCTATGATGATAAAACAACCTGATGATCATGATTTAGGAGAGGCCATGATTTAGGAGAGTTTCCTCAGTGTGTGGTTTGTGCAGCTAGTCATGGATACACTATAACGAGTAAGACAGCTTCAGGATGATTTAGGAGACACCCTCCCTGCTCCTCCACCCTCAATGTAGCCCGGTGCTCTATCCTACCCCTGCTGTCTGCAGTTACCTGTGGAGAGTGAACTGTGGGGAGAGTGAGGAGGAGGTGTTCGGCTCCCCGGGGGTTCGCCATCTTCATCAAGGTAGTAGGAATCTGAATAATCATTAAATTCTCATCTCAACTTCCCAGAACAGAAGTGAATATCATCCATTCACATTGCGATTGCGTACAATGCTGTTGAGGGTCTATTTAGGGACTGAGCGGGTGAATTGTGAAGATTTAGTTTAGGAGCAGGCCCCTGGGCGTGTGACCCCATCTGGCTGTATATATAACCCAGTCATTACCACACAGCAGGTCCAGGTGGGTTCTCCTTGGTGAGACTTACCTGTTAGTGAGAAGTTTGTAATGCCAAATGTTCAAAGGTGGTGATGGTGGTGAAAACTGGAGTATCATGTGGTAGAACGATCCAGAGTAGAAAGTACCATCTGTGAACGGTTACTAAAATATAGGATGAATATAAGATAGACTATCATAAAACATCACGAAATTTCATATATGATTGTTTATATGGCATGAGTTGTCTTCGCGGAATGATATCACCAAGCGGAGCTGAGTGATATCTGTAGCAGAAGACAACGAATGGCATGTAAACAATAATGTGAAATTGAGTGATTTTTAGATTTTATCCTACCCTATCATATGTTTTTAACTTCATATGTCACCAGTGGCATATAAATATTTTATGGCATAACCGTGGCATACAGGCCCACCATGTTAAGTCTATGGAGATTTATATGAGGGGTAGGATAAATGTATATATGTACTCATTACTGGAAACATTATTTATAACTTAAGATAATTCAAGAGAAAATTGGATCAGACATGAATTTATAACGCAAGGTTAAACATCTCTATAATAATAAAAATATATTTTTCGATAAGCATATATGAACGATACGCAGGGCCCGTTCAATAATCTAGGATCATAAATAAAGGCCCTTTTCTGTAACTCATACAAGGGTTATCATTTAATAGTATCGAAGTCTGTTGGTTAAGACAGTATTAGTCGTCCATAAGGTCGTCCATAAGTGTTGAATGAAGGCCCACATCATCCCTGGGTCTCTATGGTATGAAGAAAGTGGTCTACATGTACGATCCTAGAGTATCAAAAGGCCCCGGAAATAAAACAGCGACAATATCATGAGAGAAATACAGGGAATTGTTGGTAATAGATTCAATTTGCAAAACACACATCTAAATATTACAATGCAAGAAAGTGTATAGCAGGTTATTGCGGCATAGGTTTGTTCGTATAAATCCCAGAGCTATGAGAAAGTAAGGTGTATAAATCAACCGTTTGAATCGAGGACGTAAGCCTCCTGTCACCGTTGAAATTAGCCGGCCCTGTTTGGGACAGGACCAGGTTCCTCTGCCATAGAGCCCTCCACCGGGTCGTCATTTCTCACTGGCCGCACTCTGACATTTATGAAAACAAAAATTAATCAACAAATATGTACCCATTTGTCTTTGCCAACCTTCAAAATAGCCGTATCTTAGTATATAATTGTGTATTTAGACGTAGTTTCCCAGTGGAGCTTTGCTGGTTCTCGGATCCAGCCATTTAGTTCAGTTTTTCTCGCTGGGTCCCAAACTGCATTGTGCCTCACCTAATAGTATAGAACAGCTGTTCACCCCTGAATAGAGATCAGGGGTGAATACTTTACCTACGTTGAAATGGTTCGGTGATCCCATACTGATAAACCGAAGGTCACTCACCCAGCGGTGAATGCACCCTTAAAGCCTTTCATACCCTCATAGCAAAAAAAGGTAAAAAGAGTAACAAACCAGTCTCTTGTTTGTTGTAACCCTTCATTCGTTCGCATAACACCACGTTTACGTCCACCGCAAAAGTCGTCAACCTCTGATTGGACTCTCGAGCGTTTACACTGACGACTAAAGGGCCGATTCCACCAACACACACGATGTAGCAAAATTCAGCCCGATTTGGTTGTCTTGCTAGGATTGAATCATCGCGTGCCTATTTGTCGCGATGTGTCTTGAGGTAATATACACCCGACACCACTCGCCTATGTTTTGAGACAAGTGAGGTACACACATTGCGACACAGAAAGACACTACAAGACATACCAAGATTTACTATATACCCATGCCGTATATACTGAAAATACGCACCGTTTCGGCATATGATGTAAAAATACTGTACGGACCGCTGGTCTGTACACTAAAATACGGACCACCTTGCCATACACGTTTATTAAAAAATTGGTTCTAAAGCCAAATGAAATTGATTTTTTTTAAATTTTGGGTATATAGTAAATATATAACGTCCAGCCATGCTTGTACAATTCACAGAACTTGATGATAATTTACTGTTTGTACGGAACTCGGCATAAATGCCTCGGTCCGTACAAACAGTAAATTACCATCTCGTTCTGTGAATACATGTGTTGCCGTTCAGCGCCGCCTAACGGCCCACTGCTTAGTTACGCGGCCACTCGGACAAACCTGGCCGAGTCTGGCTATATGTGGATAGAGAACACAGCAATCACACCTAAGGTGTGAACGGTGGGTGTGATTGCAGCATTGTTGTTTTCCGACAGATTAAATTGCTGGAACAAACTAGAGTATTGTATCAATGAGTCTGAGCTATCTAAACTTTATAGTTGATAATTGTTTTGGTTTAAACTTGGAGAAAGATAAGCATATTATAGCTAGGCCTGCCAAGGTATTACTGTGTATGCAGTTTCGGTGTCCCTGAGTTATCTAAGATATATCTAAAGTATCATTGAGGTGATATACATGTATGATATATCAAATTGAAGCTGGAATACCATAGAATGCTATTAAATCACTGTTATTTCTCTGCAAATGACAAACACAGGTATTATCAACGTATTACGCTCATATACTGAGTGATCCAATGCTAAAGAATACGTTGCCAGGGGTATGTTTGGCTGCAAGCATTGCGTAACCAACCAGATAAAGTGCGACACCGACCTATGGAAAAAGGCCTATTGTACAGCATGGTCAGGACGTTCTATATAATTACCTCGCAAATCCATCCTGTTGGTGGAATCGGCCCTTAAGTTTTCACATAATCGCCGCCTGTCTAGACGACTAATTCAAGCTGGCTTGAATTAGTCAGAGCATGTCCAATAGTCCTCAGGTGGTGTTGAAGTGCGTAATTAAATGTAATCAGACGATCTGCAGTCGCCAAGTGCTTGGTGTTGACACAAGATGACTTCTTACCTTTTACGGCTGAAAGTTGTCAGGCGGTGCCAAATTCAACAATCGCCGCCTATAATTGTCTAGTTTATAAACCCGAAGGCACACCAAGCGATTATTGCAGCTATTTCCGTAATCGCCAACGCAAAATGACGTATATGTGAGCTATTTTTTTCATATTTCACATGATTATTGCCTCCGAGAGAGTAAACTATCGGTGGGAGATATGACTATCAAATAATATCTCACATATATGCCATTTTGTGTTGGGGATTCCAGAGATCGCTGTCTTGACTCGCTTGGTGTGTCCCAGGCATTACCCACATATTACGGAGTCTCCATTCACCACTTGCACATAAGCGTGGCGCTGCGATCGGGTTGCGCTGGTTGCATGTAACTAGGCCCTGCTTGCAGAGAACCAGCAACATGCTTGCATATGAAAACGAGGCGAGCCCTCACCTGTATCAGCAGCATGGCTTCAGTCCCATAAGCACAGAGTAACTGTAGAAGTGTAAATCGTTGTTATGTCGTGAATAACAGGCCGATTTTTATAAACAGAATATTGTTAGAAAGCTAAAACTTGGGCCTATTTGTTGGTCTAATATCATATACCTGTGTTTTGGTTAAGATTTCCAGTCGTACATTGAACATCCAGATTATTTTGGTAAAAAAAATGCAAACACTTTACCTTCCTGTTTTTCACAGTGGTTTAATGAAAAATCTATCGCGATGACCTATAGAAATAACAATCCTACCTTCTTTAGCATTTCAAGACAATTAAAATGATACCAATATTAGCAGGTTATGATAGA
Source organism: Alentia gelatinosa (assembly GCA_950022655.1). Lineage (NCBI taxonomy): Eukaryota > Metazoa > Annelida > Polychaeta > Phyllodocida > Polynoidae > Alentia > Alentia gelatinosa. The sequence continues at coordinate 127,895,368 of OX465580.1, forward strand.
TATTTCCTGAGATACTGGACTATTAACACAGATGACAAGTGTTCATAAGAGCACTAAAATCATGATCTTCTGATATTGCATTTTTTTGCTCTGTCATGATGCTATGTTATATCAGGAAATATCCATCAGAGCCTGGCAATATAGGTATCATATTAATCGTCATGAGATACCTAATAAGATAGGATGGTTATTTCTATAGGTCATCGCGATAGATTTTGCATAAAATCACTGTGAAAACAGGAATGTAACATCTTTTAGAGTTTTTCACTTTAACAAATCCGATGTTCAATCTATGACAGAAAATCTTATTCATAATACAGGTATATCATGTATATCCCAACAGATAGGCCCAAGTCTCAGCTTTCTAACAATGTATTGTTTATACAAATCGGCCGATTAGTGTAGATGTGAGAGCGATTTCCATCTTTCAAGTTAGAGAAACCCTAGTATTTTTATCATTGCTCAGGACTGAGTGAAGAGGGCTCGCCTCGTTTTCGATTGACGTACATAGGCGGCCATTACAAGATGGCACCAGTGTGAAGAGGGTCTATAGGAAATGTGTAGGGCACCTGGAAACAGCTACCCGGAGATTCTCGCATGTCAAAATCTCCTGCGGGAGATTCCAGAAAAATAGTCCTGTCCATAATGAGGTCAAATCATCATGTACTTCGAAATAAGTTTCTTGCATTTCATTCAATATCAATCATTTAGAAACAGTCGTAATAATCTCATTTACCATCAGAAATCACTGTCATAACAGACTTTGCATGCTAAAATCACGGCTTAATGGCGAACTATATCATTAGTATAAGTTTACACTGAATTACTGCCAAGCTTGAGAGTATCTGGAACTAAATCTGTTGCAGAAACTTTTTAATTGCAACAGACTTGTGATTATTAGAGCGTGCTTGCACGCATATATACATCATCTATAGACCAACAGGTTAGAGTGGTCACATACATATACACTTTCAGCGTGCTGCCAGAAAACTATCCCTTCACTATCTGCATGCTATTCACTGTGATAGTGTGAAAGGAGCAGCGTGCCAGTGTCTCAGGGTCTCAGAGGCATGCTCAACTGACCATGACCAATCACTTGAGACCGAAATACCTCATTGACCCACTGGTGCTTGACCTTGATATTTTTGTATCCTAGATTCAGTTGGTTGCAGAAAAAACAGGTTGACTGGGTTCCATTAGGTTACAGAAGACTATCCATAGCCTGAATGTAACCCAAACCTTTTAAGTGTTATTCATGTATAATTGCACGCTAATTCATCTATGATGAAAATTCCATTTGCTCCTAGTTCATGTAGGTGGGTAGTAAATACAATGACGACTGGTTTTGTATACAAGTGACCGTAATCTCCTCGTAGTTGACGACGTAATACCCTGGCTAGTCGCTCGGATATTACTACACGTCAGCTACTCGGAGATTACGGCCACTCATACACAAAACCAGTCATTATTGTGTATGGAAACGCCGGGTTTCTGATAAAAAAAAATTATATCGCCATGTTTCCACGATCCTAAATGGAACGAGCTGTAATAGCATCAAGGCGAAATCCTAACATTTTCTTCTCGTAGTCAATATTACCAAATGCTCTCATAAAAGTATCACATCAATTTTTCTTTGTGGCTGTCATGAAGTCCCATTAAATATTTAATACCCCATTAAGGATCCAGGAAGGCACTGTCGTTGTTTCATTAAGGTTTTATTTTAGATATCATGATAATTTTTATACAAATAAATTGTATCTTTACCCTTTTGCCTTGTCATGTAGATTTTTGAAAACCTTTGAGTTACACTTTTGAAACTAGTGTTTGGTGTCATATAATATTTGCCTACAGAACGTCCAATACCACTGGTCGAGAACCAGGGTATGGCGCCTAATTGGTTAATGGTTGATAGTTCTTATCTTACCCCTGGTATTTGGACCCCATAGACTTAACATTGGGAACTCATATTCCATGCCAATGGAGTATTCAGAAAATATACTCAATGGGGGATTATGTCACAAAGGTTAGCCCATTAGTCGATGTGAAGGGTGAGATAAATTCAGAAAACTATTCAAGTTTACGGTCAGAGCTCGATCCCATCTCATTTGAATCGCTATGTAAGTCACGCGGTTTCACCTTGTTAGATACGAGCTCAATGAGATACGAGCTCTTTCAGGAAATTTGCATATGCTTTCTCTATAGTATCCAGTATCCCGAAACATCACGTCAGCCAATAAACATACATGACTTTTACTACGTTGAGATACAGTTGTACTTTTGGCCGTACAGGAATCAGACCGTTTCCCTGCCATTCAAAAGCTTAAAGATCGCTACCAACTCATTGCAGACATTTCTAACGATAGACAATAGATTGTATAGGAAGAGCGATTGGACATGGACAGTATGGAGTTGTATGTCCATCGATTGGATAAATTGAAATCAATAAAGGCGTGTGAACAAAAATCATATGTCAGTATCTATTGGAACGGATGAATGTTGTTTACTATTGCCTAGCCCGAGGCAAGATTTGATTGACCTTGATAGCCAAACCAGGATTCACTAGGACTACCTCTCCCCCTCCCTCACCTCCATGCACGCCCCACACGGCCTGTTGCCCAGACAGATCGCCTATGAGGCTGCCCGTAGGCGGCGCCACCATCACTTTATTCCGTTAGTAACAAGTAGCGCAGCATGGGCGGTAGGGGGCGTTCTGGACGGGGTCATGTGGTGTCTTTGAACATCGCTGTATGTAGCGGGCCACGGGGCCTGCCGAGAGGTGTGATATATGCCACGGACTAATATATATATATATACCACGGACTTAGATGTAAATATATGTCTGTGGAAAGGCTTACCTTCATGCTCATTGACCCTTTCTGGTCGGATAGAACAGGTATTCCACAGGGGGTCAGATTAGGTTTGAAGGTTTATCCTACCCCTAATAAAAAAAACTCCATAGGCTTAACATTAATGGACTGTATTTGGTCTACGGTGCAGGAAAATGAAATTTATCGCTCTAGTGGGATACAGTTGTCAAATGATGTCATTTGAAAAGCGACCAATGATTATCACTGATTATCAGTGAGTTTTATGTTATTCCTTATTCATTGTTACGGGGTTAGATAAATTCTAAACCAAACTCGAGTTAGACGTGTTGTTTATTGCACTCCGGCAATGTTGTGTATCACTGCACTTGGCTTTGCATCGCACAGTAAACGCGACATTGCCATTGTGCAATAAACAACAACATGACTAACTCTCGTTTGGTTTCTCCTAATTACATCACCCCTAGAATTGTTTTCCCATAGACTTAATATTGGGAACTCGTACTCAACGCCCGTTGTGTATTTAGAAAAAACAACTCGATGGGGGATTGTATCACAAATGTTAACCAATTAGTCAATGTGAGGGCTGAGATAAATTCAGAAACCTAAGAATACCTTGGGTTTAGGAGCTAGGTCTTGCTCCTGAATATGCTACAGTGTGCTCCAACGTATAAGGTGCACCTGAAGAGGCTTCACAGAGAATAACGATACGTTTTTATGCAGTGATAAGGAGAACCCCACTTTGTGTACTACGTCCAATTTGACCACCATTATCATCATTTATAAGAATATATATTTTTAAAAAAGGTGATCAACTCTGATCATCAGTTTCAGGTACAAATTGTAGAATATATTTGAACACGTATAAAAGATACTATATTCATACTTTGTGTTTTGGAATGATCAGCAAAGATCAGCATATGAACCCCAGTCATCCAATATTTTGTATATTCCCGTTTTATTTGTCGATTGTCACGCAGATTGGAGTCAAGAAATTTAAGGACGAATGATGCCTTGAGGCATCAACCGGTCCAGGCCGAATGATGCCTCAAGGCATCATATCTCCAAAATATATAAAATCATTTTTGATAAAGAAATAATTTATCAATGAACATCAAATTTTTACAGAATATAGTTCTAATATCGTATTAAAGTATTTCTAGTGGGAAAACAAATAAATATCAAGCATGACGTGTTATAACCCGTGATTACACTCTCAAATTATGGGTTCTGACACTTTTGTGCCCATCCCTTAGCGGTATACAATTACACCAGCACCCGTCCTCACAGGGGTAGCACGGCCGCACGCACCCATCCTTAAAGGGTTAAATACCCTTATCATACTGGATTACCTCAGGTTACATATTTGGGGCATTAACCATCCCTGATAAAATTCGGCAGCTTAAGAAAATGATATTTAATTCAAAGAATGAAATAATCACAGACGAAGTTCATGAGGCATTCATATCAAGCACTTTGATAACTTCACGGATGTAAATGGCATATGTATTTCATATAAAGAAGATCAGATTCAGATCATACTTTCACCGGTGAAGCATTTTCTTTTTCTGCGACAGCACATTCCTTCTGAACATAACTACATGGAAAGAGGAAGAAATCTTTCAAAACACAACAGTATTTTTTCTTTTGTAAATCTCCATGACCAGGAATAAGAAAGTCATCACATAAAAAGAGAAAACTTCTCGCCTTGCTGCACCCCTTGCTTTGCTCGTGGCATTTATGTGAGAGTTCACGACCGATGTGTTTTGTAAAGTAAAACTTGTACTGACACCGAAGAGATCGAGCACCAGTTCTCCATTAAGCATGTCTTGATGGAAGCTGTGCTGGCATCGCAATGTCTGGTAGAAAGGCGAATCCCTATATATAAGCATCAGGAGTGAGAGAGCGGAATCATTCGTGCAGTTTAGAACCCTTCCTCTGTAATACAGGTGTTGCCGTTCAGCGCCGCCTAACGGCCCACTGTCTAGTTACGAGGCCGCTCGGACAAACACCGTGAGTCCAGGCACTTGCACATAGAGATATAGAGCATTCACAGCTAAAGTGTGAACGGTGGGTGTGATTACAGGAGTGTTGTTTTTGGACAGATTAATTTGTTGGAGCAAACTAGGGTATTGTATCAATGAGTCTGGGCTGTCTAAACTTTATAGTTGATAATGATCTTGGTTTTAAATAGGAAAAAAGATGAGCTTATAACAGCTAGGTCTGCCAATACAATAGTGTGTATGCAGTTTCTGTGTCCCTGTGTTATCTAAGGTATATCTAAAGTATCATTGAGGTGATATGCATGTATGACACATCAAATTGGAGCTGGAATACCATAGAATATGATTCAATCGCTTTTATTTCTATGGAAATAATGTGCATGGGTATTATAAATGTATTACGCTGATACACTGAGTGATCCAATACTAAACTATACGTTGCCAGGGGTATGTTTGGCTTCAGACACGGCGTAACTAACCAGATAACGTGCGACACCGGCCAGTGGAAAAAGGCCTATTGTATCTTGCCGGTTGAAAGCAGTAATATAGAGTCTAGGGGCATCCATAAAGTATGTACCCACTGAGGGGGGTTGGGGTGGTCAAAGATTTTGGAAATTGTCCGTATGCTGGTTCTTTGCTCTATTGCGTACATGATTGAAGATGGGGAGGGGGTGTCAAAATTCCCGGACATTTTGGGGATGGCCCCCTAACGGTTGCTGGCATTCCATCCAGGGAATATGAATGGTAAAAACTAGCTCACCAGGGGGTCGTTGCTCCTAGAAATGAGGGAAAAGCGTTGCTCCAGTGATATCGGATCGTGTAGTGTAGTATCTTTATTTTGATGTTGTACCGCTACCTTTTACAACACCGCATTTTCAGTGTCATAGGTGAAAGGCTCATTAGATTAGATTTTTTTTCTCAATAATTGTATTGACCACATTAGGAGTTTTTCATTAAAATGGTTGACAATTCAATATTTGCAGTTAAAAATATGGCGTCCTTTCAGCTTTGGCCTTTTGCCTTTGCTGGTTTTCAGCAGGTGCTGATAACATGCTTACCTTCAATACAATGGTAATAACAAACAATTTTATACCTTGCATTTGAGTTTAAAACATACTATTTTTAACGATTCCCATTGATAGTGTAATTTTACATTTTGATATTAAATAAAACTTTTACACATCGTGACTTATTATTTAAACTCGGTATTTTTTCCAACATCAATCTTTTTGTCAACAATTTGAATTCTTTGAATTCCTCAATTTCTCTAACTGTACTTGGTAGACTATTCTAATACACATTCCAGCATATTCCAAACTTCTTTTATATACCTCACAATTGGGTTGCAATACTTTCAACATGGTTGCTGTAAACTTTCTCGATATCATAATTCTATTATCGATATATTTGGGTATGATATATATTTGGGGGTATATTTGGTGCGTATGATACTGAGAAAGAAAGAGAGAGAGCGAGATAGAGAGAGAGGGAGATAGAGAGAGGCAGAGAGAGAGAGAGACAGAGAGAGACAGAGAGAGAGAGGGATAGGGAGGGAGAGAGAGAGAGGGAGAGAGACAGAGAGACAGAGAGACAGAGACAGAGACAGAGACAGAGACAGACCGACAGACAGACAGACAGACAGACGGAAAGACAGTGGCAGAGACAGAGACAGAGACAGAAAAAAACAACCATTCGGAAAATACAAACTCCTGTTTCACTATGCCGAATGAAAATTAAAATCGCTCATCAACCACTGTTAAACAGATCAAGATTGAACAAGAACAGTGAGTAGTGGTGAGATTTTCCGATTTATTCCGTTTCGCTGAGGTGTGGAGAGTGTTAGGTGAACCCGATCCGACCTCGGCGGGCGGCACTTAAAGGTCGACCGTGGGCGGAGGCTGGAGGCACCTGAGGCAGGCGGAGAAAATCCTCAACGCGCCATAGGGGCCAGCGAACATATCCTGCAGGGCTGGCAGGCTCTTCAAAAGGTGCCTGGTACCAATGATGGTCAGAATAATGATGTATGTATCATTTAACCCTAGGTGCGATAAGCTAATATGTTAGGCTGTATCAGATGTACTGAACCTATTTGTATAACTGTATGCAACCATTAGTTACCCTTGCTTGTTACTCTCTGTTACATGTGTCGTTTATCACCAAGCTAAAGACCCACTCTAGATATGCAGTTGTTATATAGAACCGGATCGAGAATCGTATAAATAGACAATACTCCATGAATTTGGATGCGGCACAATGGTCATCGGGGCGAAGCCGATTAGAGCACATCCAAACGAGTGGATTATTGTCTATTTTACGATTCAAGTGAATTTCTGGATTTACCCCCCCCCCCTTTCAAGGGCATTAGAATAGCATCACAATATCAGAATAATTCAGATTACTTTGCTAATCCAGTTGGGAACATTTAAATCTCCATGTTGATGTCTCGTCTGTTCCCTGAAATCCTGGTCGCTGATTGGTTGAGCACATCTCGCATAATTCTGCCACGGCCAATGCGTCGTATTGTCTTTATCCTGGGGTGATCATTGAGTATTTTGTTTTGATGTTATTCCTATGACTAAACTTGAACCAGGGGCGAGGTTATAGATATGCCTTTGCCACAGATTGATCCCCTCCTACCTGCAATACAAAAAAAAAAAAAAAACTTTGAAAAATAGCCGTCTAAACTATCAATAAATAAGCATTTGTAACAAAAGAGCTTTCCTGATGTTCTTTTTAAATTGATGCTTAAAATACTGATGGAATTACAACGCTTTTGTGATGTTTGTATATAGTACAGCCTCATCTATCATGAAAATGTCATTGTGTTGTTTTTAGGATTAAGGTGCTTGACAAACTCCGAAGTGACAGGTCACAAGTATTTCAAACAAATATAGTGTCCTTGACCCTGCAATAACCTCTTTTGTACCTAATAATAGCAAGAGAGTATGAGTTTATTCATGTCACCCATTTTGTTGGTTCCAGATTACGGAGCAAACACAATGAGTGACATAAATAAACGCAAACTCAAACGAGTGGCGTCTAGATTTTATCCTACCCTGTTCCTATATTTGTTCAGTATCAGAAAGTAGTGGCATAAACAACACTTCATGTTACACCCGTGACATAAACAAATCCCATGTTAAGCCTATGGCGTTTTTTTATTAGGGGTAGGATAACAGAAGTTATTAAACATTTCTTCTTTTTTTCTTTTTTCAGTTAAGTTTATTGCATCTTTCAACAGTGTTACATTGAGTTTTTCAGATACAACATGTTGTTACATTATAAACAGGAATGCGTACAATTACATAATCAGTAAGAATGGAGTAGACTTATCGCCCGGTCCAGGGCCCGGCTCCTGGCCGCTCTCTTTCATTTCTTTGATACATTCGGGGTCGATTTACGAAATTATAAAAGGAGGAGGTTTGATCAGGAATAGTGTGCAGGTCGATCGATGTCTTATAATTATAAGGCATCCACAGTTTATTATTTTATACCTATGTCCGAATGTCTATTAAATACTGCCCGCTGCTAGGGGTGCAGTAATAATAATGTTCGTGCCCGCTGTGACTGCGACTTTGAATGTCATTAAAATGGCGTTTTTTCACCAATTAAAGGTATATAATAATAAGCAAACATCCTCACTGTAGACGAAATGGTTCTCATTCTCGGTCAGTCTTCGTTTTCATACTGCCTTCCGCCTATGGCGTCAGGCAGTATAATATTGACTACTAACCTCGAACAGGAACCGTTTCGTCCACAGTAAGGACGTTTCCTAATATTCCTGATTCTCACGGAGCCGATGGTCGGGATGGATCGGGAAGAAAAGTCGATGTCTTATAGGCTTTAGGGTTCTATGTATTCTGTCTTTCCTTTGATCTTCAGTGCATGACCTTGTGTATGCAAACGGTGAGGCATCATTAAGTACAGCACACATGTCTATAATGGTAGTAGGCAGCATTTAAGCTCAGGCCTTGAGTTATTTCTACATGTGTTGAGCAGAAGGCGGTGTTCAGAACTTCATGAGTCGATAATAAAAAAAACTCAAACTTTGGCTGACTATGGTTTCTGTGAGTAGGAGGGTCTTCTAATCCTACTTCAGTCTGAATGGAAATGTACAGCAAGCTCTACACCAAGGCTCAGGAAATCATCATGTACTTCAAAATAAGATTATTTAATGTTCATTCAGTATCATTCATTTATGATCAGTTATAGTAATCTCATTTACCATCAGAAAGCACTGTCATAAACGGTTTTTATGCTAAAACACGGATAAATCGAGAACTACATGTATATAAATGGCGTAGTATATAGACCAAATTACCACCATGCTTGACCTTGCTGTGGCATTATGGCTTGATCTAGAAGTACATGTTTTGCAATAAACTTTGTATTATCAAGAGACGTCACGAGTTTGAGTCTGAGTTTATTTATGCCACGCATTTTGTTGGCTACATAATTTCATGAGTCGAAGACGAGTGACATTATTAGAGCCAACAAAATGAGTGGCATAAATAAACTCAAACTCAAACGAGTGGCATCTAGATTTTATCCTACCCCGTTTCCATATTTTTTCAGTATCAGAAAGTAGTGGCATAAACAACACTTTATGTCACGCCCGTGAAATAAGCAAATCCCATGATAAGCCTATGGCGTTTTTTATTAGGGGTAGGATAATGCAGTAGACTTGTTGTGAGTGGCTGAGTAGTTGACGACGTAATACCCTCGCTATCTCTCGGATGTTACTACGCGCCAACTACTCGGAGATTACGGCCACTCGTACAGAAAACCAGTCAGTATTGTGTATTTAGATAGGAGACTACGTACCCCTGGATGTGAACCCCTAACTGGCTGCAGTTCTCATTGTTTATCATATAACTAATTGATTATCCTTATCATAATTCAGATTAAAGTCAATCTTGTGTGAACTCATACATGCGCTGCACACGCCCTACTAGTTATCATAAATAAACCCTGTTTTATCACCAACTGCTGTCTTCTTATTGAAATAACCATATATACATGCACCAAATCTTTCTACATCCTATTTCACAAAAAACCAGTAAGACATGGGGAGTGGAAAGCAAGAGGCTACTAACAATTAATAATGATTAGGCATCACACATGTCGGCATGTCTGTGGCACTTTTTTTTATAGAGCCATCCTCTCCGTGAAGACTGATAGACAGGTTGCTACCACAATGTTCAAATGGAATAACTGGGCTTTGCTCAGAGTTTGAATAAACATTTTGAAAGAAAATTAAAAAAATGCTATGCACACAACCGACGATGGTGGATGTGAGTGCCTGAGAGTGTGTTCTGACAGAGTGAACTCTTTTCGGTCTGTTTGAGAACATCCAAAAATCGTCTTTTTCCTCCGAAAATAAATATCTACAAATGTGATTGTACCAATTATAATACTTATACACTGGAGATCAGATAACAATGCAGAGCCACATGACCTGCCGAAATTTTAGAATCGTGGAGCTATAAAGGAATATTTGTTTCTTAGTTAATATTACCATTGTTATGAGAACGTGGAAGAACGCTCAATTGCTAGAGGCGAGTGTGCTTGTGAACTACATATTTACTCGAATTTTTAATAAAAGGCTACTCCTGGTGAAGATAGTATCAAGAGACGTCACGAGTTTGAGTCTGAGTTTATTTATGCCACGCATTTTGTTGGCTCCATAATTTCAAGATCGAAGACGAGTGACATTATGGAGCCAACAAATGAGTGGCATAAATAAGCTCAAACTCAAACGAGTGGCGTCTAGATTTCCATATTTTTTCAGTATCAGAAAGTAGTGGCACAAACAACACTTTGTGTCACACCCGTGAAATAAACAAAGCCCATGTTAAGCCTATCGCGGTTTTTATTAGGGGTAGGATAAATTAACATCACCGAAACGTCGAAACGTGATTCATCAAACTACCATATTGCAAAGACTGTAACTCATATTCTACCCATCAATAAAAGGTGTCAATTAGAATTGAACGAGTTTGGTATTGTGTGGTATATAGTTTCTACTACTAAAAATAAAATAAAATAAACGATTTTTAGAGTAGAAGAATGCTTTTACGAGAAATGATCCATGGGGGAAGCCCAAATCTTTTCAACCTAATGCTTTTCAAAAGCAGAAAAATAAAATTATAGATTTTTTTGTTGATTTTTTTTCCTGAGCAAAAACTTTATTCATTCATTTAACATCAAATTACATGCGACTTTCCCTCAATCAACATTTGTTCCTTATCAGAGTCAATGATTCAAATATCTGAGATAAATAAAATTATAGATAAAAGATATAGATCAAGAGAAGGTACGCGTTGATATATCACCGTACTCTATAGGACATCAGCTGAAGTGATTCTCCCTTGAAGAGTGGAGAAGTTAGAGGTTTGTTGACGGAGCAGCGAAAGAAATACTGAGTGGTATAAGTTGTGTGAGCGGCGGGAGTGAGCACCTGAGTATCTACTTTCAGACCTGCGTGTGTACTGAGCAGGTCAACTGCTCGCTACGACTCACACCTTCACACACCTGCACATGGTTTCTAAAGCCAGCTTGAGAAATGTCCCCATCCAGTCTCAAATAAATACTACTCAAAATACCAGTATGTGTTCTGGCTATACACCCATGATGTATGATATTGTCATAGGATACCATTTTCTTCCTTGGTGGTTGGAAGAAATATCTCTTTTGGAAAACGGAGGGGATATAACGGAAGATTTCTCATGTCCAAATTTTCTGACAGGAATCAGGACCCTAGATAAAGCATTGCGGAGGAGCTCCCTATATCTGTCGGATGGGGAGCATTCTCCCTACCCTCCCCCCTCCCGATACACCAACGCCTCGCCCCAACCTCCCCACCCCCGCAGGCGCTGTTTTCACACCAAATGTCACACGTGATGTATGTCACTCAGGCCGAGAAGCTCCGAGCAGCTCCGGGCGGCTCCCGGCAGCTCCGGGTAGCTCCGAGCAACCCCGAGCAGCTCTGAGCAGCTCCGAGCAGCTCCGAGCAACCCCGAGCAACCCCGAGCAGCTTCGAATAGCTCCGAGCAGCCCCGAGCAGCTCCGAGCAACCCCGAGCAGCTCCGAGCAGCTCTGAGCAGCCCCGAGTAGCCCCCAGCAGCTCTGAGCAGCTTCGAGTAGCCCCGAGCAGCCCTTTGTAGCCCCGAGCAGCCCCGACCAGTTCCAAGCCGCTTGGAGCAGCCCCGAGTAGCCCCGACCAGTTCCAAGCAGTGACAAGCAGCTTGGAGCCGATCCTAACACCTCCGAACAGACGCGAGTAGCCCCGAGCAGCTTCGATCATCTCCGAGCACCTCTGAACAGCTCCGAGCACCTCCGAACAGACCCCAGCACCTCCGAGCTGCTCCGAGCAGCCCCAAGCACCTCCGAGCAGCCACGAGCACCTCCGAGCAGCCACGAGCACCTCCGAGCAGCCACGAGCACCTCCGAGCAGCCACGAGCACCTCCGAGCAGCCACGAGCACCTCCGAGCAGCCACGAGCACCTCCGAGCAGCCACGAGCACCTCCGAGCGGCCCCGAGCACCTCTGAGCGGCCCCGAGCACCTCCGAGCAGCCACGAGCACCTCCGAGCAGCCACGAGCACCTCCGAGCAGCTCAGCAGGGAGGGAAGGCTCGGGGCGGATCAGATAGATACATCCACTAGGTTCTCAGATGAGTGAAATTCTTTGAGCTGCTCTGTGGCTTGTCTCACCTGCTCAGGTATGAGATCTGTACTTTGATGATAAGGATAGATTACGCTGCGCTGAGAGAAGGTGTTAGTTATACTCTGCCTGTGGTGACAGCTCTGTGCCTGTGGCGTCATGGCAAAGATGCGAATGTCGTTAGCTGGAATGACGCCAATAATCATTATTCATCCTACTTTTTTCCACTGACATCTCCCCATCAATAAATAATTTGCTAATTGGTTGAACGAGGGTGTGATCAATTGATAGATATGTGCTTATGACACAGAACTGATATTGCTGTTTTCTATCAGATATTGCAAAGATTATTTCGTAATATTTCATACAGTAGCAGCCAATATGCAGAAAAGCCGTACACTATATTGCATGGATGTACCAGAAAGAAGATAATCATCAGGCTGGCCTCGTAATTTCCCAAAGGACTATAAAAGAGATTATCTCACCCCTGGTATTTTTTCCCCATAGGCTTATTGTTGGGAATGTTCTCCATCCCCCTACAAGTATTGTAGTCCGTTCTCCATGGTCTATATCCTGCGTGTCGTCCATTCTTTTTAGTATGTATAGGGGTGAGATGAATACATAAAGCAACTCGTTTTGGTCAAAGTTGTTGTTCTCGAACTCGTTTGATGCAGAGTGATATGAACAAGATGACAAACTTGTGAAGAACGACGACTTTGACCCAACTTGTTAGTTTCAGAAGAGTAGTCTATACTCATAAATAATATATTAAGAAGGACTATCCTAACTTATCAATATGGTTAAAGTATGTTAGATAAATCTCTATGCTATAGGGTTACCTTACAGAATCATTGCTGTAGTACCTTACAGAGTAGTATTACCCTTTTTTTATTCATCGGATCCCAAAACGATTTATATCGTCAGACAGCAATGGCCGCATGTAACCCTGTGGCATTTGAGAGGGTTACCTTCCTCACACCTATATCAACTTTCAGGTGTCTCTTGGCCGGGAAATATCCACCGTTGTGCACGGGCAATACGGTAACACCTGGTGCTTATTAACAGGTGACCTTTTAATCTTACCCTCGCACAGTACTGAAGCCGGGACCGCAATGCCACGCGCCAACGTTGTAACAACGTCAGGGATTGGTGGAAACATGGTCGCATCCTGCGTCGCTGTTTCCTATTGGCTAAGGAGTAGGCGTTCGTGGAGAGTACTAAGGGGAGGTTTACTTCCGGAGTGTGATTGTGAAAGGAGCGGTATGGTGAGCATGGAGAGCCGCAGTGTGAGCTATCTGTACAACTCTGAGAGGGGTTTGAACGTAAGCCCGCCTGGAAAGTAGATTTGTTTGTCTAAATGTTTGTCAAACATGCTGGAAACACACTCATCATGGACTAATCCTCAGCACATCTGCTCAAGTTCGGCCTTCTGCTATACATCTAAGGTAAGTCTTTGATCTGATAAGAGACATAATTTTAATTGATTATTTATATGATTACAAGAAAGTGTAAAAACGCCACAACTCCAAACTGGGTTTTTTTTTTCAAAATTAATTTTTTGGTGTAAAATGGTTAATCACAAGTTGGACATTAGGTATGTGGACCTGTTAACGTTTCGGTAATAATAACCTACTTCAAGACACAGTCCATTTATATGATTAACTAAATCAACTTTCTAGATGGGACCGTGATTATCTGTTAAGTAGGGTCCCTATTTCCCTCAGTTCTATTTGCAATATATCTAAATTTAGGATCAAAGGCAGTTGGTTGATCTATGGACCTCACCAGATGCGGAATGCTGTAGTGAGCCTGCACCAGGTTTAGTGCCCTGAGTGGGGTCTGTCACAAATTAGTGGTGTCACTTCTAGGTAAAAGTAAGTATATTTATATACTAGAGTTCTCTCCCTTTCATGGTGATGCACAAGCAAGTTGGGGAGCTGGAGAGATTACTGGAGGTATACTAGATGAGATAAACCATATCCATTTAGTCTCTTCTTTTGATGAAAAAAATTTTTTTATTCAGGATTCACATTTATCTGGATAATCTGAAATACCACAGGTCATTTTGGATTATATATCATATATAATTTCCAGCATAACGACAGAGTTGATTTCAATGGTATTTTATCAACTTTTTGCTTTATGTGAATCGAGTTGGATGGCCATTTAGGTGTGTGTGGTTTCGTTTTGGAGAGAGAGAGAGAGAGAGAGAGAGAGAGAGAGAGACAGAGACAGAGAGACAGAGAGAGAGAGAGAGAGACAGATAGACAGACAGACAGACATAGCCAGAGACATAGCCAGAGACAGACAGACAGACAAACAGACGCGTTTATTTCAGTATCAGAATTTTTCATATGAAAGAGGTTATTTTCATTATTTATACAAACCAGCAAATGGCAGCAAACTTATATGATATTGAATTCACTTTTAGCTGCAGGTGATAATTGATATAGCTAGTAAGAAATGGAAATATTTGATCAAAGATGGTAAATTACTACTAAAAGTTATTTTGTTATGCATGACTAGAATTAATGTTAATTTATGTAAGATATGAAAATATTTGCTCAAATACATGTAATGACTACAAAAGCTATTTTGTCATACATGAAGAGAATTAATGATATTTTTATGTTCAACATAAATCTACATGTAACCATCCCTGGAGGACGTGGGACAAGAAATATCTTTGATGTGATTCTGTTTCTTTTCCGCAGCGAAAAAAATCTACATTTATCTGAGATAAGGGACTGCCATGGGTAGAAATAACATGCAATCCCATGTCAAGTTAGGCGCCCACCGGGCATCATTTTGACACGGCTGTTATGCACACCAAGAGCGGATATAGAACCTTCCGACTCGACAGTAATGCAGCGTTTCCAGATGCCGACTAAAACCCCACCGATAATTTTCACGCTGTACAAAATTTGTTCGGTGGTTCATCCTGTGAAAGGTTCGGTTGTTTTTTTTTAAAGTTCTTTATTGCGTTCGACTTTTACAAATCACTCTTCCAGGCAATACAAGGTGCATAACACAACAACAAAAGAGTATAACCAGGCACATACGGACTGACATACATTTTGAATGGTATTTACAATGAATGATATTTATAGCCATTCCTCCCATATTTACACTTCCGGCCACACTGTATAGACATCGCCTTC
This sequence comes from Alentia gelatinosa, assembly GCA_950022655.1. NCBI lineage: Eukaryota > Metazoa > Annelida > Polychaeta > Phyllodocida > Polynoidae > Alentia > Alentia gelatinosa. The sequence goes on from OX465580.1 coordinate 127,911,021, forward strand.
GTGGTACATAATTGGTAGCCTGCACTGTTTAAACGCGATGGACGCTGACCGACATTTGGTAGTAAAATGCAGATCGCCACCAATTAAATCATTTCGCTTTTATTTTTAATATCTTATTGACATAAGGTTCACATATTACAAGATACACGATTTTCAACCTGTATGTCCAGGAACACAAACTCGAAGACAAGGGTAACAAACAAACTATGCTTAACAATCATATTGCGACATAGTGTCCAGTTCTGAGGCCATTGGAGAGGCAGAGGTGAGGCTTTGATTTCGTCGGTGGGTGCAGAAGTTAGTCGGCGGTGCCAAATTGCACTTAAAGTGGGAGAGAAAAAACGTTGACCACTTCTGTTTCCCCCTGACGATTATCGCACTAAACCGGTCACATTATCAGTTGGTTCTGCGAAATGCGACATTTCCACCTCCCGACAAAGACCCCACCAACAATACTCTCTTTTTTTCTCTTTTTTTTTTATTAAGCACATAATTCGTCCCGAAGGACGGTCTTACATTATGGCGTGGAGTCATACAAGCATCAGTATAAAAGTGTCCACGTACGTGTCGAGGTTATTGTACTCATGCAGTACAAAAGTCGGTCGATTAAAAGTAGGTGGTACATCAAGTTATATTTCATCAGTGGGCTCAAAAGTCGGTCTGTTGTGCCATACTGCATCAGGAGGGAGAGAAAAATCGTTGACCATTTCTGTTTCCACCTGAGGATTATTGCGCGGAAAGTGTCACATTATCGGTCGGTGGCGCAATATACCATCGTCAGTGATCATAATTGGCAGGTGGAAACACTACAAAATGACATAATAGGTGGAAATAATTGGTAGATGGAAACCCTGCAAAATGCCATGGTCAGTGGTTATAATCGGCAGGTGGAAATGCTGCAAAATGCCACAATCGGTGGTAATAATCGGCAGGTGCCGATTTCAGGTGCAAAAAGAAAAATACTCTGATACAGTGGTAATAATCGGCAGGTGGAAACCGCCATAATCGGTGGTAATAATCGGTAGATGGAAACGCCACAAAATGCCATAATCGGTGGTGATAATCGGTAGATGGAAACGCCACAAAATGCCATAATCGGTGGTAATAATCGGTAGATGGAAACGCCACAAAATGCCATAATCGGTGGTAATAATCGGCATGTGTAAACCACGTATACGCCGACCACGACACATTGCATCACCCACATGCAGAATCCATTACACAGTCTCCATTCCGATGACAAGCTTCCTACTATAGAAATGCTAACGCTGAACACATTTGCGTGTGGTTTATATAAAAAGAACCTGATAAATAGATGAACATTATAACGGAATCCCGGCGGGGACTATCCTTAGCCCGCTGTGCCCCCATTGAGTTGCGTGGGTCCCTGCATACCTGATAGTCGGGCCTGTCAGGTAGTCTAGTGAGGTGGGTGTCAGGTGTGCTTGGGGTTCGTCACTACCTGAGACAGAGATTATCCGTTGCTCCTCCCACACCATCCCACCTGTCCCGGCCAGGTGAGAGGCGAGGAGGAGGAGGTGTACTGCCGGGCGTACAACGTCCGTCCGCCCAGCTCATAGCGTTGAGATAGTCGTCACCCTGGACAGGAGACAACTATAGCGAGAGCTCCTCACCACTCACATATTCAAGGGATTTTTTCTTTAACTATTTTTCCCAGGAAACCGGAGAGGTATTCCTTAAAATTAACTCTACTCCCCGCAAGCTCATTCTCGTAAGCTTGGGCCTATGAATTGATATTCAACAGTGCCTTTCTTTTTGCAAAGACGTGCAGTTAACATTTGTTATACAGTTAACGATCTTCCATATTATGGATCATGTAACATGATACTAAATACAAAATTAGACAAAAATATAGAACTGCATCGAGAATCGTATAAATAGACAATACTCCACGAGTTTGGATGTGCCCGCATCGTCATAGAGGCGAAGCCGAGTGACGATTATGGCACATTCAAACGAGTGGAGTATTGTCTATTTTACGATTTGAGTGGGTTCTGGATTTATCTCACCCCTTTCTATGATGTTAGATAGTATCAGAATATCAGAATAGCTCGAATATACCTAGCGAATTCACTACGCCACGACCGTGGTGTTGTATTGTCACTTTACGGGGGTGATCGTTGAGTATTTTTTCCTAATGTTATTTCTATAGCGAAGCTTGTACCAGGGGTGAGATAAAACAAGTTACCATTAGACGAACAGGGCAAGACTTAATCAGTTACACACCTTGCATACTGCACTTTATCTCACCCCAGTATTTTTCTCCATATGCTTAACGTTAGTAACTCATACTCCACGGCCGTGGAGGTATTGTACCCGATACTCAATGGCTGATTTGGTTATTTCACTAATAAATTATGTTATTATTTCACTAATAAATGATGTTATACGGGATGAGATAAATAAAAACCTTGTTTGAACGCTACATAATTCACTCAGATTCTCTTCGTGAATTACTCTGCAGTCAAACTCGGTGGAGTAAGGACCAAGTTATTTTCATCTCATGAACTTCCCTCTAATTATCCTACCACTCATATATGACTCTATGCCACGTTTGTGCCATGAAACATATATATGCCACTGATGACATAAGACGTGAAAAACATGTAACAGGGTAGGATAAAATCTAAACGTCACTCAAGTTCATATAATTGTTTACATGACATTCGTCGGCTTCTGCTACAGATATCACTCAACTCCGTTTCAAGATATCATTTCGCAAAGACAACACATGCCATATAAAAAAACATATGAAATATTGTGATGTATCATGTGTTCAGGCACTCTCCCCCCAGATCTTTTGCGGCGCTAGCACTGGCTTAGTCTCTGCCCCAACCCAAAGCCTGTTCTCTGGGTATTCACTATAAGACAAGGAATACCAGCGAACTTTTCAGATTCAAAACAAAGCAACAGTCAAAAGTTATACAAGTCAAACAACTCACATATCATGAGTATGGAAATATGGGAATTGTTAAAGGAGCTTTACAGACAATCCGATTGTTTCTTTTTCATACTTAAACCATTTTATAATGGGTATCCACAGTTGATTAGACTGCCCCTTCAGAGGAGCACATGGGCATTGTTGACAAAACAAAGCCTTGCAACACATGAAGTGCTTTCCACTGTAGAAAGTAATCCCAGAGAATGTGTCTGGTTTGAAATAAATGATAATAGAAATGATAGTCTATTATTTACCATATAAATATGTTCATCACTATTTACAAGTAGAACACAAAATACCCCCAAAAGCCCTCAGAATTTAGGATATTTCGAAAGCTGGCGTCGGGGCTAGATTTGAGCCCAAACAGGCAGGTTGGGGCAGAGATACAAGCGACTGCAGGCAGTGACGTTTAGATTTTATCCTACCCCCGCAAACCCCCACCAGGGAAAGCAAGACGAGGGTTTTGACTGCGTGCGAACGATTTTTTTTTACCAAACCCAAATCATTTAGGTTTACATTGGAACCATTCCTTAAGAATATAGTGAACTGTCGCTGTGAGACCTGAATGCTTCCTATGGAGTACTTTCCTGTGTAATGGCTACTTCCGGCAGATCCCCCTGGTGGATAAATGCGGAACTGCGAGTTCAGAGGTCACATTTGAAAGCGTGAGGTAGGAAGCCAAGATTCTTTGCAAGGAAGCCAAGAATTTACCATCGTAAAAACGATATGTTAAGTGCAAGCAGCTGCTTCCACCCTTCTAACTGGTACAGATCTCCGTCAAAGGCAATCCAAAGGCATTTCCCCAGACATGTATATTCTATCCTTTCACGCCTGTTATGCTTGAAAAGAAGTTTCTATAAGCACGGACCTACATGTGTTTCGTGGCCGGTGTTTTCTTTTATTTTTGAAGCACGTGATTCCCAGCGGAAATCTCCTGGGGTGGTAAACAACAAACATTTAACCATTTTCTGACAGGTGTACTATATATACCTGAACGTCTATGAAATACTGCCCGCTGCTAGGGGTGTAGTATGAATAATGTTCGGGCTCACTGAGACGTTGTGATTGTTCGGGAACACTGGGCCAGGACTGTACTTTGCAAGTACATAAAACTGCATTTTTGTTCGTGTTTTTAGGTGTATAAGGATAAGCAAACGTAGTGAGTGAACCCTTAGCGATTCTGTTCTCGGCCTTTAGTCCCATAAAATACGTCCCTAAGCCTCTGGCGTTGGGACGTATTCTATGTTAGAAAAGACCTCGGACAGCGATTACTGACTCAATACCTGCCTCAGATTCATAATTAGTGTTTAAGCAGGTTTAACACAATGGGATTCATGTACCTCATAGGGTGTTTGTCTGAGACAAATCCTGCTGAGATTCTGTACTCGAACACAATCTCTTCGTCTAAATTATAGGGTTCCATTCCCCTGAGACATATTTTCCCCCTGTAATTGTTGGCGACATTTACCCCTAAAAAGAACAGAATCCCATGAGATTTTAGACCTTTTTTGGGGGGGGGGGGTACATGAATCCCACCTTGTGAATTCCACTTTCGTTATGACAAATATTATTTTTCCTCTATTTCGGATGTTGCATCATTTAAGAAAGCAGTATAGCTCCTTGAGCAGTCGGAGCCTCACGCCGTCAGTATGAACAGATCCATGTAGGCATGCTTAAGTGTCTTAATGATGACTGTTTTGAGGAAGGTGGTGAAAGGTTTGTTCACGCCTGGCGGATCCAAGCCTTGACTGAGCACTTTTTGTCTGTCTGACACAGGTCGCTCCTACATCACGGCGTCTTGGACAGCCTCCAGGGCCGCACCTGGAATCTGTTCTCGAAAGGCTATTCCTCCAGTGAGTAACGTAGCATGAGGCAGTGATTCAGGGGTGAGTCTTACGGCCTGCTTGATCCCCGTCTTACTGGCAGGGTGAATGTGTTGTATCTGAGAGTATGGTTGATAGTAAGCATTGGTACAGTCCAAAGGGCAAACAGGGTGATTATACACCATTACGATACAGAGTTATATATCTCATTGAATACTGGAGAACTCGACCCATAACGAACTCGACCCGTAATTAACTCGACCCGTAATTAACTCGACCCGTTATAAACTCGACCAGTAACGAACTCGACCCGTAACAAACTCGACCCATACCGAACTTGACCCGTAACGAACTCGACCCGTAACGAACTCGACCCGTAACGAACTCTACCCGTTTTAAATCTTCCCTACTTAAGTATCTTATTACAATTATATTTAGTAGTAAGTATGTTATCTTAGCTTCAAATCTGGCATTCTCTGGTAAAGAAAACAAACAGAAAAACCCTTTTCCTCATTCTATCCCTCACTCTTTCCCTTTCGCTTTCCCTATCCCTAACTCTAGTAAAATGGTATAGTGAAAATGAAGGAAACCTGGCTAATACAGATCTAAGAATCTTTAAACAAACAAGGCAGGGATAAAAAATTATGCTGAAAATAAAAGGGTATGATATACCGAAAGTCTCCTCTGTATGAAGGAAATTTATTATGGGATAAACTACCCAAAAATGTGCAATTACTTCCAAGACGAAAACGAATGTAAAACACCAATTTCTGCAACAAGGGGTTCTTATCTGATGTTAAATGGAATCTATGAGATTAAGTAAATATGATCAAAAGATCATGAAATTGATTTAAAGATAAACCAAACTGATCATAAGATCGGCGTTGTACAAAGGATTTATGAGAAGGGTGAATGTCTCTGTCCAATCGTGTGACTAGTATGAGGAAGAACGCCATGTGCGGCGATCATATCATGTCGTAAAATTTTGTTTATTGAATAAATCTTTTTTAAACCTATCCCTAACCCTTACCCTATCCCTAACCCCATCCCTAAACTTAACCATACACCTAAACATAACTGGACTTGTTTTCTGTATCCGCTGTTTTATTTGTCTAAAAGCTAACTAGTCAGACCTTTACTTCTATATGAAAATATCTTACCCATAAGTATCTGAAACGGGTCGAGTTCTGCAATCGATTTCTCCAAAACGGGTCGGGTTCTCCTGACAACGGCGGGTCCAGTTCGTTCCGAGTCCAGTTTTCCAGTAACCGTCCCCTAAGACATGTCCCCCTTCTACTAACTTGTAGTTAGCCTACTGAACCTACATCCTGAAATATTCTGCCTCCAATCTAGGATTCGTGCGCCCAAACACTTGGCACTTGTGATAACAGAGACTTCGTAGTTCTGATGGGTTTTTTTCATCAATATGAATTCAATATCTTTATTCCCCTTTTATTTATCTTCTTATACAATTGCTGTCTATATTTCAAAAAGGGAATTTTTTATTATGAATGTAAAGATATCATGAATCTAAAGAAATATTGATGACATATCATATTGCTCATACATGAATTGTAGAAGAAGACAGAACAGCGACAAAGCAGATGACATCTCAAGTGTGTGTTTTGAAGATGTTACCCTCCGGTGTATAGATAGACAATAATCGATGGTCTAGTGGACAGGCGGCCGTGAACCACTCGAGGTTGACGCGTAGTAATAGACGAGAGCTAGCAAATGATTAAAGACGTCAACCTCGAGTGGTTTACAGAGCTGCCTGACCACAAAACCATCGTTTATTGTATCTATTATCCATCTTATCCAATAAATTCAATGCAAGAGTTGTCATATTTACGGGTATATCACTAGGGACTATTTTTTGCTCTATAGCACAAAGGGACTTTTTCTCCGCGTACCATGGCTTTGAGGCCGTATACCACAGTTTTAAATCCGTATTATCGTAAAACTGGATGAGTTTTAATCTCGGCCACTGTAGGCCACGACTGGTGTTTGGCATAGTGACTTCATGAGGCGAAGCCGAGTGAAGTCCGGAGCCAAAACTCCAGGAGTGGCATGCGGTGGCCAAGATTAAAACAAATCAGGTTTTGATTTTATCCTACCCAGTCAAATTTGGAATAATATGTGATAACAATTCTGTATGCCACTAGTGGCATATAAAACTCTGTATGCCAGTCAGCGTGGCATACGGAATCTCAATGGTAAGCCTATGGGATTTTATATTAGGGGTAGGATAAACCATGGTTCTGGTATCTGACAGTTTTGAAACAATGGGAAAGGGTTTACATGAATTCTCAATGTATACCACAGTTTTGAATCCGTATACCATAGTTATGGTATCTGATGGTTTTCAAACAATGCGTAGTGGTTTACTGAGTCCTCATACCTTCTCAATGGGTATTTTGTATACCATGGATAATACATTCCTGCAATGTAGGAGATGAGGTTACTGTCCTGACGTTAATGTAACTGGTCGACCTCTCTGCTGAGGTCAGTGACGAGCACCACGTGCAGGGAAACTCTACTACACCTGATTCAGCTGTGAGCAGCTCGCCGGCCACTGAGCAGCTCGAGAGGGACGTAATACCATGAGTTATAGGCATGAGCAAACGAGCCCAGCATAGTTAACCCATTTAGGGCGAGTGATGGCTTGAGGCATACCCCAGTGTAGGGACATGTAATACCATGAGTTATAGGCATGAGCAAACGAGCCCAACATAGTTAACCCATTCAGAGCGAGTGATGCCTTGAGTCATGCCCCAGTGTAGGGTGAATGATGCCTTGAGGTATACCCCAGCATAGGGCAAATAATACCATGAGTTATAGGCATGAGCAAACGAGCCCAACATAGTTAACCCATACAGGGCGAGTGATGCCTTGAGTCATGCCCCAGCATAGGGACATGTAATACCATGAGTTATAGGCATGAGCAAACGAGCCCAACATAGTTAACCCATACAGGGCGAGTGATGCCTTGAGTCATGCCCCAGCATAGGGACATGTAATACCATGAGTTATAGGCATGAGCAAACGAGCCCAACATAGTTAACCCATACAGGGCGAGTGATGCCTTGAGGCATGCCCCAGTGTAGGGCAAATAATACCATGAGTTATAGGCATAAGCACACGAGCCCAACATAGTTAACCCATACAGGGCAAGTGATGTCTTGAGGCATACCCCAGCATAGGGCAAATAATACCATGAGTTATAGGCATGAGCAAACGAGCCCAACATAGTTAACCCATTCAGAGCGAGTGATGGCTTGAGGCATACCCCAGTGTAGGGACATGTAATACCATGAGTTATAGGCATGAGCAAACGAGCCCAACATAGTTAACCCATTCAGAGCGAGTGATGGCTTGAGGCATACCCCAGTGTAGGGACATGTAATACCATGAGTTATAGGCATGAGCAAACGAGCCCAACATAGTTAACCCATTCAGAGCGAGTGATGCCTTGAGGCATGCCCCAGTGTAGGGTGAATGATGCCTTGAGGTATACCCCAGCATAGGGCAAATAATACCATGAGTTATAGGCATAAGCAAACGATCCCAACAAAGTTAACCCATACAGGGCAAGTGATGCCTTGAGGCATACCCCAGTGTAGGGTGAATGATGCCTTGAGGTATACCCCAGCATAGGGCAAATAATACCATGAGTTATAGGAATAAGCAAACGAGCCCAACATAGTTAACCCATACAGGGCGAGTGATGCCTTGAGGCATGCCCCAGTGTAGGGCAAATAATACCATGAGTTATAGGCATAAGCAAACGAGCCCAACATAGTTAACCCATACAGGGCGAGTGATGCCTTGAGGCATACCCCAGCATAGGGACATGTAATACCATGAGTTATAGGGCACAGGGTGATTGCTAGTTCTGCATTCAGCTGCTAGGAAATTGTAAGATAGCACCAATGTAGTCGAAGGACTAAAACCCCTCAATGGCAAGCTAAGAATTTGTTTTCATAAAGTCCATTGATAACGAGACCCGCCACTTGGTGTTTTGTTTAGGGGGGGCAAGATGGCTGCCTGTTTGGGGGGCAAGATGGCTGCCTGTTGGGGGGGGGGGGGGGCAAGATGGCTGTCTGTTGGGGGGGGGGGGGGGCAAGATGGCTGCCTGTTGGGGGGGGGGGGGGCAAGATGGCTGCCTGTTGGGGGGGGGGGCAAGATGGCTGCCTGTTGGGGGGCAAGATGGCTGCCTGTTGGGGGGCAAGATGGCTGCCTGTTGGGGGGCAATTTGCCTTGAGGCATTCCACAGTGTAGGACAAGTGATGCATTGAGGCAGTCCCCAGTGTAGGACAAATGATGCTTTGAGGCATCCCCCAGTGTAAGACGAATGATGCCTTGAGGCATTCCCCAGTGCAGGAGAATTGGGCCAGATGTTATAACCCCTTTGGTGTTTTTTGGGGTTTTTTGGGTTTGTTTTTTTTATTCAGTTAAAATAAGGATTACACAATCACCCGCAAAGGCGTTCTTCCTCGCATTATAAACCAACATAACAATCATCCAAACATACAATAGGAGTAGTTTCACCTTTCATACATATATATGCAGGTCATCTGACTGCTTGTTTCTGGTAGTTCAGCTTTAGCATATCTTTCTTTTCCTATTGTAGGATTAACATAACATGACAAAACAGCAGGGAGTCCCAGCTATACAATAGGGAGGAAAGATTTCATTTCGTGCATATCCGGATCTTATGCTTGAGCATTCGTTTACATTATAACAATAATCTTGCCATCCCTATTGCACGGCCATTGGACACCAGGGCATGATTCAAATTAGAAGTCCCTATAATGATAACATCGCTGTTATGGTAATTACCATCTTTTTTCTGAGGAATAGCATTTATCATTTATAACAAAGGGGTCAGGTGTTAAATAAGAATACCTGAAGATGTATTTAAGCAGTTCCTCCAGTGCTAAAAACAAATGTTTTCTCCAAGCTAGGTAAACACAGTCATTCAGAGTTACAGCCACCCAGAAATACAACGTGGTTGTCGCTACACAAAGTGGCGTCGGGATTATCTACAGGATTATTTACCCGGTAGTGGTAGGGTGTCACAGGTAAATATACTCAGACACAATGTTACCATAGGGGAGATATGTAGACTTGATACCGGGGCATCAAAACAACGAAGGATGAACAGTTACTGCAGCAAACCAGCTGCCATGGGATGTCTTATTTAATCTACATTCCTGTCAAGCTGCCTTGACCCCGATACCATTGTTTATTCAGGAAGAGGAGAAATCAGAAAATGTATGCTATGAGTTACACGTAAAAGTTGAAAGTTTTGGTGAATATATGTATATTTATTTGTACATCCCTAATACCACGACATCCTCTATGAAGAGAAGAGATCAGGATGTTAAATGTTAATGAGGAAATAATATCATTATGACAAATCATCAGGAATATCCGTTATTGTCTCCGTTAGAGATCTAGTTGACAACGAATCAACCACCTTGTCTTGGCTACCGAATGAATCTTGTTGTATTTAGCTTCTAAGATTTCCCGTTCAGATTGTTCGTGCCCGCTGTGAGTGTGACTTAATGAGTCATTGAATTGTCTTTTTTTGTCGATTTAAGACATATAATAATAAGCAAACATCCTGACTGTGGACGAAACGGTTCCTCTTATCGGTCAGTCGTTGATTTCATTCTGCCTTCCGCCTATGGCGTCAGGCAGTGTGAAATCGACGACTGAACTCGAACAGGAACCGTTTCGTCCACAGTAAGGACGTTTCCTAATATTATTATATACCTGTGGCTCCTATCTATGTCGTATTTATGGCAACACGAACATTGCGTACGGGCATGTTATCACGTGACTAGAATAAGGGAAAGGAAGATGGCCACAGCAACAACCACCGTAAATTACGTGCATCCCGAATAAATACAGAGGTATTTGATATTGTACATTGAAATAAAACAGTCTAAATCACTTATGTATCACTGAAATATGTAAAATGAATATACAACAACAAGATGCAGCGGTTGACACAGACAGACCGAAAGTCACTGTAAAGCGAACGTAAAAAATGATAATTTTGAGGTATACAACAATGCGAAAACAGGGATACTGTATCTGTACCAATTTACGATCAGATGAACCTCGGCCTTCGGCATCCGATCGTCAATTTTACTCCGTTTTTATCACGTGCAGATGCAGTAACCCTGTTTCCGTATACACTTGTAATACGCTGTAACATCATTTGATAAATAACCAAGCGGGTATAGGAAGATCCTCCTTATGATTGAATAAACGAGATGTTTTGATTTGGTACGATTTTTCCCTCTACAAGGAGTAATTTGTAAGCTCTGCCTGGCCATTCTCCTCAGATAACATGTGGGGGACATAACAAGCCGATCTTACATGTGAAAAACTTTGGTTTTTACTAACGGAAAGCCGATGCCTTGTATGTCAAGCACCTCTGGATGTGTACCTTGCACTAAGCTGAGTAGAATAACAAGAAGGAGTGCGACATCATGTAAAGAAACTTGCTAACACAACAATTCCCTGATAGCCTCTACACTCTGTGAGCAGAAGAAGCGGATCTTTGCTGTGAGCTGCTGAGTGGAGCTGAGATTAACGTGGACATGTGCAGCTCGATATTTATATAGGGGACAGAGCCATTGTTAGCTCATGAAGCAGTCACTAGGTGGTCGGGGGACAAAACCTGTATTCTGGCTCTTTGTTCTTACAAAATTCAACTGCCTTTCAATGTTTTACCATGGTTCGTTTGACTCTCTACACCCATCCCAGAGTAGGATGACATAATAATTAAACCCAAGACATGATATTTTCCACATGGAACACTGTACATGTAATGCATATGTGAGCAAAGCTAGAGTTGTGACACTTCCCAATTATCACTCACTTCTTTTGCACCTCCATTAGTGAAGAACACCCACTTTTTCACCTCCATTAGTGAAGAACACACACTCGGGGGGCGTCATGGCGGCGCCCATGGATCATAGGCTATATGCCATATAGAACAGGACCGAGAATCATATAAATACACAATACTCCACGAACATTTTTATTCCCTAAGTAATCAAGAGTTTTTGTAAAAGCAAGAGAACCAAGATGAAAAAGGAAAACTTTTTTTTACAAATACTATACTCCACGAGTTTGGATGCTCCGTATTCGTCATCGAGGCAAGGCGGAGTGATGATTACGGCGCATCCAAATGAGTGGAGTATTGTGTATTTTACAATTCGACTGCAGTTCTGGATTTATCTCAGCCCTCTCACCGACACTAAATAGAATCACAATATCAGAATAGTTTAAATCACTTCGCAAATCCAGTTGGTTAATAGCATATGACGTCATCTCACATTTACTCCGCCATGGCCATGTCGTAGTATTTTTCTCAACAGGGGTAATTGTTGAGTATTTTTTTCTAACATTATTCCTTTGGCTAAAATTGTACCATGGGTGAGATAATATATAAAAACATGGTAATGACGCCAATACGGCGATACTTATTCGAGGTGTCGACGATAAATAGTTCTGAACGAGGTCGAAGAATACGTATCGCCGTATTGTCGTCATCAACATGTTTATTTTATCATTATATACTTTAGATTGGTCATAATTCGCCAAAACTCACCGAAACTTGACTCTGTTGACACTGTTACTCTCACCCAGCATGGGAAGTACATCACACGATTAACCCGGAAGTCAGATACACTCTCCTAGCAGAGGTTAGGTTCGCTCAGGCTTCACGCTATGTACAGAGACTACGATTGGAGAGTGATCTCATTTGCATATGGCGTCATCATCTCCTTCGCATTCTGATTGGCCGAGAGGCCGGAAGCACGGATATTGGCGGAACAATGGCGGAAGAATCTCCCATATATAATAATATGTGGGCTCTATTTGATAATCTAGGATCGTACATGAAAACCCTTTTCTGTATGTCATAGAGCCCAAGGGATGGTGTGGATCACCTTTATTATCCATGATTATCGTAAAACTGGATGAGGTTTAATCTTGGCCACCATATTCCACGACTGAAGTTTGGCAAAGTGACTTCATGAGGCGAAACCGAGTGAAGTCCGGAGCCAAAACTTCAGGAGTGGAATGCGGTGGCCAAGATTAAAACGAATCAGGTTTTGATTTTATCCTACCCAGTCTCCTCGATTTTGGAATATTATGTGATAACAATTCTGTATGCCACTAGTGGCATATAAAACTCTGTATGCCAGTCAGCGTGGCATACGGAAACTCAATGTTAAGCCTATGGGATTTTATATTAGGGGTAGGATAAATACAAAGACCCCATTGAAATTGTATGGGGACTCTGATGGGGGACTAACTTCAGAGCAGTAACCTTATCTCCTACATTGCAGGAATGTATAATCCATGGTATACAAGTACCTATTGAGAATGTATGGGGACTCAGTAAACCACGGCCCATTATATAAAACCAGGTCAGGTACCATAACTGTGGTATACGGATACAAAACCGTGGTATATGGCCTAAAGGCCATGGTATACGGGAAAATAGTCCCTTTGTGCTTAAAGCTTATATAAACCAATTAAGCTCTGTTAATTTATCCTAAAGAGTAAGCCCCGCCTACGGGCGGGGCTTGCATGTTTAAATCTCAGCTGGGAGGAGAGTGGGTTGTATGCCAGCCGCTGGCCTTGGTATAACGCTGGCGACCTTTGCGACAGACTCACCTATGATTACTATACTGCCTTGTATGAAGCAGTCTGCCCTGTCTCAAAACGGGACGACCCTCTTGGTACCTCTGCACTGCCATATATAAGACCAGAGGCTCTGCAGGAGATCCATTCAAGCCTGACACGTAGGAGAGTGTAGAGACCCCGACCTGTCCACACACAGGGCTCAGTGATTACCGACTATGACAAGGAATACCAGCAGTACACTGACAACAACATGAAAATATGGTAACTAATATAATAGACACAATATCTATGTATCTCTATATGTGTATCTGGTATCTGTGTTTCATGTGTCTGTAGTTTTATGGGATAGTCTTACTGCATTGTGCATGTTTACAATGCCAGGTGAGAGAAAGGTGTCAGGGGCAGTGAGGCATGACAGGTCAAGGTTATACTGGTGTGTGTTGGGGGGAGGTATGTATGAAATTCTGTGTATCATATATATCTATATATCATGTGTATCTCTGTATCTTTGCCTGTCTGTCTATCTTGTTATCTGGTTTATATCCCACCATTCCTCACAATGAAACAGCTGAACTTACAGGGAATCCATGTTCTCTTGGAGCTACCTTCCATAGCACACATGACCTGTTGCGATTCCTGCATATAAATGACCTGTAGACACCCGCCCACCTGTGTTATATACCCCCTGACTGACTCTGCTGCCGACCTGACATGTCGTGACCGCCTCTACACAGACCCATACTCTCACTGTGTGAGGGGTGGGTCATTATCTTTAGGATTAATTAACAGAGCTTAATTGGTTTATATAAGCTTTAAAAGCAAGAAAGTAGTCCCTATTTATATGCCCTTTGAAATGGCAAATTCCTGGGTTTAATCTATCGGAGAAGATCGATAATAAATACATCAAATGATGGTTTTTGGATTGGCTGCTCTTTAAACAACTCGAGGTTTACATCGAATTACAGTGGCTAGCGCTCGTATGTTACTACGCGTCAAGCACTCGTGGTTTGTAGCCTCCTGTCCACAAAACCATCGTTTATTGTCTATTCATTTAATCTATTCACCTCCCCGACACACCCTCTCTTCCAGACTCAAAACTGATTAGTAATAAATGAATTATCCAAAGGGCAGTGCTTCTTTTCTGAAGCACGTTAAGGCATATGCAAAGAGGAATTTGTCTCGAGTCATCTACAGTTGCATAGAGTGGAATCCGAATATGGATGGTGTGTCCCAGTTCCAATCACTAACTATATATATAACTAAATTATGGAGCCAACAAAATGCATGGCATAAATAAACTCAGACTCAAACTCGTGACATCTCTTGATACCAATGTTAAGCCTATGGCTCAAAATACCAGAGGTGAGATAAACCCCTGGCTCACTTATGGTAGTAAACTAGGAGTCTATTCACTGGGAAGAAAATATGATGAGCATGTACATGTATACACACCGAGAGCTTCGACTGCCGATCTCCCACTGACGTGACCCGAGCGCCCTTTTCACCTTGCTACCGGGTTGTTTACAGAGCTCTAAAGGAGAGGTATTGGCGTCTCTCACCAGGCTGACACACCGAGTCACGTGCACGAGAGTTATCAATTAGACGCGTGTTCACACGAGATCACGTCTCACATCACGCGTCAGGGTGCTGGGTAACGGCAATAATCGACGACTATTGAACTTAAAAGGGCCGTTATTGAACACGAAAGTGGAAGCAACTGGATCTTAACAGAGACGATACGTTTTTTTCTTTTTTTTATGGTTCGCTTGTACATAATACATTGCGGTCTACCACCATAACGTTTTTAGAAAGAAACCCACGAGATGAAAATAGGTTTGACTGCAGAGTAATTCACGAAGCGAAGCTGAGTGAATTACTCTATGGTCAAACGAGGTGGAGTGCAGACCAAATTATTTTCATCTCGTGGGTTTCTGATTTTATGTCACCCCGTATAACATTATTTATTGATGAAATGAATCGCCAAATTAGCCATTGAGTATTTGGTCCACGAACCTTACGGCCGTGGAGTACGAGTTCCTAATGTTAAACCTATGGAGAAAAATACCGGGGTGAGATAACATATCATACTGACTATGGAAAAAAAGAACATGTTCAGGTGAAAGAGGTCAACAAGTTGGAGAGAGAGGGAAAGTGTTGATGATTATGATGAGATGATGGTGTCAAGTACTTTGTAGGATACTCACATATTACCAGTAATAATTTGGTATGAATACTAAATCAGTGCATTTTAGGTGTTTACCTTGACTCTAGATACATACACAATATTGACAGACTTCAGATACAAGCGGCCGTATGCTCCGAGGAGTTGACGCGTTGTAATATCCGAGCTCATGCGAGAATATTGCGCAGATTCCAGAAATCGCAGCTTTTTTTTGCTTGGTCTATCCCCAGCTTAACCAAACCCTACAGGGCTGGCATTCAACACTTTACTTCTTCACTTCTTCATCTGATATCCAATCCCACCTGGCTGTCTCTCCTCGCTGTTTTCCGCTTCCTCAATTCACAACCGCGAACGGGCTGCATGTTTGTCCTTCACAGCCCCATGTAGTACGCGATCTATCCTGGGACACATCAGGCTGTAACCACTACCAGGTGTCGCTACACGTGGTGTTCTTATCAACCACGCCAAGCCAAAGATACACACTCTCTGCAAAGCTCGGCAAAAACTACGTCCTCCTCCTCCTCCTCCTCCTCCATATTGACGCGTGTTTGGATTGACGCACTATGCTACAAGTGGGATATTGTAAGGGGGCTAAGTACTCAGAAAACGTGTGCTTACATGTTAGAGAGTTAATAATCCGCTTAATTGTACTGATCATTATAGGGGACAGAGCCATTGTTAGTTCATGTATCAGTCACTAGGTGGCCGGGGGACAAAACCTGTATTCTGGTTCTTTGTTCTTACAAAATTCAACTGCCTTTCAATGTTTTACCATGGTTCCTTTGACTCTCTACACTCATCCCAGAGCAGGATGACATAATAATTAAATTCAAGACATGATATTTTCCACATGGAACACTTTATATATGTATGTGAGCAAGGCTAGAATTATGACACTTCCCCATTATCACTCACTTCTTTTCCACTTCCTTTAGTGAAGAACACCTACACTTTCACCTCCATTAGTGAAGAACACCTATTCGGGGGGCGTCATGGCAGCGCCCATGGATCATAGGCTATATGCCGTATTATCAAGAGACGTCATGAGTTTGAGTCTGAGTTTATTTATGCCACGCATTTTGTTGGCTCTGAAATTTCACGAGTCGAAGACGAGTGACATTACGAAGCCAACAAAATGAGTGGCATAAATAACCTCAAACTCAAGCGAGTGGCGTCTAGATTTTATCCTACCCTGTTTCCACATTATTTCTGCATTAGAAAGTAGTGGCATAAACAACACTTTATGTCACACCTGTGACATAAACAAATCCCATGTTAAGCCTATGGCATTTTTTATTAGGGGTAGGATAAAGGGTCATTAATCCTCCATTTACACTATATAGATGTCCCTGGAGGTCTTGAAGCCCCGGTAGAGGAGCACCGTGGATGCACTGGGATGGACAAAGGAGAGTGTAAAGGGGGGCGTCCACCAACCACGACAAGGCTACGACAAGTGCCGACATGAAAGTTCCAATCGCAGCCTTGTCGCAGCCTTGTCGTGAGAAGAGCAGTGTTGGGACAGCGGTGTCGGGGCATGCCGTAGACATTGCTGGTTGCTGCAAAAAAGGCGCCCATGGTTCCGACACACTATGACAGTGATATCGAGGAAACCACAACACTCCACGACAAAGGTCCAGTCGTAGCAAAAATCGAACATGTTCGATATTGTCGTAGCCTTGTCAGAAGGCCCCCGACAGGCCCCTGACAAGCTTCATGTCACAGCCTGTCATGGCCTTGTTGTAGCCTCTTGTCGGGAACTGGGGTCCACCAACCACAACAAGGCTACGACAAGGCTTCCAATCGTAGGCCTGTCGTGGCTTGTCGTAGCCTCTTGTCGGGAACTGGGGTCCACCAACCATGACAAGGCTACGACAAGGCTTCCAATCGTAGAGCTGTCGTGGACCTTCTCGGAAAGCCATTGTCATAGCCTTGTCGTGGTTGGTGGACGCCCCCTTTTAGGGACAGGTTTGTGAAATGTGAATTACCGTAGCTCACCCTGGTCACCAGGAGTCTCTGGGACAGTGGGACGCACTTTAAAAAACTTTGTCCCAGCGGTGCTACATGGTACTTTACAGTGTTAATGAGAATTGTACTGGGGCGTGATGAATGTCACATAACGAGACTAATTAAAGTATTTTAAGTATCAGTAATTACCTACCAACGTAGAGAGGTCTGACTAAATCCCTCATGAGTTGGCTCCATACTCATTACATTATCTCATCTATCATCATCACCTTCTAAATACTTCTCATGTACGACTAGCCTAAAAAATGCGATCAAAATGTGTTCATGTACGAGAAGAACTTGGCCAGAATAAAAACTGCTATGCAGAGGCCGGTTAAGTACCTCTATACAGCGCAAATCTTTTTTTTTTAATCTAAAAAACATGACTTAACATATGAGGTCAATTCAGGGAACCATGGACAGAACGTGGTGGATGTGACGGAATGCAGGCGGCCATGCATGGCACCGTAATAAAAACTGGGCCCTTGAATATCCTCAAACTGAGCCTGCCGGTATCTTAGTGTTAATGCATATCTAGGCTCCCATGCCATCTGTAAGGCCCGGCGTCCACCTACTACGATATGGCCCCGATATGGTCTACGATGCACCTCCCGATAAAAAATCAAAATCGCGCCGAAAGGTCACCTAATATCGGGGCAGTTGACCACGTTTCTGTGATTAGACACCGATAAAAAACCCATATAATGCGTGGTGGATTGGCATGTCTAGACATATGTCTACGATTTTGCACCTTCCCGATATGTCTCTGATATTTGCTTTTTGTATCGGTGCCATATCGGTAGGTCTAACTTTCTATCGTAGTAGGTGGACGCCGGGCCTAAGGCCCGGCGTCCACCTACTACGATAGAATCGTGGACCTCCCGATATGGCACCGATACAAAATGTCAAAATCGGTGCCATATCGGGAAGGTGCAAAATCGTAGACATACGTCTAGACTAGTCAATTCACCACACATTGTATGGGGTTTTTATCGGTGTCTAATCGCAGAAACGTGGTCAACTGCCCCGATATTAGGTGACCTTCCGACGCGATTTTGATTTTTGGTCGGGAGGTGCATCGTAGACCATATTGGTGCCATATCGTAGTAGGTGGACGCCGGGCCTTACGGTACCCTACGTTTTGGTGAGATTGGGCTGGCGGGGTCACCGGGGGTGCTGGGAACATAGTGTAGACCTCGTGTAATGATGAGAATGGGGAACCGCATCTAAAGAGTTATCGTCTATTGTGGGATATATGAAGCACACCATAGTGGCCGTGATTCTGAAATGTAGTGCCATCAGCAATCCGGTGATGCAGGAAGGTAGTGCGGTTGATTATATGGTGGCAAGAGATGTGATGTTAGTGATCAACATATGCCAAATGGTTGTAATGTTATGAATCCGCTGATAGAAAGGTAGTGACGTTAATGATGTAGTAACGCAGGAAGATTCTGACAATAGTGATCCAGTTGTTAAGAAGCTTAGTGATATTAGCGATCTTATTGTGATCTGGTGATGCTGGAAGATGTTGGTCCCATGACGATATATATGGTAACAGTATTCATTCATCTCCTACAAATATCAAGGTATATTCCTATATACCCATTATTGAACTAACTAGAGTTACATACCGCTGCTGGGGGGTGCATTAAAAATAAGTTATGTGTCGAGGTTGACGTTTTCATCCCGCTCTCATGTTTTCGTCCCGCTCTGAAGTTTTCGTTCCGCTCTGATCACGTGATAAAATACAGCAGCAGTACGAAACAATAGCTGTTGTGGTTACTCGGTAAGGGTGGCCATTTGCTTCGGAAGTGTTTCAGGTAAAGAATTAAGCATTTTTATCGAGATTTGAAGGAATGTAGGAATAGGGAAACCAAGTACCGGTAAGCAAAAGTCAAAGTTACGAGGTTAGGCTTGGAAATTACTGCCAGTAATTTTTCCAAGCCTTACCTCGTAACTTTGAACTTTTGCTCACCGGAACATAGTTTCCCTCTAATCATGATAAAGGGCCATCCATAAAGTATGGACGCGCTGCATGGACGGAGGGGTCGGTTGGTAAAAGATTTAGGAAATTTTGAGTACGCTCCTTCTTTGTTCTATTGCGTACAACTTTGGGAGGGGTGGCAACATTTCAGAAATACTGTGTACATACATTATGGATGACCCCTAAGCAAAAATAAGAAGTTATTGACCTTTATCTTTTTCCGGGTAGGTGTATCCAGGAAGTCCATACTCATTCTACCATGCCTCAGTTATCATTCCATGGCGATATCTTCACATTAAACCGAAGCTTCTAATATGAATTATCCTGGGAGGATTTATTTGCAGGAAAGGGAATTCAAGTACGTTCAATACTAGAAATAATGTAATAGGAAAAATATTTTCTCCAGAAAATCTTCCAAACTCAAAAAGCTCAAAAGATTTAGTCTCCTACATGTGGAGACCTTATTGCTCGTCACTTGGTACTCTGTAAAATGAGGAATAGATCCTTCTGTAAACGATGATGAGTGAGCTTGTATATTTGAAACAACAAAAACTATGTACAAGTACCTGCTGAGAAGCTGGCATTCCAGGCCTATCTGCCTGTGTCTGTTTAGATTTTTTCATCATCCTTAGCATGTACACATGAATAGACCAGGCAAACAGATGGTGAACAGGCTACAGTGACCGGAAGCTTTGCATGAAACATATGTCACTGCGGTACTAAGTAGCATATCTCTACTCTTTTTCTCTGTAGATCGGGAGACTAGTTGGGAGCCCGACCACCTGAGAGTTTTAACCGGGTCCCTTGTCCTTCGCACATTGGCGGATGTGACGTCATTGAAGCACACAGATGTGGACGCCACCTTGTGAGACGCTGGCCACCACTCGGGTTATACTTACCGGCAGAGCGGCCGTGTTTAGCTGCTGAGGAAGTTGAGCAGAGGACGAACTGATGGGGAGATGTAGATGACAGAAAGCCGTGTGGGAGACCCCATATCCCATTTACAGGTAAGCGGACAAACTTATTCACATCAGATATTATCAGGAAAACGTCGTTTAATTTCAAATTATATACCTGTGTGCGAATGTCTATAAAACACTGACTGCTGGTAGGGGTGCAGAACTAATAATTTATCTCACCCCGGGATTTTTCTCCATAGGCTTAACATTAGGAACTTGTACTCCACGACCGTAAAAGTATTGTACCTAATACTCAATGGCTAATTTGGCGAGTTATTCCAGCAATAAATGATGTTATATGGGGTGAGATAAAATCAGAAACCCACTCGATGAGAATAACTTGGTCTGCACTCCACCTCGTTTGATCACAGAGTAATTCACTCAGCTTCGCTTCGTGGATTACTCCGCAGTCAAACTCGGTGGAGTACAGACCAAGTTATTCTCATCTCGTGGGTTTCCTTCTAAGTTCGTGCAGTAAAAATAATGTTCATACTGCCTTCCGCCTATGGCGTCAGGCAGTATGAAATCGGCGACTGACCTTGAACGGGAACCGTTTCGTTCACAGAAAGAACGTTTCCTAATATTATTGTTTATTTTCCACCTAAGGCCACTCAAAAAAACTACTTGTTTCTCATCACCAAGCCATGAAAAATATGATGAGGGCGCTTACAGACATACAGTAAAACCCTGCGCAAGCGGTCACCTTCCGTTCCGGGCCAAAGTGCTCGCTAATGCGGGGTGTCTGCATACGCAGGGTTTTTAGATTCGTACTGTTTATACATTGAAAGCATCCCTGGCATGAGGAGCTTTAATTTGATACTAAATACACATATTTTTCATAATTTCTATCAAGGTTCATCTTATTTTTAAAAAATTTAAAAAAATCTTCCAAAATCGTTTTTGCAGATGCGCGCGGTGATGAGAAACGAGTTGGTTTTTTTTTAGTGGCCTAATACAAAGTGCCCATAGAAAACACATAGGGAGTGTGTATGGACATACCCGGCGCATACTGATATGTTGTATGCTCCGGGTGGCGCATACGGAAAAAAAGTCCGTAAGGGAAAATAGTGCATAACAAAAACGAACTTATATCGACATGCCACTTGTCCAGAAAAAATGGATAATAAATACAATTTAAACTGGTTTCGGATAAAAGCGGTTGTATCTGAAACCAGTCAATATTGTGTATTTAAATGGCGTGAGTTGTTTTTGTGGAATGATTTCATAAAGTGGAGCTGAGTGATATCTGTAGCAGAAGACAATAAATGCCATATAAACAATTATATAAAATTGAGTGACGTTCAGATTTTGTCCTACCCCATCACACATTTTTAACTTCATATGTCACCTGTGGCATATACATATTCTATGGCATAACCGTGGCATACAGTCCCACCATGTTAAGTGTATGGTCAAGACGTTTCCTTCCCAACCTAGAATGGTCAGAGGTATTGCAGATGCATGCCGTATACATACACAATAATGACTGGTTTCAAATACAAGCGGTCGTATGCTCCGAGGAGCTGACACGCAGTAATACCCGAGCTTATGCGAGGATATTGCATAGAGTCAACTCCAAGGGGCATACGACCGCTTTTATCTGAAACCAGTCTATATTGCATTTATTATTCACCTTTTCTGGACAAGTGGAATATCGATATCAGTTCGTTTTAGTTCTACACTATTTTCCTATATGCACTATTTTTCCGTATGCACCCCTGGAGCATACAGCATATCCGTATGCGCTGGGTATGTCCATCCACACTCCTTTTTCTGTTTTCTATGTTTTCTATGGACATTCTGTATTAGGTGGATAATAGAAACTTCGGATATTACTATGCATCAACCTCTAGGAGCATAATTATACGACCGTTTGTATCTGAAACCAGTCAATATGTGCATTTATTGTACGGGTTTTTCTAAGCTACCAGTTCTACCTCGAAGGATATGTTTTCTAATAGAAGCTAATGATATGAAGACACCCATGTGTTTCTGAAGTAAAGAAAATATATGATTCTGTCAGTGTTACTGAAAGTTGGTTGGACTGATGGATCAAATATGGTCGATTGATTGACGGTGAAGTATTTGTTTTCTCTTTCATACGTTTTTTTATAGAGAAAGTTCTGTTTCATGCAAATAATTCATGTGTATCTCTTGGTTAAATTCAATCTCTGTAGGATCTAGTTGAAGAGCTGTAAATCTATAGGTTACAGAGTGATTGCTAGTTCTGCCATCATCCACCAGGAAATTGTTAGATAGCGCTACCGTAGTCGGGGGACAGCCATTATTTTCTGCTGTCATGATCTAGGAGATAATTCTGAGACAAGGCTAAACCCCTTTTATGGTTAACCAAAATTCCTTTTAAAATAAAATCCATTGATAACTGGATCCGCCACAATGTGTTTTGTTTAGCGTCGAAGCCAATATGGCTGCCTCCATAACGCAATAGCTATGTGCCCTATAGTATGAGCGTCTACTCTGACACTCCTTTGATCTTGTTTTCAGTGATTTAAATAAACTCTGTTCATAGCTATGTGCCTTAGAGTATGAATGTCTAATCTTTCAATGATTTGAATAAAAATCTGTTCATAACTGGACCCACCACCTGATGTTTTGTTTAGCTAAAATGGCAAAGAATGGGAAATATGGCCGCCTCCATAACACAATAGCTATGTGCCCTATAGTATAAACGTCTACTCTGACACTCCTTTGATCTTGTTTTCAGTGATTTAAATAAACTCTGTTCCTAACTGGACCACCACCATGTGTTCTGTTTAGCAGCAAGATGGCTGCCTCCATAACACAATAGCTGTGTGCCTTATAGAGTGAAAGTAACCTGATACTCCTTTGTTTTTGTTTTTCAGTGATTTGGTCGGTACGATATGGCGCGTGTCTCATGGAGTCTCTATTACTTCCTCTGCTCCTCCCTCGGGACCCTGGCGGCGGGGACCAGAGCGGTGGACGAGGTAAGCCGAGCCAACTGCCGCTTCGCCTTCGACCTTTACAAGCGCATTGCCACTTCCGCCGGCAGTAGAAATGCCGTGTTCTCACCACTGAGTGTCGCCACCGCTCTCTCCATGTCCTACCTGGGCGCCAGGCACCAAACTGAGGATGAGATGGGAGGTGTGTTACACTACGAGGGTTTAGATAAAGTCCACATCGCCAACAGGCAACTGCTGGAGGCACTCCGAGACCCGTCCAATAACTACACTCTGGACGTGGCCAATGGTGTGTTTGTGAGTAATCGTTACCAGGTGGAGCCAGTATACAAGGAGGCCTTACAGAGGTTCTACGATGCTGGAGTCTACGAGTTAGACTTTGTAGAGCATCAAGAAAATGCCACGGACACCATCAATGAATGGGTGCGGGAGCAGACCCAAGACCGCATTCAGAATCTCTTCCACAGCGGTTCCATGGACAGCAATGTTATTTTGCTCCTAGTGAATGCAATCTTCTTCAAGGGGTGGTGGAAGTTTGACTTTGACCCCAAGGATACCCGCAGTGGACAGTTCAGGGTCAACGACAATGACATGCAGGAGATGGATTTTATGAAACAGACGGAGAGGTTGTACTACTGGAAGAGTTATGAACTGGATGCTCGTATTCTGGAGCTACCCTATATTGGCGATGAGGTCAGCATGTATATCATCCTCCCCAACACGGTCCTTGGGATCTATGGCTTAGAGGAGAAACTGGATTACGATGCTCTAAAGAAAATCACATCTAGGAACAATCGCATTGGAGCACAGCTCACAGTGTATTTACCAAAGTTTAAGCTCGATGTCAAGGTGAATTTAAAAAACATGTTGTACCACATGGGATTGAAGAATACCTTCATGGACAATGCAGACCTTACTGGGATGGGTCGCAACATCTACCTCACGGATGTGGTCCACCAAGCCACTCTGGAGGTGTCCGAAGAGGGAACCACTGCAGCTGCTGCGTTTGGTATCCAGATTATGCTGGCTGGTCCAACACCAGATAGCGAATTCAAGGTGGATCATCCTTTCATATTCTTCATACAGGAGAAGGTAACTGATAATATACTCTTTATGGGCAGAATGTTGCGATCGCCCGTAGAAGGAACAGAAATTGGGGAATTTAACCCGGATTTGTTATTAGATTCTGGGAGTTTCCTTCATATCACATGGATTCTGTTTCTTGCATCTATATCTGTGTCAGTTGTGTTACAATGACGAATGATCCCTACGTCTTGATATAAAAAGAAATGAAGTCAAGATTGGTTTCTCCATTCCATTCCAATATCATATCGATTGGTTATCGTGCAGTTTAGGTATATTTTCGTTCTGAATACCTCATGACAATTCTGTTGCAAATAAACATACAGAGATGTTCTGTAGTTAATGTGTTCTGTCTCATCTAATGCATGACTTAAACTTAATAGGAATGTAGTTTACATGACATTGTGCTGTCTGTGGGTCAACTTAATTCAACACTTATGGCTGACCTTATGGATGGCTAAGGCCTGGTGTCCACCTACTGCGATAGAAATTTAGACCTACCGATATGGCACCGATAAAAAAAGCATATATCGGAGACATATCGGGAAGGTGCAAAATCGGAGACACACATGTCTAGACATGCAAATCCACCACGCATTGTATGGGGCTTTTATCGGTGTCTAATCGCAGAGACGTGGTTAACTGCCCCGATATTAGGTGACCTTCCGACGCGATTTTGATTTTTTATCGGGAGATGCATTGTAGACCATATCGGAGTCATATCGTAGTAGGTGGACGCCAGGCCTAAGACTCTCTAACCCAACGTTTACACTAAACGACTAAATACGTGACGACTGTATATTGTCAGGCCATTAGTTGTCAGGTGGTGGCGATGTCAACTGCAAAAGTCATCGACCTCAGCATCTACTCGAGGTGACTGGTCAACTCGTCCCTTAGTCAACTCGTCCCTTAGTCAACTCATGCTTTTTTGGTCAACTCGTCCTTTTCCCTAGTCAACTCGTCCTTTTTGTTTTCCAATTGTCTTACACCTATATATAACTGAATTATATACTAGATAACAACTATATGATGTTAGATAGCAATTGTTTACCTGAATTTGATATTAGTATGAGTACATTCCATTTTCATTTCATAAACATATGAGTCAATATCCATGGTTTCTTCTTCACGGTCAGGTAACTCAGTTGAGATGTCAGTGGACTCAGCTTTAGGCACTAGGCTGTGGAAACTGGAGCTGCTTAGGGAACTGACGAAGGACATAGTACTGGTGTGTGAGATTTGTAGACTACAGGGACTGCAGTACCACTGGAAGTACTCTTGGTCCATCAGTTGAAGATAGGCTTCTTTTGTGAATTCAGTGTCACATTTTCGTGAATTTAATTTTAATGAAAAAGGACGAGCTTTTCGTGAATTTAATTTTAATGAAAAAGGACGAGTTGACCAGAAAAAGGACGAAAAACCCGAATTGACTAAGGTACGAGTTGACTAAGGCACGAGTTGACTAGCATTCCTACTCGAGTGTTTAAACTGAAGACTTAGTTTTACCAAAATCGCCACCTGTCTAGTCGCCTAATTCAAGATGGCTAGAAATAGTCGCAGATATCAGAGCATGTCCAATAGTCATGAGGTGGTGCTATATTGCGTAGTCTGATATAATCAGACGATCTGCAGTCGCCACACACTTGGCGTTTAGACAAGACATTTTCTATCATTTTACTGCTGAAAGTCGTCAGGGTGTACAAAATGCCAGAAATACAGGCCATAATTGTTGAGTGTCAATTCTGGGTTAGCGAACGAAATCTAAAATTATTGAATGATAATCTTTGTACAAGGTATAGAAAAGGGAGGTTAGACGTGGCTTATCGATAATTTGTGTGACTTCCTCCCACTGCGATTTTTTCCAAACATGGAGATTCTCGTAAACCACGACGGAACGAAAAAATTACACAAAAAAAGGTATAGAAAAGGGTCTTCATGTACGATCTTAGATTATTCAACGGGCTCCTGAACACAATAGATGTTACCCTCAAATGCTTTCAGTTTTTAATCGAGCACTTCCTTGTAGCTGTAACGATTTTATTTCATAGGGGCCATTGGGGAAGTAACTTTATTGTATTTAATTTGTCAATAAATCAATGAATGAAGCAACTTTGAAATTAAGTAGAAACACATATATGTTTTTTCGTATAAAACACATTTATTCATGTGACAAATCCTCAGTAATTTTCCATCGATAAGATCCCTTCCATGACAACATCCTGAACGTTTCAATGCATCCGTTTCTATCAAAACAATAATAAATCTGTATGTCTATATATAAGTACCGTTCTCGATTTGATCGATTTGTTTTTATGCCGTTTTCTTCTCCTCGGGTGATTTAATCTCGATGGGACTTCCGGTTGACGTGGGCGTCGGCGTTGCAGCGGGTACTGGTGCAGGCGCTGTAGTTTGTGGGGCGGCCGCAGGTGAGCTGGGGGCGCTGGGGGTCTCAATGTTCCTCACCATGTCTGGCACCACCTTGGCACCCTCTGGGAATTTCTTGACGGGTGGCGGGTTGGACGGAACTGGGGGTCGTGGCGCCACCTTCCTGTCCTCCTTCTCGCCGTCCTTGTCGAAGAACACGGCTCCGGAGACTCCGAGACCGACCCCGAAGAGGCCGAGAGAGACGGCTCCGTAGTAGAGGAGGGTGTGCATGACGAAGGCCGAGGCCATGATGATGTTGTAGAGGAGGTAGGCCTTCAGGACGATCAGAGAGCTGTGACAAATAGATGAATTTTTATTATTATTCAGTAAACAAAATTCACCACTACAATGGAGAATCAGCAGTGTAGTAGATTGGAAAAATGGTGGCAATCTAGAATAGGAAGACCTGAAGGTTGTAGTCCAGTAAGGGGTAGAGGTATACCAGGTAACCATGTAATTATAAAGTTAAAATTTTTAAAAAAAGGAGCAAGACGAAAGATGTGTGTAAGAGACTGCTACAAGTGTACAGTCAGATAGATATGAGAACAAGACAACAAAGAAATAATGCAATGTACTGTATGCTGTATACTGGAAAATAAATGCTGTGCTCTATTAAAAAAAAATTAAAAAAATTCACCACTACAAGCATCCGCCGTAGAAGCCCGTTTCCATTGGCTGACGAAAAGAATTTTTTGTGTTCTGCGGCGCTAGGACTTACATAGCGCAGTCATGGGGACATACTTTTAAAAACGAAATGGCTCGAAGTAAATCATAAGAGGAAAGGTACTTCTGCCAATAGATGCCAAATCGTAGATGACGTCATTTGTCAAGTGTATCCCACTAGAGCGATATTTTTCATTTTTCTGAACTCCAGACCGAATACAGTGACCCAATGTTAAGCCTATGGAGTTTTTTTTATTAGGGGTAGGATAATAAAGAATTGTACAACGATCGGTTCAAAAATTACACATTACCCCCCCCCCCTCCAAAAGAAAAAATAATAAATGAATAAACGAAAATTTCAAATTTACAACAACAAAAAAACAACAACAAAACTTTTTGTAGGATTATTACCTGATAGTTATGGCCATAGCTCATATCCCATCAAATTTGAATAGCGTAGTAATTCACAGGCCATGTGAATTCTATACCGATTCATACAACATTGAATTTGTGTGTCAAATTTCTCTATTGAGATCATAGGAGTACAGTATTCGTCATTTTACATGCTAGGATATAGACGATGGTTCTCAACAAAGAGGCTAGGGCCTCAGCCTTTTCATAAGGCTGGTTTCAATGGCCCGCCTTGGTTATGTTAAGTCTATGGGGAGAAAAATAGCAGGAGTGAGATAATTACCTGATAACGGTGCATGCGGTCATCCACAGTTTGTGTGAGTGGTGCGTACTGTCCGGGTTGATGGCGTTGTAGAAGGTGGTGATCACGTGGAAGAAGCCCGAGATGTAGTACGCGATGGCTCCCTTCACCACGTTGTCGTACTTCTTACCGCAGCGCGCCTCCAACATCCTGTTGATGGTGCTGGAGGGCGTCTTGGGGAGACTCGGGGTGTCATCCGTGGCCGGCATGCTGGTGTTTGTCTGTCAGGGAAGAGAGTGTACTGAGGTCACAATAAAATTCTAAACTATTTGAATTTACGTTATGGTGAATGTATACACTACTAGTATCGTGTAAGGCCCGTTTCCATTGGACGATGAAAACGGTGTAGATGTTTTGTGTTCTCTTAAAAGCCCATTACCATTTAGCGTCAGCAGTGCTAAGGCCACTAAAAAACTTGTTTCTCATCACCGCGCGCATCAGAAAATTATAAATAAGATGAACGTTGATTTATGAAAGGTATGTGTATTTAGTATCAAATTAAAGCTCCTGATGCCAGGGATGCATTAAACGTATAACCAGTAAAAACATCGAAATCCTGCGTAAGCGATCACCCCACATAAGCGTACACTTTGGCCTGGATTGGAGGTAATATACGGGGTATTACTTTATGTCTGAAGCCCATTTTATGACACTTCAAAAGCCATCTTTGATCTAGCAAAAAAAAAAAAAAAAAGGCCCTCGTCATATTTTTCATGGCTTGGTGATGAGAAACAAGTTGGTTTTTTGAGTGGCCTAATGGTCCACTCCAGAAGTATGAAATATGAGTTCAGATGACAATGCCCTCGTCCCCTAGAAGTACACACTGACATTGACACCCGTCACCAAGTGCATAACTTTGTCGTAGGTGCCCGTCATTAAAGAATTAATCCTCCTATCTACCTTATAGGTCAGAGCTGATAAGAAATAACTAGACATGAATTTGGCAATTAACATACAGTAAATTACATGTGAAATGGAAACGAAATCTATTTATTGGTGACTACCAGAATACATACAGTAAAGAATTTCCCAAATCGAGGCTATTTATCTAATTAGCATAATATTTGTTTATTTTAATAATTATGTGTGACATTGATATTGGAGATCGCCTAATGCATGGCGAATATTGCTGTCGATAAATATGTATATATATATAAAGTGACCCATGGAAACAATCATCTAGCAGCATAATTGTCGAGCGAGATATGAGAGACCAGATATGTCCCTCCCTTTTAGCTTATATGATCGGTAATGATAAGTTATCGACTTATGCAAAGGGAGTTATGTGAAACCTATCCCTACCCACAAACCACACAGGCTATCAAGGTACATAAACTACTGTATATGGGAATGGAGAAGAACTATCATCTGATCATTGTTTTCACAATATCCTTAGACTACAAAGAATTTGATTAACTATTAAAAGGAACATAATGAACATTCATGCGCGTATTAAAAGTGTCTTATGAGGAAAAGTCGATGAATTGAATCATTCGTTACATTAGATCATATATAAAAAATGGCTGGTTTTGTGTAAGAGTGACCGTAATCTCCGAGGAGTTGATGCCTAGTAATACCGAGCGACAGCAATGATATTATAAAGTATCAACTACGAGGAGATTACCCTTTTATTACAGTTAATTATGATGGTAAATGACATTATTATGACTGGTTATAAATAGTCGATATTAAATGGATATTACAGAAACCTATTTCAAAGTACATGAAGGTTTGACCTCTTTTTTGAATGGGACTCTTTTTTCCGGAATCACCTGCCGAAGATTCTGATATGCCACAATCTCCGGGTAGCGAATTCTAGGAGCCCTGTACATTTTTTTTTTTTTTAATTGGACGTAATTCAACTATGAGGTTGGTTTTCGATTACGACCCATTATACATCATTTGGGTTCTTGTCATCTGTTGTTTACAAGTTCAACATGTCATTACAAACATATAATGAGAAAGGATGAAGAAAATGGTCAGTAGATGAAAGGGCAGTAGGCCATGGTACTAAAAATGGGGAGTTCAAAGGGGGACCTCTGATCCAAAATACTAAAGCTGAAGTTGTGGTTTGTATTTGTAAACAGTATTGTCATTGTTAACCTAAGTTTGGTAATGATCTCAAGTACATTTTGAACGAGGTCTTTCCATCAATGATTTTAGCTTCTTTAGGGAGTACGTTCCATAGGTGACAACCCCTATATCTTGGGCATCGCTTGTAAAATTCTGTATTGGGCCTTCTCATTTCAAACAATAATTTATGCTGAGACCGCAGCACTGGCCCTTCATTTACTGTTTCTCCATTCACATCAGGCTCTACTACAGTGCCATATTCATTAGAGTATACTCTTTTCATGTATGTCAGGAACAACTCATTGCGTCTACGTATAAGAGTGGTTGTATTTGTTTTTTCATGAAGTTGTTCGACAGTGTTCACCAAGGCAACATCACCAAGAACTATTCGAAGGCCTCGGTTCTGGAGCCGCTGAAACTTATTACCCCAGATTTTGTTTACTCCGTCTACCATTAGGCAGGCATAATCAAACAATGGTAATATCGTATATCGTATTTCGTATGGAGACTCCGTAAAAGGTGGGTAATAAATATATAGTATCAAGAGACATCACGAGTTTGAGTGACTTTACGGAGCCAACAAAATGAGTGGCATAAATAAGCTCAAACTCAAACTAGTGGCGTCTAGATTTTATCCTACCCCATTTCTATATTTTTTCAGTATCAGAAAGTAGTGGCATAAACAACACTTTATGTCACACCCGTGAAATAAACAAATCCCATGTTAAGCCTATGGCGTTTTTTATTAGGGGTAGGATAAATATTGTGACATGATCAGTCGGTTAACCGATGTTTGGCCGATCTTTAAGTAGCTAATGGAGGTTCCTCGTTGGCATGTCCGCGCATAAACGGAAGCCGCACCTTTGTAAATGGTGTAGTGTTCGGATCTGCACTATCCTAGCACTGACAACCCTAGACTTGCTCAAGTCTTTCATTGTGAACTTTCAATAAATATTTGAAAAAATGGGAAATGAAATGCATTACAATACACGTACATGTATGCACGATTCATCTGAGAGCTCCAGGAATCAAGTCTTTGATTGTGAACATTCAGTAAATTTATGATGGAACAAAATAGGATGAAGTGCATTACTTGGGAGAAACCAAACGAGAGTTAGTCGTGTTGTTGTTTATCGCACGACGGCAATGTCGTGTATCACTGCTCGAGGCGAAGCCAAGTGCAGTGATACACGACATTGCCGGAGTGCGATAAACAACAAGACTAACTCGAGTTTGGTTTAGAATTTATCCTAACCCCTCTAAATAACTTCAGCAAAATAAGAAATAACATAAAACTCACCATTAATCAGTGATAGTCATTGGTCGCTTTTCAAATGACGTCATTTGATAACTGTATCCCAATAGCGATAAATTTCATTTTCCTGCACCGAAGACCAAATACAATCCGCTAATGTTAAGCCTATCGAGTTTTTTTATTAGGGGTAGGATAAAATATGTATGCACCCCTCCTCTGAGAGGTCCAGGAGCCAAAGACTTGTCCGATGGAAACAAAACCTCCTGTAGGTGTACCCACCCTGTAACCCTACACTTTCCCCCATTCCCTGCTCCAGTTCCCTTGATGCCCTGCTGGGAGCGGTGAAGTATAGTTAAAATCTATGGAAGTTTAGGATCATAGCTTGTATCCCATCAAGTTTGAACTGCGTAGTAATTCACAAGGTGAAGCCGCATGAATTACGTGGCGATTCAAATGAGATGGAATTGAGCTCTGACCCTAAACTTGAATAGGTTTCTGAATTTATCTTACGCCTCACATTGACTAATGGGCTAACCTTTGTGAATATTTTTTTCTAAATACTCAAAGGGCGTTGGATACGAGTTCCCAATGTTAAGTCTATTGAAAAAAATATATACCAGGGGTGAGATACTAGGTGGATGGGTAGGCATAACATGGATACAGGGACTGGAGCCAGTCTATGAGAACCCTCCAAGTAGCCGTCCGCAGATAAGGGCTGACATCAGGCGCTACATGGGGCTTATCTACACAGCATGTGACCAGTGTGACCGGACAATGAGCCTTGTACATGGCTCCAGTGGCCACTGGAGAACTCGACCCGAAACGAACTCCATCCGTTTTAGAGAACTCGACCCGCGAAGTCGACCCGTTTTAGATATTTATGGATATGTTTCGTATAGAAGGAAAGGTCTGACAGGTTAGCTTTTAGATGAGTTAACCAGCGGATTTGGAAACTAAATCCAGTTATCTTTAAGGGGTATAGGGTTAGGGTTAAGGTTAGGGATAGGGATAAGGATAGGGTTAGTATTAGGGATAGGGATAAAATTATCGTTAGGGATAGGATTAGGGTTAGGGTTAAGGGTAAGATTTTCTGTCTGTTTCCTTCCCCAGAGAAGACCATTAAATTCTAGTGTAGTTTATCGAGGAATATTACGGAATATATGTTTGTATATATATATATATGGGTTCATAGAACTTCCATCCTATTCTGTTCTATCTGATATTAATGCTGATTGGAAATATCATTGAGCCACCATAATTCTAAATGCATACGGCTATGACTAAAGATGAAACCAACAAGTTTTAGTCAAAGTCATCATTCTTCATGAGTTTTATGCTGAGTGATATGAATGAGGCTACAGCCAAGTGAACATCACGTAGCGTTCAAATGAGTTGGAGAACAACAACTTTGACCAAAGCTAGTTGCTTTCTGTATTTATCTCACCCCTGTACACACTAAAAGAATGGGCGACACACAAGATATAGACTACGAAGAACGGACTGCAATACTCGTAGGGGTATGGAGAACAGGTCCCAATGCTAAGCCTGTGGGACAAAGGATCCCAGCGGTGAGATAAAGAATAATTTTATATTAGCGAGTATACCAAAGAATATGAATATAAAAAAGAAGTCCAATAACCAGTTTTCTGTGAGTATCTAAAAGTATCAATTGTTACCGATTTAATCACTTGCAAAACTGAACATATTCCCCCACTGACAGTACTATTGTTGAATGAGAGCAAATTAGCTACAGCTACAAGACACTAATCCGACAAACTTCCGGGTAGAACAGTCAGGTAATGTCCCGAGGAAATTTCACCAGAAATACAGAAATATGCACTTGATTTTATAAAGAATATCAAAAGTAATGAAGTTACTGCAACCTTGCCGAGTGGGATAACGTCAACCGGATGAAAACAAATTATCTAAATGGGGATAGAAAATGGTGGTGGCCAATTTTGCAGATATATAGATATCGTACATATAATAAATATATAGCTGCCATCATAACATCGCAAGCCAAGAGGTTAAATGTTGTGGTTTTTATCTAATGAACGTTTTATCTTTTTTTATTAATTTGGTGGTGAAGTGTCCATACTTCAGCCACATACCAGCCCAATCTTAATCTATCTTGAAGTGGCGACATTGTTTGTACTATGATATGGCCGTATGATAGTAGTGTATGCAGTAAACAGCCCTGTTAACTTTTGATCCCAGATTAAGGTTCAATGAGGCCATCTTATAAAGAAAAATATGATATGTGTATATGCTTAATCATAGTTGAGTAGTAAATTCTTTTTTAACAGAAGCACATCTCACTTTGCGGTCAGAGGACTGAGTGGGAGACCAAATTTGGGAGTAAAGTATATTTTGGGCACCCCTCTCAGGCCTGTGCCGGCTGGTCAACGTCTTTTAATATGGCGAAGGTCTTGAGGATTGTGACAGAGCCAGTGTGGAAAGGGAATAGAGGAATAGAGGCTGACAGGCAGGTATCATGGACAGTTTGGAGCCTAGAAGAATATAAGGAAAAGACTGCAGGGTAGTGTTGGCAAGAATAATAGATATATCCCCCCCCCCCCCCCAACACATATACACACACCTCAGTTTAATACAAGATCAGTTGTATACAGTAGAACCACTGCGTTCCGGGACAAAGTGAACGCTTACGCGGACTGGCCGCTTACACGGGGTTAAGATAAAGGTCTAAGCGAGGGATCCGTTCCGAGCAATGGTGTCTATCAACGCGGGGTGACCGCTTATGCTGGGTGTCCGTTAAGCGGGGTTCTACTGTACTTAAAACCACCACCACCCCTCCAATAAAAATGCCTTTGTGTCAGAAATCCGGCAAGATCCTTCGAAAATCCGTAACAGCAGTAGAGAGTATGCAGACATAAACGTATATGTTTGTTTTCCCATATTTACATCTTCAATGTATAACTTAAATTAGTTTACCCCAGGCATACTTAACAGTATAATTGAAAGGTTAGCGCAAAATGTGGACTTTTTATAAGACAATGAAGTTTGGACGTGGCTTAGCAAAAGATTTGTGCGTCCTGTCCCACCGCAATTTTTTCCAACCAAGGAGTATTTCGTAACTAAAAGACTCCAACGGAACGAGAAAATTACGAACACTTTTTATAAGACAACCCACAAAGACGGAGTATATTGTTTGATGTATTCTGTCTGAATCACAATTTTCCTGTTGAATCCTGATCGGGCAAAGGACTACTCTTTATCTTAGCCTGGTATTAACGTCCATAGTCTTAACATCAGGAACTCGTACTCATCAGGCTTGCGAGTACGGTGAATCATACTCAACGGGTGATATAAACACATAAATATTTCCAGGCTAAGATAAAAACAGAATCGTATTCGTGTTTGGTCTGAGTCCGCATTCACCATCTCATTTGCAGTGCTTCAGAATATTCACTCGTCTATCGCCTCGTTCATATTACTGCGCACTCCAAACTCGATGGCGAGAGAGAACTCAGACCAAACATTCATCAATTTCTTCCTTAATATCCTCAACGAAACCGTTTACGACGTCTTTTCCCCCTATAAATCATTGGATGAATATTAAGTGTTCGTTGGGTGTAAGGTAAAGGTACATATATGGATACACTTTGTCCTACCTGGCACTTCTAGATGAGATCCTAGAGGAAAAGGTGAGCACCGTTCGCTTCCTGTGGCCAAGAGGAACCTGCCCGGGTATCGTCAGGTAGTCTTGAAGCCTCGCTATCTGAACAGGGAGTCCAAGGTTCATACTCCAGGCGACTCAGCTACCAGACCGATTATTATAGGACCAGGCCCTAGGCTGCCGTCCAGCGTATACGTCCTTATCATAGTTGTACTCTAGATAACCTCTCAGTTATGTCTCAAGTGGTCCGATCAAAATCCACATCCATGTAGTGTTTGTCCATTTAATTTATTATTATGTACCTATGGACCAATGTCTTACTTTTACTGGAAAGGAGGAGAAATTCCGTTCGTCTCCTAGTGACGAAATGATATTCATACGTCACTCCGTACCACGTGACCACTGTAAAATGGCGCTTTTAATTACTTTCAGGTATATAGTAATAAGGAGAGATGATTAGTGTATCTGAATTCCATCTGCTCTTCGATATTTTGGTCGGAAACTCTTCGATCTCGGTATTCGGTGAATATTTCCGACCAAAATATCTCTGAAAAGATTCCACACTAACCATGTCTTCATATATTATGATCTTAACGTAAGTATTATTGCAGTTTCGTCATTGCTGATGTAACACGTTTTCTGCAGGAGGGACCTGTACTTAAGAGTGAGTTTGATTACTAATTATATTTATAAAGAAGAAAGAATGATATTAGTAGTAGATAAAATAGTAATATAATAGTAGATTACACAATTACGCAATTTCTCTGGATATTTGGAACCCCAAAGAAACTAAAAAAAGAAGAAAAGGATTCTCCAGAATGGTATGTCGTAATAATGTTATCGACCTTACACTCATATAAGCGTATTATGGTAAACAATTTATTCATCAACAATAATTCAATATTTTTGTAACAGCCAGGTTCATATCGTGGCGAGAACAATGTCATGATGGTGCATATTTTCCTAAAACCAATATCCAATCACGAGTCTCAAATTCCTAATATATGAGATAAGCGATTAAATGAATCAAGTCCAGAGGGATTGGTTCCAAACCCTCTGAGATGTGAAAATTGATGTTCAGGTATTTTAGCTTAAGTCACTGTTTGGTGATTCTCTTATCAGTATCTGTCAAAGTACGAAGGGACAAATTCTAAAACCTGGGGCAAAGGTTTCTGGTATTTTCTGGAATGCCCTCTCTGGCACAATAAAGTATGATACAATGCAGTATATTGCAAAGTAAGAACTTGGGGATTTCTATAAGATCAGAAAACCTTCGATAAGAACTAGCCTGACAAAGGATATCCAATTTATTGTACCAGTTTACTTTATGATTCTAGCATCCGTAAACAGGAACCCTTATGCTTATCACACGAATGTTTAACTTTATGTGCATTTTCACAGGATTTTATATAGGGGCTGTGTTTATTTGCTGTTTTCATATAATATTCAGACAATCAATTGATTACATGTAATTGTCTATGATCTTTGTATATTATTCTGGTTCTTTCTCAAAGTCCTATATTGATTCCATGGGGACAAATCAAACTTTATGATGCGTTCCGCATAATGTCCCATGATACCTCCAAGCATTACATATAATACTAATAATGGAATAACACTATTTTCATACATTAAGGGGGAATTATACATTTTATCTCATTCATTGTAATGAATATATGTAAATCTTTGCAAGTCCTATGAGGGAAAGAGAATATTCATATCTTTTTGCTTAACTATACCAACTGGATGTAGATAGTATGTACAATATGATATGCTTATCGAACAGATTGAATGGTGACCAAGTTTGCTTGACCTTCCTCTTGTATATAGATCGGTATATGGAGTTCAGGGCCGTAGACTGAGGACAATACCAGGGGTGGGGGGGCAGTAAGTTGAACCAAGGCCACAGCCCATGGTATGAGGGTGCAATGGGGGGGGGGGGAGACTGGGGGGGAGGCCTATCATATCAGGTAAAAATAATAGTTATCTTTAGATATCCTGAAGTAAACTGCACCTAATCTAACAATAAACATTTTCTCCTTAGTCTTCAAATCACAATTTATAGAAAATGGCTACATTTCAGTTTCATAATAAAGTCGGCCTACTATGTCACCATCTTTTATCAGTTGATAGCACGAATAAATTATTTTCTTTAATAAACTATCAAATTCTATTTTATTCTATTTTATTCTCTAATATTACTAGGGGCAAAGAAAAGCGTAGTCCTAGTTAAAAACGACACAGTTTTTATTTTACCAACACAAATTCAAATGAACGACTAGAGCTGCAGAGACAGTTGGGTATGTCAATTTGTGAAGGCAGGTCTAGGATTGTCCATAAAAGGGTCTTGGAGGGTTTTATTTGAACCATTTCAAAGTGGTGGCACAGAGTGACTCAGCACTTCTATGCCCTGAGGCATACAGGGGCAGCCTCGAGGTTCCCTAAAGCACTGACACCAAATAAAGTCAGAATAATGAGAAATGAGAAATGAAACTTTTATTATAATGTGCAGAATTCCTGAAAATGTCTTCAGCTAATAGAGTTCAGAGACAAGTTTTCTTTTAACAAAATTGGTAATGGCAGTTGAAAGATATTTTCCAGTATGCTTCGGCCCTGCCTTTTCTCAACTAATATGTTTCTTACTTTAGCCAAGCATAGATGAAATAAACGCAGTGGCTCCAGTGATGCTATTAGAGCAAGAGAAATGTTAGATTTGTTAACATCTAACATATTTTTGATGATTGATGCATTTTCTGTGTTTTTATGTTTAGCCCCCAATATAACCATACTGTAAAGTAGTTTTCTAAAGTTATCTTCAGGTTCATTTTGGATATGTCTTACAAGAAGAGAAAGAGGCATTTCCCCAGAAGCGTTCTCACAATTTACGTCACCTCCATTCTTCAGCAACTGGAACGTGCCAGAGTAGCAACGCGACTTGATAGCAATATGGAGGGCGCTTTCCAAACCATTCGTGGATATTTCATTCAACTTGCTGCCTGCTTCAATGAGCATGTCAATGATAGCATTGTGACCACCACCTGCTGCCACCATCAGTGGTGTTTCCCCTTTAGCATTTCGCGAATTTACATCAGGTTTGAAAAATGTCGTCTGCTTTAAGAATATTTTGATGATTTCCGTGGAACCTTTTCGAGACGCAATATGGAGTGAGGTGTCCAGTGTCCTTCTTTCTGTCAGATTGACATTCCCGCCATGATCTATCAGCATCTGAATGATGTCCAGAAAGCTGCCTTTAACATCCAACGTCAATGCCAGGTGAAGTGGCGTCTGTCCACACACCCGGATGTTGGCATTTGCCTCATTTTCCAGCAAGATCAAGAGTGTGGCTTTCTGCTGGTACCGGATGGCCCAGTGGAGAGCAGTCTCGCCGTGTATAACGTTCCGCTGGTTTACCAGAGCCCCATGTTTGATGAGTAACTTGAGTATCTCTGTGTTTCCTTTATAAAAAAAAGATAGAGAAGATATGACATAAAACAGCACAACTTATTTAGCAAAAACACAGAGCAGGTATCCTAGCAGATTAGGCCCGGCGTCCACCTACTACGATAGAATCGTAGACCTCCCGATATGGCACCGATACAAAATGTCAAAATCGGTGCCATATCGGGAAGGTGCAAAATCGTAGACATATGTCTAGACAAGCCAATCCACCATGCGTTGTATGGGTTTTTTATCGGTGTCTAATCGCAGAAACGTGGTCAACTGCCCCGATGTCAGGTAGCCTTCCAACGCGATTTTGATTTTTTATCGGGAGATGCATCGTAGACCATATCGGTGCCATATCGTAGTAGGTGGCACCGGGCCTTACAGTAATTGTTTATTATTCATTGGCAGGATTGACTTAGTTAGTGAATCATCTGTCTTCAAAAAGACTATAAACAAAAATTGTTATTTTCAGGAACCAAGTCAGTATTGGGGCAGGGGATATGGTAAGGCTAGATACTGGACACCTGACCATTTTATCAGGCTTTTTCATAGTTGGCACATGGATAGTAAAGTCTATATGACCATTGTGACCTATAGGCAGAGTATATGAACGTATTTTCCCTTGATCAATAAATGGCTATTTTTAAAATGTATTTGGTGGTGAATGTGGGTGGGGATGTGATGTAGAATAAAGAAAGTAAGTACAATCAGTCATGGAAAACAGGAGTGGTGGAGTGAATATGAGATGATATTATATGCCATCAACCAACTGGATTTGCCAAGTAATTTGAATTGTTCTG
Organism: Alentia gelatinosa; assembly: GCA_950022655.1. Lineage (NCBI taxonomy): Eukaryota > Metazoa > Annelida > Polychaeta > Phyllodocida > Polynoidae > Alentia > Alentia gelatinosa. The sequence continues at coordinate 127,950,641 of OX465580.1, forward strand.
ATATTGTGATGCTATCTTATGTCAGTGAAATTGGTGAGATAAATCCAGAACCACACTTGAATCGTAAAATACACAATACTCCGTTCCTTTGGATGGGCCGTATTCGCCACTCAGCTTTGCCTCTATGACGATTGTGGCCATCAGAACTTGTGGAGTATTGGATCTTTATCCTACCCCGCATATAAATCTCCATTGACTTAGCATGGAGTAACTGTATGCCACGGTTATGCCATATAATATTTATACGCCACAGGTGACATATGAAGTTAAAAACATGTGACAGGGTAGGATAAAATCTAAACGTCACTCAATTTCATAAAATTGTGTACATGGAATTCGTTGTCTTCTGCTACAGATATCACCCAGCTCCGCTTCGTGATATCATTCCGCGAAAACAACTCATGCCATATAAACAATTGTATATAATTTCGTGACGTTTCTTGATATTATTATATACCTGTGTGCGAATGTCTATCAAATACTGCCCGCTGCTAGGGGTGCAGTAATAATAATGTTCGTGCCCGCTGTGAGTGTGTCTTAGTAAGTCATCAAAATAACGTTTTTTCAACGAGTTAAGGTATATAATAATAAGCAAACGTCCTCACTGTGGGCGAAGCGGTTCTTATTCTCGGCCAGTCTTTGAATTCATACTGCCTTCCGCCTATGGCGTCAGGCAATATGAAATCAAAGACTGACCTCGAACAGGAACCGTTTCGTCCACGGTATGGACGTTTCCTAATATTAGAGGGAAACTATGTTCCGGTGAAAGGAAGTCAAAGTTACGAGGTAAGGCTTGGAAAAGTTACTGCCCAAGGCCTTGGCCGCGGGCAGTAATTTTTCCAAGCCTTACCGAGTAATTTTGACTTCTTTCACTGTTACTTGGTTTCCCTATTCCTATATACCTTCAAATGTGGTTTAATAACGATAATTAGCGTTATTTGCTCACCCACCAACAAACCTGAAGCCAGATCCAACCTTATCGGGTAACTTGACACTTTATGTTTTCTACCCACTACGCTTTTCATATAAATGTTGTAAGAGACAATCTGATTGGTCTAAATGTCAACCTTGGGTAGTATACGGCAACCTTGGGTAGTATAAGGCAACCTTGGGTAGTATCCATAAGTTTCTCCACCCCCCGGAACATGGTGTAAGCATAGAGTGTACAGCCATAGGTATATAGGGATAGACCATTCTCGATGTAGTTCTCTATGAATATTGTATTCACCTGTAGCAGCCGCTATCTGCGTGATGAGCCTATAGCTCCTGCCTCGTCCTACCACCTCGTTAGGCTGGACATTTCCCGACTCGAGCAGCTCGCTGACCAGCTCCAGGTTTCCAGCCTCACACGCCAAGCTCAGTGGTGTCTCCCCGTCATCTGCCCGCCAGTCGGTGCCACCTGTACTGTGACGTAGTAACATCCGCGTCACCTGGATGTTTCCCCCCGCTGCCGCATGGTGGAGCGCAGTGCGTCCCTTGCCATCCTGAATATATATATATATATAGGCAGAAAGTCATGAGCATGTAAATAAGTTTTAAAAGGGAATATTGAAATTGAAACTTTGTGGGAATCGTTCCTTAAAGTTGTCATAAGCATTCATAGTGATGTTTGATCAAAATAGGGAAAAGTAGAACATCCATTTGTTCTGATATTCTATAGTATTGTGTACATAAATAAGTGTAGATAATATTTTAGTTCAAAACAACTCAGAGGCTATGCTCCCGCTATTAACCAAACACATTTTGACTAGGGACTCGATATATTACTTGCGATATATGGTAGATGCATGGGCAAGACCAAGCCATACCATCATCCTTTCTTATCAGTGCCTCAAACAATGTTCCCTACAGCACACACTCTGTATTCATGTTTACATATATCAAGGCCATAACTGTGGTATGAAGATTTTAATCTATGGTATACGGCCATCAAAATCATGGTATATGGGAAATAGTCCTTTAGTGATATAGTAAAAAAAGTCTTTATTGTTATACCCTTTAATGTGACAATTACTCGGTGTCCATCATCCGAGAAGATGGATAATGAATACAACAAACGATGGTTTTGTGGACAGGCAGCTCTGTGAACCACTCGAGGTTGACATCATAATACACTCACTAGCCCTTGTGTATTACTACATGTTAACCACTCATAGTTTATGGCCACCTGTCCACAAAACCATTGATTATATATATAGACGATAATCAATGGTTTTGTGGACAGGCAGAGAGGTTGATGCGTAGTAATACATGAGTATGAGCGAGTGTATTACTACGTCAACCTTGATTGGTTGTCCACAAAACCATCATTTGTTGTGTTTATTATCCATCTTCACCAATACATTAAACCCAGGAATTGCCATATTAAAGGGTATATTTTTGGGGTCTATAATCATTAAGGGAATATTTTCCTGTACACTATGGCTTTGAGGCCGTATATTACGGTTTTGAATCCATATATCATGGTTATGGTATCTGACAGGTTTTAACAAATTGGTCATTGTTTACTGAGTCCCCATACATTCTCGATGGGGTCTTTGTATACGATGGATAATATGGAGAAACCAAACAAGAGTTAGTTGTGTTGTTGTTTATCGCATGATGGCAAGATCGCGTATTACTGCGAAGCCGAGAGCAGTAATGCGCGATCTAGCCGGAGTGCGATGAACAATAACACGACTAGCTCAAGTTTGGTTTAGAATTTATCCTACCTCGCCCGTCTAAATTACTTCTACATTAACAAATGACGTCATTTGTCAAGTGTATCCCACTAGAGCGATATTTTTCATTTTTTCTGAACTCCAGACCGAATACAGTGACCCAATGTTAAGCCTATGGAGTTTTTTTATTAGGGGTAGGATGATAATGTCTATGTACTATACACCTGTGCCTCAAAATACTCCAAGTACCAACCTCTGCTATGCAAGTGGTTCTTTAGGCGAACCAGTGTAGTGTGCCGGTATGCCGGCATACCGGCACGCTTTGAGGTCAAATAGTCTCCAAGCAGCTGTTGTGTTATGCATTGCGCTGAATACCTCTGCGTGGAGAGTTATGATGACGCATGCGCATGGTGCGTAGCATAAAACAACTTCCGCACTACCAGCACAGTTTCATTTCGGCTTCAACATCGACTTATTTTGGTAAGTTATTAAATAATTACGAATATTTAGAGGTGTATAGTACAAGTGAAACTTGTTAACCTAATTGGGAGGGCTCCTCGTGCCTTGTTACTTTCGCTAAAACTACCGCATGAGCTCGTGGAGCTCATGCGGTAGTTTTAGCGAAAGTAACGCGGTACGAGAAGCCGTCCCAATTAGGTTAACTAGTTTCCCTAAAGTACAACACAATTACTTCTACATTAACAAATGACGTCATTTGTCAAGTGTATCCCACTAGAGCGATATTTTTCATTTTTTTCTGAACTCCAGACCGAATACAGCGACCCAATGTTAAGCCTATGGAGTTTTTTTTATTAGGGGTAAGATAATAATGCCTATGTACAACACACCAGGAGGTGAACCATTGCTCCATGCTTCAGCAGCTCCTCCACCATGTCGTAGTCACCCACTGCTGCCGCCAGATGGAGTGGGAACTCGTTGTGGGCGCCGGGCAGGTTAACGTGTGCTCCCTCTAGGAGGAGACGGCGCGTGAGGGCAAGATGGCTGCCCCGCACGCTGTGGTGGAGCGGCGAGTTGCTCTGCGCGTCGAGGCGGTTCACGTACGCCTCATGCGCAAGCAGCTCCTGAACCATGTCCTCGTTCCCCGCCATGACAGCCAAGTGCAGAGCGCATGCATTCTGCACGCTATCTGTGAGGATGGAAAAGATGAATTTTTTTTTATTTTATAAACTAGGAGCAAATAGAATGTTCATCATTGATGAAGGAGCGTGCAATTATACATGAATAACAATTATTTAAAGGTTTGGGTTACATTCAGTCTATGGATATCTTTCTGTAACATAATGGAACCCAGTCAACCTGCTATTTCTGCAACCACCTGAGTATAGGATCCAAAATATCAAGGTCAAGCACTAATGGGTCAATGAGGTATTTCGGTCTCTGGTCATGATCAGCTGAGCACGCTTCTAAGACCCTGAGACGCTGGCACCCTGCTCCTTTCATATTATCACAGTGGATAGCATGCAGATAGTGAAGGGATAGATTTCTGGCAGCACGCTGAAAGTGTATATGTGTGACCACTCTAACCTTTAGGTCTCTAGCTGATGTATTTAGTGCGTGCAAGCACGCTCTAATAAATGGGTGGAGTTCTTTTTCAGCACCCTGAAACTCGGCTAGATGTAAGGCAGATGGACTATTAACAAAGAATTCTTTAGCTATGGCTACTAGGAAAGTCACCAATGAAAAAACAGGCTATTCTGTATTTTCGCTCGAATGTGTTAATCTAGAACTGAATGATTCTCAGAAAAGATTTTTTCCCAATAAGTATGAACAGTTGGATAAAGGGTGGCAATCAATCTAAACAAAACTAGGAAAGGTGTTAGATAGTAGAAAAGAGATAATATGGAGAAACCAAACAAGAGTTAGTCATGTTGTTGTTTATCGCACGACGGCAAGATCGTGTATTACTGCGCGAGGCAAATCCGAGAACAGTAATACCCGATCTTGCCGGAGTGCGATGAACAATAACACGACTAACTCGAGTTTGGTTTAGAATTTATCCTACCCCGCCTGTCTAAATTACTTCTACATTAACAAATGACGTCATTTGTCAAGTGTATCCCACCAGAGCGATATTTTTCATTTTTCTGAACTCCAGACTGAATACAGTGACCCAATGTTAAGGCTATGGAGTTTTTTATTAGGGGTAAGATAAGAGAAGTACCCAGGAGTCTGCCATTAATGGGAGTATCTTGTAAGGAATTAGTCTTAAGAGGGGAGGAAAATAGCTTAGACCAATTACGTAAGATAAAAGGGGGGAAAAGGAGCAAAGGTGACCACACAACAAAGAAATGATAAAAGACTTAGTTGATTGTGTAAACTGATTATACAACCTAAGACAACGATTGTTCTGAAGTGATGAATAAAGTTTCTTTGCTAAAAAAAAAATCCGAATTACATGTCACTATCCCATGTTGATATATGTGTTATATCCAGCATTGTTGATATACTTGTGCTGTTACAATCTACTTTCATTATATTTTGGCAGACTATGTATGGGCATGCATATATATTATTAAATATTGCTTCTAATATTGCGAGATTATTTTCCAAAAAGGAAATATTTTCCAGGAACGAAAGAATTGAACAATTGATAGATTATTGAGTTGTTCTCTTCTTGCCGTATATCATTTTTATTGTGATTTTGAAATTTACATTCCTTGTTGTCTCTTGTTGTAAGAGAGATACAGCTCTGGTATGAGCATTTGATCTTCTTTATTTCAAATCTACTCCGAGGAACACCAGTAGTATAGTTTCCCTTTAACCCCTTTCAAAAGAAATATACCAATATTGACATTTTGCAAACTACAATCTATCGACTGAGAGACAGAGAAAGTATTGGATGTGATAACGAGATCACAAGGTAGGCTATAGGGCACATAGCCATTGTGTTATGGAGCCGGTCATCTTGTCCCCGACGCCAAAACACCAGCTGGCGGGTCCAATAATCAATGGATTTATCTTTTTGAAACGTTGGGGCTTGCCATAGAAAGGGTTTAATAGTGGTTGTCCCCAGACTACAGTGTCGCTATATTACAATTTACTGGCAGACATTTCCCCTCTCTATTTCTGCAACGAGTAATTCCAAAGGGGATAAATAGCTCACAAGGTAGGCTATTGATACAAGTTAAGTACCCTAATTAAATTTGAAATTTTAAGCTATATTTACCGTTTCTATTTCTGCAACGAGTAATTCGAGAGGGGATAAATAGCTCACAAGGTAGACTATTGATAAAAGTTAAGTACCTTAATTACAGCTGAACTTTTCAGCTATATTTACCCTCTTTATTTCTACAGAAATTCGAGAGGGGTGGACTCACCTGATGCGTTGGGGTCGGCACCCAGCTGGAGAAGTCTCCTCACAATGCCCACTAGCCCTGCCTCTACGGCCAGTAGGAGGAGCGGTGTATTTATCTCGGCGGTCGACCCGGGGCATACAACAGGACAGTAGCGAAAAGACCCGAGGTGAAGGTTCGGCTGGTACCCGAGCAGCAGTTCGGCCATCTCCGCGTCACGGCGTCCCACGGCGCGCGCCGCTGGCGTCACGCCGTCCCGGAAGCAGTTCACAGACGCACCGGAAGTGAGGAGTGCTGCCACCTCCCGGAGGCTGCCAGTGTCGATGGCGTCGTGTAGGCGTTGATCGTGGGACGCGCTGCTGTTTCGTGTGAAGGACATGATGACTGGCCTGCAACGTGTAAAAGCTGAACCGTTAACTCACCCAGACATCTTTTTTCCCGTATGCATTTATTATAGAGGAAACCCATGAAAGTTGCCTCTGCGCAATATCCTCGAATGGGCTCGGATGTTACTACGCATCAACTCCTCGGAGCATATGAGCGCTTGTATCAGAAACCAGTCAATATTGTGTATATATTATAGAGGAAACCTATGAAAGTTTAGGGTCTGAGCCCATATCCCATCGAGTTTGAATCACAAAGTAATTCACAAGGCGAAGCCGCGTGAATTACTATGTGATTCAAATGAGATGGGATCGAGTTCTGACCCTAAACTTGAATGGCTTTCTGAATTTATCTCACCTTTAATATTGACTAATGGGCTAACATTTGTGACATTATCCCCCATTGGATATTTTACCTAAATATCTAATGGGCGTTAGATACGAGGTCCCAATGTTAAGTCTATGGAGAAAAAATATCTGGGGTGAGATAAACGTTATTATCTCACCTCTTGTATTTTTCCCCATTGACTTAACATTGGGAACTTGTATCCAAAGCCCATGGAGTATGTAGGAAAAATATCCAATGGGGGATTATGTCACACATGTTAGCCCATTAGTCAATTGTCTGGAGCACATCGTCGCAATGGAATAGGGTATGTGGTCGTCAGGACCACAATTGGAGTACATCTTGACCATATCAAGTCTTTATTCAGATCCCTAGAAAGTTCATAAGGCCACTAAAAAATAAACTTGTTTCTCATCACCGCGCGCATCTGCAAAAAAAAGATTTTCGAAGACTTTTTTGGATTTTTTTTAAAAAATAAGATGAACCTCGATAGAAATTATGAAAAGTATGTGTATTTGGTATCAAATTAAAGCTCCTCATGCCAGGGATGCTTTCAATGTATAAGCAGTATAAATCTGAAAACCCCGCGTGTGCAGACACCCTGCATAAGCGGACATTTTGGCCCTGAACGGAGGGTGACTGCTTACGCAGGGTTTTACTGTATGTCTAAAGCCCATTTCATGACACTTTTAAGCCACCTTTGATCCAGCAGAAGAAAAAAGCGCCCTCATCATATTTTTCATGGCTTGGTGATGAGAAACAAGTTTTTCTTTTGAGTGGCCTAACCCCCTCCCTAGAATTTCTTCGATGAGATGTTTTATATTCATACAAATATAAAGAGTTTCTTTGAAGCGGCTGGTTTCCTATGGGTTTCTAGTGACGTACAGATAACAGACTTTCGCTTATCAGCATTTATTCTCAGAAAATAATATTCACGCGTACCATCTACAATCATTTGGAAGGTTTGATGAGGTTTATATACATTTATTGTTTGAGAAGGTTTCTTCCCATTTTGTCCCTATCTGTGCTTCCCCATGGAGGTATGCGCAGGATTTGGACTCCTTAGGAAACAATTTTTTTTATATTAACATATTCTCCTCAGTCGAGCCCTGACCGCGGAGAAAGTCTAGTCACATACCAGCAGTCGCTGCAGCTTATCGAACGTCTTACTTGAATCTATATACATTTATTGTCCATCATATACAAAGCCCCGATTGAAAATGGATGGGGACTCCACGACCCAATATATAAATCCTGTCAGATACCATAACTATGGTATACGGATTCAAATCCATGGTATGCGGCCCTCAAAACTATGGTATAGAGGAAAGTAGTCCATTTGTCCTATAGAACAAAAAACTAGTCCCAATTGTTATACCCTTTATGGTAATTACTGATTTTAATTTATTTGAGAAGATGGAGAATGAATGCACCAAACGATGGTTTCGTGAACAGGTGGCTCTGTAAACCACCCGAGGTTGACGTTGTATTACTACACTAGCGCTCGTGTATTACTACGCGTCAACAAGTCGTGGTTGGTTATGACCTTAACACTGAAAAGCGTCGGACCCAATAGAGCGGTGACGTCTGAAGGTTGATGGTAAGTATAAATAAATCCAACATGATACTAAAGGGGCTTCTTATTTCTGAAGAGGATGTTTCTTGGGGTATGTAGGAAAGGATATTGAAAGTGCATGTCTAGTATTTGAGGATTTGACAATATTTCACCGGGGGCAGGGTTGTCCTTTGATATGGAGGCGGTAACCGTCATCTTTGTTCTCCGTTAGATCAACCTCTATCTGCAAGAAATCGTGTTGCTGTCCATCGTCCTTCCCCCTTACCTCACATAAAGCCTATAAGACACCGACCCGACGCCTGTGCCCGATTCTACCCTTCCCTGACGGATCCGTCGGGTCTGTGACAATCTGCATCAATCGGGTCGATGTACGCACTTCACCGATCCGATTTTATTGCTTTTCCCGATGCGTCGGGTATTACTACCATATCAGATATGACCGACTATCCCTGACCTTAAGATTTCGGTGTACGCACTTTCACCGATTGTTACCGATTCTGAATTGGACATTTGAATAGCGATGCTACCTATCCCCTAGTCCGATTTAGAAGTTCCTCATACCGATTTGTAGGGCAGACAGAGGCGATTATAAACCTGAAAACCGTTTCCGGATATCTTGAATGGATCCGAAGTTATTAAACTTTGAATTAATTTCTATGATTCCACACCAGCGGCCCGTGGTTCACCCCGGCTCGGCTCCCGGCGGCTCTCTTTGATATTATCCCGGGTAATTTACAAGGTTATAAAAGAGGGAAGTGTGATCGGGGACAGTCATCATGTCGGTGTCTTATAGGTATAAGACACCGAAATTTTATTCCCGACGCTCACCGAGCCGATGGTCGGGATGAATCTGGAAAAATTTCGGTGTCTTATAAATAGGCTTTAAGGAGTTCTGTGGTAATTTGAACTTCCGTTTAGATTTACACCTCAGACCTCTTTGAACCGCTGTTATAAATAGAAAACTATTTACATTAGTTTAGTTAGATGTTTGAAGTTGTTCAGAATAGATTTTGTCTGACTGATATTCATGACAATGCTGTCTGTGTTTTTGTTCCTCACATTTGTATAACTTCTTTGAAATATGCCAAGCACATGTATATATATTGAGGGTTATCTCAATTAACATTTTTGTTCATTAAAGTTCAGGGAGCTGTTTCAATAGTTGAAAAAACTCTCGTAGTTGCTCTCACTAACCAAATAGCGGCACTTCGTGTTGCAGTAGTAGAGCATGGCAACAGCGAGCGGCACCTCGGAGCAAAGCGGCACCAACAGCGGTAGTACCTGTTCCAATACTTAGTGAGCTATCACTGTTGGTGCCACATGGCTGCCACTGTTCACGAGAAGGTCAACCCTCTTACACTGATCATAACAACAATTTCAAATCACATTTTATCTGATATTATATCAGATTTAAGTAAAGAAAAAAATGCTCCGAACAATTCCATATGTATGTCTTGACCATATATGGATTTTTATAATTCTCTAGCGATCCACTACTTTGTGAGAACTATTAAAATATTTTAACCAAGAACTACAGTCACTGCACTATTAGGTCGGTATGCCACTGTGCTGCTCGACCCTAGGCTATCACTTTCATGTCTTACAAGCGAGAGCTACTGTGGCAGGCTCTGTAAATCAGCTAAAAATACACGTAGAAACATCAAATAAAAAACTGAAATATGGGGGAAACCACTAGGAATAATTTGAAATTATAGAATTATTCATTAGATATAGATTTATCAAATGTTTCGTTTGTTATGCTGGCATAGCGAACGGCACCGGGATCTCAACAGCGGCACCACTTCTGAAATAAGACTTTATAGCTTCCACTGTTAGTGCTGCTGATTGTGGTGGTTATTCCTGTTTACTCCCCACACTATTGAAACAGCTCCCTGGTCTATACAGCCCTATCGTGGCTAAGTAATTATCAAAATTACTCCTAATTATTGAGAAACAAATTGACTGAATTGAAACAGTCACCATTTTGGTTAGTAACCTCCTACCTGATGTTTACAGTATGGCTGCCATGCTTTAAATGGCAAGTGATACCCCTATCATCACTCAGCTCTAGTTCCCAGTATGTCCACATGAGGGCAGGGCGCCCTACCAATGACCAATGAGTTGTTCAGTGTCATGAGCAGCCTCCTCACATGTAAGACAGACGGGAATGGGCGCTCAACTGGAACAGATTTGGTCATCCCCTATTGGCTGTTGATAAACAGCCAATGAGAGCGCAGAGCACACAGATGCCAAGCCTCTCATGTCAATCCCCTGCTAAGGGTATAACACAAGGATCCTCTCCTGTCAATAAAGAGTTCAGTTAAGTTCTTAATGCATAGTAGTACATATTATCCTACCCCTAATATAAAATCCCATAGGCTTAACATTGGGTTTCCATATGCCACGCTGACTGGCATACAGAGTTTTATATGCCACTAGTGGCATACAACATTGTTATCACGTAATATTCCAAAATCGAGGAGATAGGGTAGGATAAAATCAAAACCTGATTCGTTTTAATCTTGGCCACCGCATTCCATTCCTGAAGTTTTGGCTGCGGACTTCACTCGGCTTCGCCTCATGAAGTCACTTTGCCAAACTCCAGTCGTGGAATATGGTGGACAAGATTAAACCTCATCCAGTTTTACGATAGTACCTCTGTGTCCAAGTTCTTACTCCCTTCTCTTAAGGTCTACTTCTTACGCAAGTAGGGCTCAAGACTTTACATTGGCAACCAAGACAAGACTCTGCTGAGCTTGTGCACTGAGTCTAGACACGAACCGCATTTTCCAGATGCCTCTATGCTGCAGCGCCTGAGCTGGATGGTAGCCCTTGGTAGGTGACTGTGATGGCACAGCCTGCAGCACTCATGTGGCGACGATTCACACCGGACTGCGACACGATAGTGCCAGGGCCTGATGGTACCCTATGGCGGGAAACTGTGATGGCGCCGCCTATGGTTGGACACCTCACTCCCAGCATGGGCAGCATGCTCGGGGCCAAACATCAACAGGGGAGCTGCGCCTAGGTGACCCGGTGAAACCAACCCTGGCAAGGATACTGCATTCTGAGGCATGACAGCTGGTGCATGCTGGTCAGCGTGAGGTTTGACGGTGATGCTAAACCGATAAATCAGAATGGCGACCAAAGGGGAAGGTGATGCGTATGGGAGTAAGGTTTATGACAACTGGTTCCAGGCCAAAGTCAAGACTCAAACCTTCAAACCTGAAGATATTCCTACCCCCATGGCCCAGGGTATGTTCTGGTCGGAGATGGTGGTGTCTCAGCAGGAGGATATGGTGGGACGACTCAACCAAAGCGCAGCGCACCAGGGACCTGTTTCAGTAGTCTTGTGACATTAGGCCTACACAGACATCAACAGCGGCACCAACAGTGCAAGCAACAGCGAAAAAAGTCTAGCAAATATCAGTGGGTCGGAGCGACCAATCTTCTTCATATTTGGGAAAATTATAAGTTATATGTATCCCCTACTCGTGTTAAAGTGTTAATGCTTAATTTCTACAGGAAGTGAGTGAAATTCCGGGTGTCATGGATTGCAGTCTTGTGATCTGTCCGTATGGTGTCACAGACGCCATTTAGACATGTCATGAAACTACTGAAACAGTTCCCAGAACACCGCCTGTGTGGCTGGTGAGAGGCGTCTCAAGGGTCTGATCCAACACATCCTCAGCCAGTAGGACACAGTGGCCCTCTGAGTTGATGCCCCCATAGCCAAGGAGCCTGTACATGAGCCAGCCCATCAGGGAAACTGGAGCTTGACGTAGTGCTACCATCCATCCTGTACCGGTTCCCCTTTACATTCAGGCAGCAAGCAGTGATGCAGCACATCTCCCTCACCTCACCCAAGACTTATATAGAACTGCATCAAGAATCGTATAAATACACAATACTCCACGAGTTTGGAAGGGCCGCAATCTTCATCGAGGCGAAGCCGAGTGACGATTACGGCACTTTCAAACGAGTGGAGTATTGTTTATTTTATGATTCAAGTGCGGTTCTGGATATATCTCACCCCTTTCAAGGTTAGGAGAGTTGAAATTACTTGTCTTCTCTTGTCGTCTCTCTGAAATCCTGGCCGCTGATTGGTGGATCGCCTATGACGTCATCTCGTATTCACTACGCCACGACCATGGCGTAGTGTTGTCACTTTACCAGGGTGATCGTTGAGCATTTTTTTCTAATGTTATTCCTATGGCTACACTTGTACCAGGGGTGAGATCAACTGGAAGCTGCCATCCAGGCCACTCGGACTCTGTGTCCAGGAAGGAGCCAATGGAGATCGGAGCTGTGTGCACAGGCCCTGCCCCCAAAAAGGGTAAGGGTAAGCACAATACCCCGTCCACCCAGTCTGCAATGCTGTTTTAAGACGTCCAGGGACCTGTTTCACTAGTTTCGTGACATGTCTAGATGGTGTGACATGCCTAGATGGAATCTAGATGGTGTGTCCGGTTTCATAAGAACTAGACATTAGACTTCATTTTGTGCGTTCTTGCTTGCACTGTTGATGCCGCTTTTCATGTATGTCTAACACTTTTGTCACGAAACTAGTGAAACAGGTCCATGATGTGTAGATTTGTCTAATTCTTATGTTTGGGGTCTGTCTTTTCCTAAGGGTAGCTACTTGTGTTGTCACAAAACCAGACAACCCAATCTGTCTGTATGGTGTCACAGACATGTCACAAAACTAGTGAAACAGGTCCCAGGAGTCTGTGCAGGGGTAATTAGCTAAGCTAAAGCAACCTGAGGAGGAACCGCGTAGCCTGGCTCCACCTCCTGCAGCAACTGCCCCGGCTGTCCGCATCATTGTGCCCCTGAGATGCTTTGTGATGGTCTACTTGGATGACCTTGTCATCTTAAGGACTGAGGAAGACCATCACAAGCATGTGGTGCTCCAGGATAACAGACTAGTTGTCAAAGAGAGCAAATGTCATTTTGGTGTCTTGGAAGTTAAGCTTCTGGGGTACGCCGTCAGTGCCGACAGTATCCAGTCTGATCCTGAGAAGATAGAAGCCATATGCAACATGGCTACCCCTTCAGATGTGAAGGCTGTACAGTGCCTCCTTGGTTCAGCTAACTACTATCGCCAGCTAATCCATAATCATGCGAGATAGTACGCCCTCTAACAGAGCTGACCAAGAAGTATGCATTTTTTTAGTCTTTGAGCCTTCACTTCGTTCTTCATAGCCCTGGAAACAGACCTATATTTCAGTATGTAATTCCCTTTTATACCTAAAAACCTCATTTTAAGTACAATCTCCCGAATATCCTTATGGTTTGTGATCAGCAGTAGATGGGAAGAGTTATTCAAAATTACTTCAAATTATCATGGTACAGCTTTACAAGTCACCACCAACACAAATTCTCGGTTTAAAACCTGCTGGATTGAGAAATCTTTCCAAAGTTACTATTCAAAATTTACGAAAAATAGGCTGTATGTGAGTTATCTCGAGGTGAGAATGTTTACACTAACAGAGTCTTCCAAATTGCAACCAATTATGGTCAATTCTACGCCTGTAAAAGCTGGTACACTGAGAGTGCTGATATTTAGCACAGACACAAACCTTTCAGCCCATTATTGTGAGGGCAGATTTTGTTCATGTTGTAAGTGAGTTCCCCGCAACCAGAATAGTCAGCATCGGTCGTGACTCCCAGGGATGCATGGACAACAGCATTATTATCTCACTCCAGATATTTTTTCTCCATAGACTTAACATTGGGAACTCGTATCTAATGCCCATGAGATATTTCGGAAAAATATCCGATGGGGGATTATGTCACAAATGTTAGTCCATTAGGCAATGTAAAGGGTGAGATAAATTCAGAAACCCATTCAAGTTTAGAGGCAGAGCTCAATCCCATCTCGTTTGAATTGCTACATAATTCACGCGGCTTCGCCTTGTGAATTACTACGCGATTCAAACTCGATGGGATACAAGCTCTGACCCTAAACTTTCATGGGTTTCCTCTAGAGTATCTAGCTACTACTGTGGGATAAGACTAGGGCACATCAGCAACCACTAGTAGGTAGTGTAGCGGACCACTGGTCATTGAGAGTGTACTACCACTCTCCACATTATCTCTACCTCACCAGTGGCGGAGACAATGTTGTTACCCCATGCTACCGCTTCCGCACAGGTTGTTTCAGAATGTTCCAAGGTAGGCTGGGGAGATGCAGGATCTACTACCTAGCTTAACCTAGAACAGGAAACTAGACTACGGACACTTCAGGTATATAGGTTTTATTAATACCTGTTTGTTACAGTTTCTTGGTACTGCGGGGTACAAAATAAAGCCAGGAAAGAGATTCTGGTCTTTTCACCATTGAAAGGTTTCCGGAGTAATCTAACCAATACCGAGGCTCCAGGCATTCACTCAACTGAGAGGCACCACGAGAAGACCTGTCGACCTGCTGCGGACTGATTTACGTAATGCGGGCCACCCTGTAGTATTTGCATACACGGGTCTAGCCTGGCAGCCTGGCCTAGTTAGACTAAAGGCCAGGTAACGGGTTGCAGTTTCGTGGTGCATTATTGGTAACGCCTCCATTTTTCTGTTGCATTGTGGGATTGGCAGACCACCAGATACACTGGTTCCCGGGGTATCCACTAGGGGGCTCGGCGGAGATATATGTGGAACCCAGCCAAACCACTAGTTCAATAGTGCCCTGGCCCTAGTGACAACGGGACGTACTACAGTCTAGTTGAAGGTCGTAGGAACCCGTTACCTGTCCCTTATTCATATGGGCAGGGAACCAGTCTAACACGGGTCCGCCAGCCTTACCACACAGTGGGTATTGGCACTTGTGCCACCTAACGTGAAGTGAAAGAAATGCTGGTCGACTACCCTGACCCCTACAGTAGTATGGTTGTACATACAATCAATAATCCTCAAAAGTTAAATTTTATTTCTTGGTGATTCCCCTTACACAGGTCCATATTATTCTTATTACCTATTCTTACTTTATACCTAAACCTCTCTCATATTGTGTACATTCTCTTTCATTTTTCATACAATTTTATGGATTACTCTTGCTAGCCCAAGTAATATAGTAGCTCCTCCTGAGTATGTTTTGTGTATTGATGTCTCAGGCATCACCTTTTCCTTTAAGGATTACACCCTGGTCATGTCTATTTTTATGAGAGCACATGGATCGTGCAGATTTATCTGGTGAGAGAGTATGGACTGTAAGTGATTCTGGTGGATGGTTACCAGATTGGGTTGATGACCTTAACCCTAGCAGCCTGAGTAATGCCTTGAGGCACTCCCAGGCAGGGACGACGATTGCCTTGAGGCATTCCCATGCAGGGGACAATGAATGCCTTCACACATCTTTTAGAGCCATTACTAAAAACGGTATTCTATGTGACAAAATTCATAAAACATTCTTATTTTTTTCAAAATAATTGAAAAACACTATAGACATCATTATTCAGTATGAATGTTCTACAAATGTATATGGAACGCAGACAACGCATATCAAATGCACCTGTTGAATACCTTATGGTACCATTGTCGTAAGGGCATCATCCCCTGGGGGTATATTACTTCATTTCTGTTGGACTTGGCATGTAGGCCTCCTGCAAAGTGGTCAGACTGAAAGTGTTAAACATGTGACTTGAGTCTGAGTATGTGGTATTTTGAAGACATGGTGTAATCCGGGAAAGGATATCTTTACCGATGTGGTGTATTCCAATTACTGGATGGATGTGTTTGTATTTTTATTCGGCACAAGGGTGCTGGCTCACGTGAAACTGGTGGGGCCTACAAGAGACCTTCCGTTGTGACTAGCCCTACCAGGAGTAACAAAGACGTTTCTGAGCAAAACTCGATCTTACAGCACCTCGGTGGCCCCCTGCCCCATTGGACATTACAGATGGACTTTTCTGTCAATTAAGCAGTGCAACACACCTGCCAGGGAGTTGCCAAAGACAGTTATTTTCCGTGGTTGGACATATTTTCATACTTTATGTTCTTGTTATCATTATTATATGCACTCTCAGTGGCGAGGTGGCATCCTTATATTTTGTTTGCTTTATTGACATGTATTTTCCAGGGTTATTTCTGGTTGAACACAGCCAGGTAATGTGGCTGCCAATTTTTGCAGTACCTTACTCGCAGCAATAACTAGGCTGGCAAGGATCAAGATCTTGCCCCACTTCGCATAGGACACAAAGTTTTGTGCACAAGAAAAACTAAGGCTTACCACTACGAAGACAGATTAGAATGTGGTGTGTTTAGTGAAAGTGTGTGAAGTCTTAGTCTGGGATGCAAGACCAATACTTTCGTTTTGTGTCTCCTAGTTAATTACATGTGGTAATTAACTTCTAAGGGGAGGGCGTATGTAAAGTTTTGGTCTATACATCCCTATCGTGGCTAGGTAATATTTGTTTCTATAACAAGAAAGTAATTATCTAAATTACTCCTAATTATTGAGAAACAAATTGACTGAATTGGAACAGTCACCATTTTGATAAGTAACTTCCTCTCTGATGTTTACCACTGTGTGAAATTAACCATTTTATATATGTATACACCTGGCGTATATAAGTATGCTTTTGCATATACAAGGTCGTCATATTTACGCCTGATTCATATATATATACGCCTGATTCTGTTGTATTTACACCACTATCCAATAGTTTCAATCTCTGCCACTTGGGGACACTACTGGTGGCATATTTCATTTTCCATTAACCATCCAAGTCTGTATCATATGAAAATACAATCTCATATTACCAATTTATTTTATAAAACCTTTATAAAACCTGACTGAGTGTAAATTGATTAATTACACATAATAAACCCTGATTATGTTGGGTTTTTTTACCGTTTTCCTAATAGATTTTACTTCAAAACACCATTTCTGTATGTGGTCAGTCTTGGTCTACTATATAATCGCCCTGTTCAAACTTATAGTCGACTCCATAAACACTTAAGAAGACAAACAGGCTGTGGCAGGGGCAATTGGAGGGAGGGTTTCTCACTGAGGCCACCTGTACAAACGGGTGGGAGGCAGGAGTCAGCAGGAGGCAGGAGTCGGCAGGCAGGGGGGGGGGGAGGCCTTCTCACTGAGACAACCTATACCCCTACCGGTGGGGTGAGGGGCTGCTGCGGGTTATGATTCTTTTTCTTTTTTTGTTATCATGAATACGCCCGGCTTATATTCATCGTACCAAGAATATTTCCTCTCATATACGTCTGGTGTGAAACACAGCCAAGTTGTGTCCATATACAAAAGGAAACGGTCTTGTAGACGCCTCATATGCTGGCGTGAAATATTGACATTTAGGCCACTCAACAAAAAAAAATTGTTTCTCATCACCAAGCCATGAAAAATAGGACGAGGGCGCTTTTTTTTTTTTTTTTTTTTTTTTGCTGGGTCAGAGATGACTTTTGAAGTGTAATAATATGGACTTCAGACACTTATTTAGGTCATATCTTGCAGTCTCACTGTAAGTTCCTAATATCTCACTCATTTTACTGTGTGTAATGGGAGATTATGTCACAGATGTTAGCCCAATAGTCAATGTGACGGGTGAGATAAATTCCTACATATTTTTTCCGCACATCTTTTCAATTATTTTGACAATATTTAGAAAGTCTATGAATTTTGTTGCATTCCTCCTCCCCTGCATGGGAGTGCCTTAAGGCATTCATCATCCCTGCCTGGGAGTGTTGGAGTGTGTCGGAGCATGTCAGGCTATCTTAGCATGCTGCACCAGTGGAGGCAGGCTTCCGACCAACCACGACAAGGCTACGACATTGGCATTCCGACAAGGCCAACGACAGGCCTACGATTGGTGGACTTGGCGTAGCCTTGTTGTAGTTGGTGGACCCCAGTTCCCGACAAGAGTCTACGACAAGGCCATGACAGGCTGCGACTGGGAAGCTTGTCAGGGGCCTTCCGACAAGGCTACGACAAAATCAAACATGTTCAATTTTTCCTACAACTGGACCTTTGTCATGGCGTGTCAGGAGTGTGTGGGGTGTCCCAGGAGCGGGGTTTTACTCTAAAGGGGGGCGTCCACCAACCACGACAAGGCTACAACAAGTGCCGACATGAAAGTTCCAATCGCAGCCTTGTCGCAGCCTTGTTGTGAGAAGAGCAGTGTCGGGACAGCATGGCGGGCGTGTCATAGACATTGCTGGTTGCCGTAAAAAAGGCGCCCATGGTTCCGACACACTACGACAGTGATATTGGGGAATCCACAACACTCCACGACAAAGGTCCAGTTGTCGCATAAATTGAACATGCTGGTTATTGTCGTAGCCTTGTCGGAAGGCCACCGACAAGCTTCATGTCACAGCCTGTCGTGGCCTTGTTGTAGCCTCTTGTTGGGAACTGGGGTCCACCAACACAGCAGTGTTATGGTGTGTCGGGAGCGTGTGGGGTGTCCCAGGAGCAGGGTTTTACTCTAAAGGGGGGCGTCCACCAACCACGACATGGCTATGACAAGTGCTGACATGAAAGTTCCAATCGCAGCCTGGTCACAGCTTTGTCATGAGAAGAGCAGGGTCGGGACAGCGGTGTCGTGGCGTGTCGTAGACGTTGCTGGTTGCCATAAAAAAGGCACCCGTGGTTCCGACACACTACGACAGTTATATCGAGGAATCCACAACACTCCACGACAAAGGTCTAGTCTTAGTAAAAATCGAACATGTTCGATATTGTCGTAGCCTTGTCAGAAGGCCCCCGACAAGCTTCATGTCACAGCCTGTCGTGGCCTTGTTGTAGCATCTTGTCGGGAACTGGGGTCCACCAACCACAACACGGCTACGACAAGGCTTCCAATCATGGACCTTGTCGGAAAACCATTGTCGTAGCCTTGTCGTGGTTGGTGGATGCCCCCCTTAATTGGTTACATGACACCACTTGATGCATCACTTTTGCCAACCATATAACCACATTGAATGCATTCCTTACATCAGGAGCTTTAATTTGATACCAAATATTCATATTTTTCATGATTTCTATCAAATTTTCATCTCATCTATGAAAAAAAAAAAAAAAAATCTTCTAAAAACGTTTTTGCTGACGCGCGCGGTGATGAGAAACAAGTTTGTTTTTTTAAGTGGCCTTATATATGAAAACACGTCAATTTACAGCCGATACATGCACTTCTGCAATGGCGTATATATGAATAAACTGGTTAGTTTTGTGCAGTGTAAATATCCCTATTATTGCTCAGCTCTAGTTCCCAGCATGTATAGTTGAGGGCAGTGCATCCTACCAATGACACCTTGAGTTGTTCAGTGTCATGAGCGGCCTCCTGACATGTGCGACAGACCGGAACAGGCACTCAACCAGAACAGATCTGGTCATCCCCTATTGGCTGTACAACAGCCAATGAGAGCGCAGAGCTCACAGATGCCAAGCCTATCATGTCAACCCCCTACTGAGGGTATAAAACAAGGACCCTCTCCTGTCAATAAACAGTTCAGTTAAGTTCTTAACGCATAGTAGTACATAGTAACTCTGTGTCTGAGATCTTGCTCTCTTTCCTTAAGGTCTACTCCTTACGCAAGTAGGGCTCAAGACTTTACAATTTGATCTTACTACAATATAGCCATGGATATTGCTACATATCCTTTGTTGTTTTATCTAGATTTATTAAATCACACATGAAGTACTGCGTTCATTGGTGATTTCCTGCATTGGTACTGCAAATGAACATGTGGAAATAATTCTCATCAAATAGTTAAGGAAGGTAGTAATCGGGACTGTTGTAAATTCACAGTATGAATGCCAAGACTTTTAAGAGGCAAATGAAAGGCAATAACGTTTATATGAATCATGTAAAAAGCTTTTATTGTTGTGTCAGTACCGTTTCATGTATTGTTATGTTTTAGTGAAGAAGGAGCGAAAGACTATCAAGTCAATAAATTTCAGCTTAAAGGAGATGAATATTGAAAATTTTAAACCAAAGTTATTAAGTTGGTATAATTTAGCTATATGAACAACATAGCGTAGTATAATGTACGATGGCAAGAGGGCGGACTCTAACATCGCTTGAGGGCATTTATTAATTTAGTTACAAATATATGTAGATCTTCATACTAAGATTGTTGCTTTATAATGAAGTGAGAAGCAATATACGATCATCAATGTATATTTTTCACATGTTTATGTTATCTGTTTATACGAACTGTTCACAGTCATTGGTTACTACCAACTATCACATGGAAGAGCGTTTTGTAACAAACGAATGCAATCAAGTAATTCACAATGCGAAGCCGCTAGAATTACGTAGTGATTCAAACAAGATGGGGTCGAGCTCTGACTGTAAAATTGAATAGGTTTCTGAATTTATCTCATCCCTATCACTGACTAATTAGCTAATATCCGTGACATTATCATCCATTGAGTATTCTTTTTACAATACTCCATGGGCGTTGGATACGGGTTCCCAATGTTAAGTCTACATGGAAGGGGGGATACGATGGTTGAGACAAAGGTACATACATACAGTTGTCTGCATACACAAAGGGTTAGCTACGAAAATTCCCTAGAGGTAAGATACTAGGACATCCTACTAATCTGATAATTCAGTATTAAAGGAGAATCGAGGGAGATATAAGGTATGTGTTCAAGACTTTTACCAAAATTAAGGATTGAAATATTTTCAAATTCTTATAAGTCTTTACAACAAAATTCGATTGAAAAAGAGGTGGAAATAAGTGTGAGCTTGGAACAAGTTGTAAGTTAAGAATTAAAAAGAATTGTAATTCGAATTAAGGAGTCCAAGCTGTAGAAAGGGAATTACTGTAGAAGTATGAAAATTTATACAAAGGCGTTGATAAAAAATTGTAATGGACTTCTTTAATGGTTATAGAAATATGTTTTGGAATAATCAACGAAGGAAGGTCACATGTAAAATCGACTTGGGATGGTCACGTGTATTGTGATTGAACAATGAAAATGAGCTATACTCATTATAAAAAAGAATTAAACCCGGACTTTTCCCTTAAGTGAGAATTTCGAATAAAATCAGAAGCGGATGCATGACTCCAAAGGCGGGAGGGCGGGTGAAATGAATAAACGTTTAATTATAAAAGAAAATATATTAAAAAAACAGGAGGGTACGGCTGCATAAACTTATAATCGTGATCCACAGAGAGCGTGAGTGCTGCGATAACGTCCCCTAGGTCTACAACTTGAGAGGGATTTAAAAACGTTACCCATATTAATTTTAGGAACCTGGGGCCCGTTTAATAACCTAGGATCGTACATGTAGACCATTTTCTGCATGCTATAGAGAGCCAGGGACGATATTGATCAACTTTATTCAACGCTTATGGACGACCTTATGGACTGCTAATACTGTCTTGGCGAACAGACTTTAATATTATTAAACGATAACCTTTGTACGAGGTACAGAAAAGAGTCTTCATGTACGATCCTAGATTATTAAACGGGCCCCTGCCCCTGTCTTTGTAAACCGGATGACTATACACTACCCTACATTCACACTAAACGTAACAGCATTTAAGTATTTAGCTTTTACGGTCTACATACGCTTTAATCATTCCCTCTGTTCGAAAATTTAAACGTAAGACTTGTATGAAACTTAATGGATACAATTTCAGGCTTATATTTGAGGCTATACATGTGTAATCGCCAAATTTGTTGTCCTTATTTCTATATATGAACAGGATGGTAAGTGTAAGGTATGCCACTTCGTATACATCTTAATGTATCATACCAACACATGTATGTATGTATACATGTACATGTATGTATGTATGTAAGTATGTATGTATGTAAGTATGTATGTATGTAAGTATGTATGTATGTATGTATGTATGTAAGTATGTATGTAAGTATGTATGTATGTATGTTTATATATATATATATATATATATATATATATATATATATATATATATATATATATATATGATATGTAATGAAGAAGTGGTAACCTACCTGACTATATCGATGTTGGTGTCTTTGTGTCATACCAACACATATATTTTTTCAACTTTTATTTCACTTCTGTTTTGTACAACAGTTCTGCCAGTGAGTTAAAGCCGTACGTTGGTGACAGTTTCATTATGTTTAGGTTATACATGAAAGTTGAGAAACAGTTTCACAGTCCCCTTCATGAGGATGAGAATAGTGTTATGAGTAGATCATGACAAGCCTAGAGACCTAGGCACCTAACTATGTATGTATGTATTTATAATACATGTATGTATAATACATGTATGTCTGTATACATATGGTATATAACGAGGTGGTGGTAACCTACCTGAGTATTACGGTGTTGGTGTCTTTGTGTGCCCGCCCTCAGGTCTGTGGTATATCGGCAGAGTCTCATTCCCAGCTGTCGCCCTGTGCCTTTCTCCCGCGCTGACTTTATGAAGCGGTGGCGACGCCACAGACCCCTTTGTGGACCCGGACGTTCGCTCAACCGTGACCATGCTACCTTTCTGTACGCGCAACACTTGGACTTTTTTAATTTGTTACCTTACGTCACCCCTCAGAAGCGCCTCTTAGGTGTTGACAACTATTAAAGTTTAAATCTAAGGTTAATTTAAGACCGTGTCACCTACCCGCACAACACCCGAGCTTTTGGATAATTCTTTTTGTTTTTTTGCCTTACTTCACCCTTCAGAAGCGCCTCTTAATCTTTGATTAGGGACCGTTCATTATTTACGGCAGGGGGGATGAGCTATTGGAGGGAGGGGCAAATTATATGAGGGTATTTGCCTGGTGAGGGCAATTTATTTAGTGGTATTTGTCGGGGGGGGGGGGGCATTTTATTTAGAGGTATTTGCCTGGGGGGGCGTTTCAATTTCAATGATTTACATTTTTGTGATTTACCCACATAAGAGGTTCTAGAACTGTGTATTTTGGATAATCTATACAATTTATAGGCCAATAGTGTCTGATCTCTTCTAGCAGAATTAAGAAATTTACATATATATATATATATATATATATATAAGCATGGTGATTGTGGCAGAGAAGATAATAAGTGAGGTACTGTGACACCTGGCAGTACCATGTCTGTGGAGTGGGAGCTCATCATACTAAGACGTCTTGTAATCTGCCATGCAAAATGGTCTAGTATTCGCAATCTTTTAAAAACTTCAAATATATGAAAAACAAGCCAGAACTATTTTCTGCACAAGAAAACTGCAATGATTTTAGAGTTTGTAGGTTGTGCATGAATATGCTAAGACTATCAAAGCAATACCACTGTTGAGAGATTGCTCCATGACCCAATTGGGTGCAGCTCCACTGTATTAGTATCTATACTCATTTCAATGGTCAATGTCAGGTGATTGCCGTGCAATGTAGCTTAGTACATACAAGTTGTCCTTTTGGTGCCTCCACTGTCTCAATAGAACACCCCCTTAAGATAGGTCACAGAGCAGCAGGTACATAAGCTCCTGTGCCAGCATGTCCTGACAGGCTAAGGGTTCACTTCCTAGATGGTGGATATCTAATCCTATAACTGTGATATGCCAGTTTGCAGTCATTGCTCTTAAACCATCATTAACAGTCCACATTTCTCAAGGGCTGGATAGCTGCATATTAGAGGATTTGATTATAGATGTTTAAAATTTGCATGCCAGAATTCACCTGGCTTTATTTACTTAACATTACATTATATGTGTACAAATTCATGTATATATGAGAAAGAATTGGTTTAAGGCTAGGGGAGGGGGGCGTATATCAGGGTATTTGACTGGAGGGGGCATTTTATTTAGAGGTATTTCCGAGGGGGGGGGCATTTTATTTAGAGGTATTTCTGAGGGGGGGGGGGGCATTTCACTTGGAGGTATTTCCAAGGGGGGGGGGCAATTTATTTGGAGGATTTGCCGAGCAAAACCCACAACCCCCCCCTTGCCATAAATATCTATAAGTAGCTACAAGTCAGCTTTCTAGACAATTCCACTTTGATATATAGCATGGTCAAGGTCAGCCTTTATCTAAAAAAAGTAGAATCATGTAGACATATATGCGTTTTATAGGATTTTCCACCAGAAATGGATATCTAGATATAATTCACATTTACATTTGGTAATTTGGTAAAGTTAATAGATTAGCACTTAAAGTGTTGGTACAAACAACACCATGGATTTGCTGTGGTATATCTTAGTACATCTTGTTGTATCTTACAGTGTCACGATATGTCATACCTCCTTTGCCATGACACAGTGTGTATGATAATATGTGTACTTTTTCGCGATGCTGTGTGTATATTTTGGTGCTCCACCACCTTGATGCCTCAAGATTTATTGCCAACATATTGTACCATACCACACTCTATTGCAGCAAGAACATGGTGAAAGTTCTTAACCAGACCGATGCATCATGGAAAATATGCATGCATGCGATTATTCACAACCTAGCAAGATTTAGCAAGACAACCAAATCATGACAAATCTTGCTATATCTTGTGTGTTGGTGAAACCAGCACTTTAGTGTACCACAAGGTGTCGTTCAAGGATTCTACTTGAGCAGTCGTGTCACAGATATTATTGTAATTAGTGTTTCATAGGGCAGAGATAATTACATCATACAGGGCCCCAGCCAAGTGCACATCCTCCCATTAATTGAGTAACGACCGACCTTTTCAACCAGTTAAAGGCATATCCTAAAATTCACGGTGGTGCCACCTGGTGATTTTTAAATAATGTCAATTATCAGTCAAAACTAGTTCCGTGGGATTCATTCTCTTTCAAAATGAATAAATATAAAGCTTTGTCCAATCTATCCAATCATAATAGCTAAATTAAAATTAAGCCAGGTCACATATATGTATGGATGATTTACAATGGAAACGTACAGAAATTATGGTTTTCTTCATGGTGACCCTCGATTTTTATGTTATATATGTGTTCTCCAATACTTTGAGCTCATCATAACATATTTTTTGTCGTTCTTTATAGAGCTATATTTCCTTTTGAAGAGTACATCTAACTTTTCCATCTTTACCTACTTCCTTTTACATTGGTCGATTTCAGTCCTCAATAACATTGACCTGTTTGCTATCGTTCAAGTTTTACAACCACTGATTTCTGTAGGAAAATATGCTCATTTATTTTTTTCATTTTCAAGACAAATTTTCCTATATCCCAGTTGGTAAACTGAATTTATTTCATCTATTCACCCGTTGAGTCTCTATGATTGCATTTCCGGGCTTTAATAGAGCTGATTTGAAGTTGCCCATTGTGAATAAGAGAATTATTATTGTCAATCCCCCACTCCCATTAACAAGCAAATCTACACTTCTTCTACAAAAAAAACCACGAGAGTGATCTATAGATCCACCCAAATAGCACTATTCACAAGGGGGATGTGTACTCCTTCCTTTGGAAGATTAGTCTAGATTCATAGCTATTGTCCTTAAAGTTGACAATGATTCTGAACCTTATAACAGCTACAACTAGGGTTCTTGCAAACACCTCCTAAACTACCTTAAAGGCATATCCCACAATTCACAGTGGCGCCACCTGGTGACTTTCAAGTATTGTCAATTATCAGACAAAACCGATACTTTGTGATTCGTTCTATTTCTAAATGAGTGTATTTAACGTTTTGTCCAGTTTATCCAATTTCAATAGGTATCATAGGCTAACTTACAATTGCTTGATTTACATAGAAAATATAGTTCTTCAATTCCTTCCAAAACAACCACAGTGACCTATGGTTTTTAAAACTTAAATTTGTAGTACTATTCACCTGAAACATTCTGTGAACGTTTGAGAAAAATGTCATGGGTTTTACTATATGAAAAGCAACTCCTTAGAATTTTTATATATTATATTGTAAAATTATCATAATATTGATCTCTAAATCAAAAACTAGCACAGTGACCCCTGATTTTCAAGTTAGTTATGTGTTCTACAACACTTAGAGATCGTCATATTCAAATTTCAGGAAAATGACATGGGTTTTATATTTCAAGCCAGATTGTCCGATATGCCTTTAATCATAGTCCATGCCTCATGACTAGGTAATCTACGACCTATTATATATAATCTGTCAGATACCATAACTTTGTTTTCTTTTTTTATTCAGGTAGAAATAGACAGCGTACAATCGCCTTATTGGGCGTTCTTCATTGCAGTGTCCTAACAACGCAGGACAGGACACGACAACACTAGACAGGACAATATAAATGACTGTGATACAGTAAAGCCCCGCTTAAGGAAACCCCGCTTAAGGGGATCCTCCGTTCTGAGCAAACTGTCCCCTTAAGCGGAGTGTCCCCTTAAGCGGAGTGTCCCCTTAAGCACGGTTAAAATAAACTTGATAAACATTTCAGTTCCGATCAAACTGTCCCCTTAAGTGGAGTGGCCCCTTAAGCGAGGAGTCATAGAAGCGGGGTTTTACGGTTTATGGACGCCTTGAATCCGAGGCGATTTTAGCCCTGGACGCCTTGAGCCTACCCTGTAGACGCCTTAAGCCTACCCCGTTTTGATGGCCTTAAGCTTCTAGGTGTAAAAAATCAGAAAAGTGCACTTCTACTGGTTTTTAGTCATATATATATATATATACAACCCTAACCCTTATCCAACCCTATTCTAACCATAACCCGCAAACCGGAACTAAAATGGGGTAGGCTCAAGGCGTCCACGGGGTGGGCTCAAGCCGTCCACGTTTTCGCGCTGACAGGGGGCTCGAACAGTAAAGGGCTCAAGGAGTCCAATTCCCCAACAAACGATGGGTATGTGGACAGACTGCTCTGTAAACCATTTGACGCTGACGTTATAATACACTAGTTAATGCTCGTGTATTACGATGTGTCAACCTCTCGTGGTTTACGGCCACCTGTCTAAAAAACCATCGATTATTGTCTTTATGGTAGCTTACCCCACAGCAGTGGCTGTCCACAGTGGCTTTCTAACCATGATTATAGAATTCGGCCAGATATTTAGGACAGAAGAACGATTTATATTTTAATCATTATAGAGGTATTAGGCACCTGCTACATTGTTGGCTTCACTCTGACAGCGCACGCCTCGTTCTGGAGTGCGGAAATTTCGCTGGTTCCCGGCTGGTACTTTATCAAATACATAGAACCAGCGAAACCCGTTATCACGGCGATCGCCGCGCCACGCTTATGTGCAAGAGGTGAATTAAGCGTCTGCTGCAGGCTGCCGCGACCGGAACACATATATCAGGGTTCATACAGAGGCAGCCCAATAAAATTCCAGACTCTTCAAGGTTCTAATATATTTTTTCCAGGCACATAACAATGTGAATCAATACCATCTTCCTCGTGAATGAAAACAGTCATTGTTTGTTTTCTGAAGTGTGCATATTATTTCTGGTCACTATATTTAGAATCATGTCTGATTCATGACCAAATTTAGTTAAAATTTTCTTCATCATCCATACTACCTGTGGAATTATAGTGGTTTTGGATAGATATCTTCAAAAAAAAATTCACTTCTAAATATGAGGACAAATAATCAAAACCATGCTATAATATTAGCAATTTGCTTTACATGGTCAAATATAAGGATTTTTTTTAACTATTTAATCCTAGTCACTGAAAATTTCATAGACAGTCAGGTACCATAGTTATGGAAAGCTAATGATGACCAGAATTTGATGGACCAAAAAAATCTGTTTTATGCAAAACTAGATGTTCCAGGCTCTTCCATGTTTTTCCAGGCTCTCTGTGAGAATTTCAGGCTTTTCCAGGCCTGGAAAACCCAAGAGCACAATTCCAGGCTTTTCCAGGGTTTCCAGGCTCTGTATGAATCTGTCCTCATATCATCAGACTTTCAGTCATTGTCCCCCGTCGTGCAGATATTGCCGAATTCGTTAGTTTTATCTTCTTTTCTAGGATATAAAAGGAAATGTTGAAATTTCGGATTTCCGTCATTTGTTAGCAAACTTACATACCTGCATATTCATATACAATAATGACTGGTTTTGTGTACGAGTGGTCGTAGTCTGCGAGTAGTTGACGCGTAGTAATATCCGAGCAATTAGCGAGGATATTACATTGTCAACTACGAGGAGATTATGGTCACTCGTATACAAACCCAGTCGTTATTGTATTTATTACCCACCTACCAGATTAATAACAAATCTATTGCTATAAGAATGTTTCTGTAAGACATTTAGTCCCAGAAACCACTGCACTGTCAAGCAAGGCAGTAATTCGGTGTAGACTTACACCAATAACATAGTCCACCATTTCCCAATGATTTTAGTATGCAAAACATGTTATGACAGTGATTACTGATGGTAAATTCCAGGTGCTCTATACATTTTCTACGTATTTGGTGGGTAATGAAAAATAAAAATTCATGGATTTTTACGATCTTTGACCTTCCATGGGACCTTTAGAACTCTATATACAATATTCATGAAAGATAAATAATGCTCGACACTGAAAGCCAATGTCTTACTTCATAAGTGTGCTAAATTTCATTTGCATATCATCAATATTCTTTGAACACCTCTCCCCCAAATATTGTATATCAGAAATTATGAAAACACTCGACACCCCCCCACCCCCACCCCCCCTCCAGCCGATATATATCGTCTTTTTGGGACTGAAAGGGTTTAGTACAACAGATATCTGAAGAAATCAATAGGACGTGATCTAGTGGAGTGGCTAGTTTCGATGGAAAACTATTAGACTGTGGCGACTTTTAATATTTTTATTCAAAATAAATACAGAACATACAGTGATATATGGATTCCTGGTGGGCAATGTAACAAAGTCGAGTGTTCACTGCGATCTTGTGAAGCCTCGAACACTGCCACAGATAGTCTATATGCTAGTCTATATGACTATATATATATATGATACATATACATATATATACATCATAACTGGAATGCCATGTACAGCCAGTGCATAAGCTTCACAATGCCTCGGCCGTGAAAGCAGTAACTGCGTCATATCTGACCATTTATTTCATTTCTTTATAGCATGGGTTTTTTATACATAAATTAATGCTCACATTTTATATCGTACACCAGACAAAACACAAGAGTTCATTTAGGTAATACAATGTAATTATGTCACTACTTGGCTGTATGTACTGGTACCAGTAAGGATAACCAACTGCAAACTCACATTCATTGATTCTTGTAAATAAATATGAAAGGAAGCAGTAATTCATATTATTCTGTTCTCCTTTGCATTTAGCCTGTGATATCCTTCATAGGCCATCCCATATTGAAGCTGAAATCGATGAAATATGGGCCTATTTCTTGATCAAAACAGTTATTGTGTATATTATTTCAGTTCGCTTTAATGTCCCGGTAACATAATAACACTTTTAATATATTCATTGCCAATATGAGGTTTACCAGTCCAACATGAGAATTCAGTTATGGCAGTTTGTGATGTAAATCCATTCCCCCGACCAATGCTCAAAATCTGACACACATGTAAAACTTATATCTAGATTAAGAAGACTTGGCAAAAATACCTCTGTGACAAACCGATAAACACAAATTTAAATATAAGAAATTTTTTTTTAAAGACTTATATCTAGTATCAGCGACAGAAATATCATTCAAATAACAAAGCAAACCAACAAACAGCAATGAATCCATCTACAGCGACCAATAAAGCCACAACAATTACTGCAAGAGGCCTGCGCACCTTACACTTCTCACGTGGTTTGTGACCATGTAAATAAGTAAAATACCATTTACAAAGTTTAACAGAAAGACCTTATCAGAATCGGTCACCCCAGCTTTTCTATTTTTTGTTTAAAAATCTTAAATCAGTTGGGGAACGTTGCTCATCTTTTTAATAAAACAGAAATAACCATTCCATTGGGGCAGTAAGTAAAACCTAAAAGTTCCAGTTGTATATCTTTAAAAGTTGCAAGCACCTAAAAACAGATTATCCACCTACATATTTGTGTATTCACTTGATTCTACTAAGCGACAACAAAGGTACAAGGGTAATTGATTTTGAACACAGACAAAGAAACGCTTTTGTTTTAAAAGTCATATGATATTTTGATATTTAACGTTCAATTGTTGTATTTATTCAAATGTATTAAGTAGACAGGCAGCTTAACACCCTACCTCGGTAGTAGGATAATAAATGTACGCAGAAATCCAAAGAACATGTTTTATATTCTATGCTGTTTGAATACTAAAAACAAAGAGTCATTCGCACGAATTGGGAGCATACTGTTTGGGTGAAAAGGTGTAGGAACCGTTTTCTTTGTCACCTCGACATCTGAATATAATTAGATTAAATTGGTATAAAACAAATCTATATCTAAATTACAGGATCTTGACTGAAGTTCGTTGATAATCTTAATATTATCGGATCACTGGTTCCAAGGATGGTATGAAGTGTTCTGATGGTGTCTCCCCTCCGCTATGCTCCCATTTCGCTTCTATTAGCCATTTTCCACTGGCCAACGAAAACGACACCGATTTATTGAACAGGGATGAAAGTCGGGACTGATGAAAAAGTCGGAAACAAAATCACACAAAAAACTCCCCCCGTGCCGTCAAACAAAATTTCAGCACTTGACGGAACTCTCACGGCAGTGTCAACGGCCCTTGGCGCGTTTAACTGCCGCCAAAGTACTGACTGGAGGTTTATACGCCGTTGGTGAGAGCCTGCTGCCAGAATTTCTTGGAATTTAGTTTTATTTTATGATTTTCATACTTTGTTAATGATCATATTTCAAGATGCAGAAATTTCTGATTTCCATCAATTGTCGGCAAACTTGCATCCCTGATTGTATTCTCCTTTTAGTCGGTTGGTGGTGGCCAACGACTGCACGCCGGTATCTAAAAATGTGTGAGGGTGCGGTGTATGCCTTGTTTCTGCCACATTTGAAGGATCCATACTGACAGAAATGTTATCCAAACACAATGACCATCACTGACGACTCTGAACCCTTTGATTCTGTCAGGCGTTGACTAAAAGTCAGTGGTAGCTTTATTGCATAATCTATGCACAATTAATCAGTGAACAATTCTTTGCATGTCTGTTTCCATTCACCGATCTGGCGTCGGTGGTTCCCAACTGAAGATTGGCAGCGAACAGTTGGTCAGTGGAAAATGGCATTATATGTGATGATCGCCATTACCTTGTACAACAATTCAATAAAAGAGGGGAAAATATATTAAAAAACCTTCTAGCTGAATTATGCGGATACATTCTTTTAAAACTTAAAATGAACACATAGGGCACAATAATAATAATATCATGTCACGGACATAAAGTGATTATGAGAATACGGAAATGTGTAAGCGACTGACTCTAGACGACTCAAATAAGAAATGCTTTTGAGGCTGTCTCTGCATTATCAAAATACATAAAAACGTTGAAGTCAATTAGATAGATATAAATAATATAATGAGCGAGATAAAATAATTTCTAATCAGCCCACCATGAAATTTGTGGCCTTTTTTTTAAAAAGATTCCTCGTCATTGTATGACAGAGGAATGGATCATGGCGGGAGATAGAGTTAAACTTGGAGTTGGGTAATAAAAGTAAATGCCTTTTGTAAAGTAATATCTTCTAAGAGAACACCAGTGATAGCTGTTACATGCCATTTGAAATATGCTTCTTAAGAAAGTACCCCCTCATCCACATCAAATGTGAAATTAATCAGATTGCTTCAGCTCTGTTTATAGTAAGCCGTAGGACAATTTTCTCAGCGTGGTAGAAATATCCTGCTCTTAGTTTTGTGGAAATGGAAAATCTATATGTGTTAGACAGCGAAGCTTTGGGTAAGAGCGTAGCTATATTTACTGTGGCACATGTAGTGTACTTGAAACCGGGTTTTACATAGAAGACAAATGGGGGTATATGGAAGATTATTGACTGTGTCCCATCGTTAATGCCCATAGCAAGTCATTCTTACGGATAAGAACTGGAAAGATTGTTATAATGTAATGGCAACAATAGATTCTAGTGTTAGATTGCGAGTACCAGGAATGTGCAACATTTAAATTAGTAATCAAACAAAACATCTAATTGATAAAAGAACAGATGCCTTATGCCCATGATAGAAGGAGAGATTGCAAATATCGAGACAGTCTAGGGGTGGGGGAAAGACAGTCTAAAGTTGTTCAAATTTGTCTCACACTGTGTGACAGTCTGAACAAGATATAAATACGATACCTGGAGGTCGTTGCTCCAAAAAATGTGGGAAAAGCGTTGCTCCAGTAATATTGGATCATGTCGTGTGGTATTGTTATTTTCATGTTGTATCGCTACTTTTTATAATACCACATTTTCAATGACATAGGTGAAAGGTTCATTAGATTTTTAATTGAATATCGATGGTGACATGGTTATGATGTGATCTGCAAAGAATCTAGAGCAACTCGGTTTGCAATTCTGCAATCCACCAAAGGTGGAGCAATGCCCCCGAGGAGGGACAAGGTAGTATCAGACAACTATAGACTGGTTTAGTTGTATTGTTTGATACACAGAAATCGCCATAGTGAATTTCATCTTTCGTGATTCTTAGTGTTTTCCCGTTGTTTCCCTATTTCATTCACCAACAATAAATTTTGAAAAACATTTTATAATTTGATACATCCAAATAGTACTTCTAGTTTAAAAATCACCGGCGCATTGGAATTTAGCATCGTGTCTAGTTATGAAGAATAGACCAAATGTTGCACAATTCCAACAGTCTATCTCTAGTTTGTTAAACGCTCTGGTAAACAGTTATGTAGGTAAAGATTGGGGGTAAATATTGATTGATAAAGGTGTGTAAACAAAGCATGAACGAGTAGTCACAAAGAATCTGTTCAATTATGGCAATAATCATACTACACCTAGTGCGATAATGAAAGTTTTTCTTATTATCTGGAGTAGCCTTTGGCCACAGCAAGTAAGGTATGTGTGTATACGTAGAGTAATAAGTCTGGGATAAAATGAAGAGTAAGTACAAATAATTACCAACTATCCACAAATTCTGTTCGCAATAAATAGATATCCCATTCCCTTCTGTGACAGTGGGAGAATGCACGTTATTAATGTGGCAGAAGTATTTGACACCTGGCAGTGGACACCTCTGTATGAAGCCGATGCGACCTTATTAATGACCACCCAAAAAATTATTAATTTTTTTTTTTTTAATTTAAATGAAAAAAATGTGAATGTGGCAGAAGCGTGCCCGTAAGTAGCACCTACAGCACCGCGACTTGAGCTTCTACACGCCCGTCTACGGTGGACCTTTACAGGCATATCCTACAATTCACAGTGGCACCACCTGGAGATTTCTAAATATTGATAATTATATGTTAAAACTGGTTGCTTGTGACATATTCTAATGACAAATAGCTACAATACTAAGTTTTATCCAGCTTGTTATATCCCAAATGGTATATTTGGCTTATTCATATTTCCTAAATTTATATGGGAAATGTTCTGAAAAATACTGTTCAATTCTTTCAAAAACGAGGTCGGTAACCTATGATTTTTTTAAACCCAAATGTGTAGTACTATACATTTACTATAATCTGTGAAAGTCTGAAGAAAATGAGATGGGTTTCACTATGTGAAAAACGTTTTTGAATTTCTATATATTGTTTTATAATATTATCATAATATTTATCTGTAAATCAAAAACTAGCAGGATGACCCCAATTTGTTAAACTGGTAATGTGTTATATAACACTTAGAGATAATCATACTGGATTTTCAGGAAATTAACATAGGTTTTACTTTTCAAGGTAAATTGTACGATATGCCTTTAAAGTGCAACATCAACCCAATTCTAATTATATATTTCCCATCAGATACATCTCTATCAACTCGAGGAGCAAAATGAACGTATATATACTCATATTCATGTCTATGATACCAGTGCAAAGAAGGCCAAAATGTAAATTTGTTATTGAATTTTCTATCAATGGATGAAGTAAATCTCTATATAAGCTGGTGGTCGCCTAATCGATATTCTGCTTTTGCATGTCCTAATGCAGCAATCTTGATTCAGATTTGACTCGAGGTATTTCTCCCCTAAGAGAAGCCCACGTGAAATGCCGCAATATGTAAATACATGCAAAGACCCTGGTGTGCCCAACAAGATACGTTATAGAAAGAGGACTGCCAAACAACCCCTTTTTTTGGTCGCTACCAGCTCATAATGCCCAGTTCATACTGTGTGACTGGAGGTACCCAGGTATGTCCAGCCTCAGACTGGATGTACCTGTGAGTGTGTAGCAAGGCATAACGCACAGCGTCAACTACACGCTTCCCACTAGTCTGAGACTGGAGGTACAGGGTATGCCAAGTCTCAGACTGGAGGTACCTGGTACGCCCAGTCTCAGACTGGAGGTACCAGGTATGCCCAGTCTCAGACTGGAGGTACCTGGTATGCCCAGTCTCAGACTGGAGGTACCTGGTACGCCCAGCCTCAGACCGGAGGTACCAGGTATGCCCAGTTAGAAGCATTTTTGGAATATCAAACATGTTTGATATTTGGTGCCACTAGTCACATATTTGAGCGTACCTTGCGACTGGGCGTAACCTCCAGTTTTAAGTGCGGTACCTCCAGTCTCAGACTAGAAGTCGCAAGCCCCCCAGTCGCACAGTGCGAACTGGCCTTAACATGCACTGCATGGAAACAGCAGGATTCGGGAAGTACGGCAGACTAAAAACAAAACACTGCACATGATACCAGTCTACGGATATCTCATGATACACCTAACGTCAATGGGTCTAAGATTAAAAAACCGTCCAACTGCCAAGTACTGTCCACCACCACCACCAACACACACGATTATAAAACCACGACTCAATGGGGGGACAAGGAAACACAGCCTATTAAATACACCCATGATTATCACCCTGGGGTTATAACTAATGACACTTAGCTGAGTAATATCATCCAAAGAAAAAAAAGAAATATGTTCTAGCAGGCCATGTGTCATGACCTTGCTCTCTGCCCTCTGTCGCTCCTAATACGTTGGCCCTGCACGCTGTTTCTAAACTTGCCCGCTTGGTGGCGCCACCATCAGCCGATCCCTCTGCGCACCCGAGGCAGCCTGTGTCAGTGAAATCGGTACTGCTTCGCCGGTTTTAAGTTGACTGTGGTCTTTTTCTTCTGCTCCTCCTCCTCGGCGTTTTTAATCTCAGTGAACTTCTCGCCCTTGGTGCTCACGACTTTATTATCCAGGTATCTTGTCAGCTTCTTACCCTCCTGAAACCAAGGCAGAGATACTTTACAAATGAGCACCTTATGTGATAGCATTGGGGCATTTCGAAGGAGCATTTATCTCACCCCTGGTATTTCTTCTCCATAGACTTAACATTGGGAAATCATATCCAAAGCCTATCGAGTATTTTGAAAAAAATACTCAATGGGGGATTATGTCACAAATCTTAGCCCATTAGTCAATGTGAAGGGTGAGATAAATTCAGAAACCCATTCAAGTTTAGGGTCAGAGCTCGATCCCATCTCGTTTCGTTACATAAATGACGCTTGTGAATTACTGCGCGATTCAAACTCGATGGGATACAAGCTATGACCCTAAACTTTCATAGGTTTCCTCTATTGTATGCAAAATTTCAGAGACTTTTTTTTACCACCGCCCACCCCTCGGTGCGTATGTACTTTATGGATGGCCCCATTACAGAAACTCGAGAATAACAACAAAATTGAGTCCCCGTCGTACACGGAATAACTGTAAGAAATATTTCTATCTTGTTGTTCAAGTTTTTGTACTTATTCTTAGATGAAATTTAATATAGAGGTCAAAACATAGTCGGCCCATAGAACTTTCCATAAAAAGGGGAAATCATTTTACACTCCTTAAAGTTGCAATACTTACTGTATTGATATGAATATATTTTTTATTGGCTGAATAAATAGATACTTAATAGAAAGATACATCTTATAGTATACAGAAACTGGCTTACTGTCTTCGGACGTAAGAAATACGCAGTGAAATAATTGATCAGATACATCCCGATACCGTAGGCAGATGGATGTATCTGATCAATAATTTTACAAATAAAAGTAAGCCTGTTTTCGTATTATCATATAGAGTAAAACCCCGCTTAAGGGGACACCGTCCATTTTATTTCATACAAATAAAATACTTACGTATTTTGGCATCACAGGTCGGTGTTCCTTTTTGGCTTCGTCAACATCAACATAGGAATACCTGGAAGGCAAACGATATACCATGACAATTCGATAACAAATCACACAAGTCCCTACAATATGATGAAAAATACTCGTGCTGAAATTCCATTCACTAGTAAAATATCATTACATTTGTAACATACCTATGGTCGAACGTCTATGAAATATTACCCGCTGCTAGGGGTACAATATTGATAATGTTCGGGCGCACTGTGCCCGAATATTGGGGCGCACTGTGCCCATAGTGAATGCCTCGGGTCAACAGGTACATACAATAAGTATATAAAATAGCGTTTTATATATGTAATAATAAGAGAAGGGAGTGACTGAGCCCGTAGGGATGCCATTCTCGGCCTGCGGCGTAGGAACGTATTTATGGCATCGCAAGACCTCGAACGCTCATCCCTACGTGTTCAGTAACCACGATTTCTCTTAACGAGTCATTATGTTTACCATGAAAAGCAGAAAAAACATGTTGATGGGGATATCTTTGATAAAAAGGTAATGAATTCCATTTCCGTTCATTTGACCATATTATTTTGGAACATCTCAATGATATCATGTAATATATAGTCAAGTCGTGCATAATATCTGAATTTTCGTAGAAAGGTCTAGAAATGCAACTTACTTATTGATAATTGACTTCTTGAGGTTGCTTCCGTCCTTGGCTGACAAGTCAGTTCTTTTGGCACTTGATTGATGTGGCTGAAATTAGAAAAAAAAACATTCGTCTCAATCCTATCTAGCCCCTCAAACAAATAAAAAACAAATAAAAGACAGTATGTATTGCCCTGAAGAAGGAACGTGTGTTCCGTAACGTCGGCCAGTGATTTAAATACAGACAGTCCACATGGGACTTTGAAACCGTTTATCAGTCTTATTTGTCTATTCGCCAAGTTTAGGAGTCTTTCTATTTCATCAAATAAAAAAAACTGGCCAAACAAGCTGGAAGCTAAACTTTGTACATAGATCTCAGTACTTTCCAAGCACTGAAGTGAAATATAAACTTTTGTATATGATTCCTTACACATTTTATAGAGGAGACCTATTCAAGTTTGGGGTAAGAGCTCGTAGCCCATCGAGTTTGAATCGCGTATAATTACATTTTGATTATAATTATATATTATATTTTCAAAGGGGTCTTTGTATACAATGGATAATAAAATGTATACAAGACTCAGTAAACCAAGACTCATTATATAAAAACTGTCATATACCATAGCTGTGGTATATGGATTCAAATCCATGGTATACGGGAAATGGTCCTTTGTGCCAAAGAGTAAAGAAATAGTCCCTACTGTTATACCCTTTAATATGACAATTACTGGATTCAATCTATTCAAAAAGATGGATGATAAATACAACAAACAATCGTCTTGTGAACAGGCGGCTCTGTAAACCACTCGAGGTTGACGTCGTAATACACTCGCTAGCACCTGTGTATTACTACGCGTCAACCTCTCATAGTATATGGTTGCCTGTCCATAAAAACCATTGAGCATCCCACATTGGTGTTTGCGCTCAACTGACTAGTTCCAGCGTAGTGATCTCCCCTGTCACCAGGGCTGGAGAGACAGGGCCCTGGTGAGTGAGGACTGTAATAAGGCAACAATGACATGGTTCCAACGCCTCGGAAATGTGTTTTTCATAACACGAACGTACCAATACACTGACCGCCAGAACCATTCTACGTCAGCTCTGGTCGGGTTAGACCTGCTGCCGCCTTCACCCAGTAGCGGGAACTGTTTGTTACTCTCCTACCAGATCTTTTGTACTGCTTGGGGAGTGTGCTGTTTCAGAACCTCGAAGCCAATTTTCCATTTTATTATTTCCTCTTGTATGTGTTCTTGAAAAATCCAATGAACATAAAGCTATGTTTCATTATTAATTTGTTAAGATACGAATATTTCCTATTGAGTATGTCTGTTTCTAGAACCTAAATACAAAAAAAACCATCTGGTTGAGGCACACACCGCAGATACCGTATGTGATTTAACCCGACTAACTTCTTAGTCAGGACAGAGTGGAGACAGAGGTGGCAGCCAATCTGATTTATTATCCACCTAATACAGGGTGTCCACAGAAAACATGTGGGCAGCGTGTATCTACATACCAATCGCAATATCCACTCATGCGCTCGGATATTACTACGCGTCACCTCCTCGGAGCATACATTGTATCTGAAACTAGTCAATATTGTGTATGTACCAGTACATATGTTGGACACATTTTTAACAAAAAAGTGGTTCGGAAACCTTACCTTAGGCGGCGCTGCGGTGAAGCTCTCGCCCGC
Organism: Alentia gelatinosa; assembly: GCA_950022655.1. Classification (NCBI taxonomy): domain Eukaryota; kingdom Metazoa; phylum Annelida; class Polychaeta; order Phyllodocida; family Polynoidae; genus Alentia; species Alentia gelatinosa. The sequence continues at coordinate 127,989,315 of OX465580.1, forward strand.
CTCCTGGCGGAGGAGGATGAGTTGAGCGGCCTCCTCCAGGTCGCCGTGAGACACCTCCAGACAGTGAGAGAGCTCCAGGGAGCAGGCGGCGGGGAACATCTCCATCAGCAGGTCCACACCCACGCCGTTATCGTGGAACCCGTTCTGCACCTGGAGGTCATACAACACAGGCATGCCAGTTGGGGTCAGAAAAAAACCATTGAAATATATGTCATAGAACATATGTCGAGGGTCATGGGCTATAGAGGAAACCTATTAAAGTTTACGGTCTGAGCTTGTATCCCATCGAGTTTGAATTGCATAGAAATTCACTAGGTTTACAATACAGGGGTGCCAGTTGGGGTCAGAAAAAAAGACACTGAAATATTCTTCATTGCAATACAGTTTTTGGGTGTGTTTTTTTTTTTAATTCAAGATAGCATGGGCTTTCCGTGGAGCTGTTGTTGCCACGTCTAGAAAATGTTCATTGCAATACAGTATTTACGCATTTCAGTGATGCTGTACAAAATGATCAAGGCACATTCTCTGCAACAGTAAAGAACAACGACAAAAAAGGAAAATTTTGTTTGCACATAATTATATGATCAAGGCACACCGGACCAAAATCATAGATTGTTATCGACTTTTCCCTTTAAGATAAAAAAAAAAAAAATAGACTTTTCCCTTTAAGGTGTGCATGTGGGCTTGATAGTCCACAGTGATATTAGGAAACGTCCATATTGTGGACGAAACGGTTCTTGTTCGAGATCAGTAGTTCACTGAGGCCGTAGGCCGGAGGCAGTATGAAATCAACAACTGGCCAAGAGTGAGATGCGTTTCGTCCAGTCAGGGTGTTTGTTTCTTGTTATATACCTAAAATTGTTGAAAAAAACTCCATTTTAATGAGTAATGAAGTGGGAGTTACAGCGGGCACGACCATCAATATTAGTTCACCCCTAGCAGCGGGCAGTATTTGATAGATATTCACACACAGGTTGTTTCGACGATTTGTTGACATCGCATTTACAGTCTAAACTCGGGCCATCACATGATCATTGCCAGGCAACATGAAATTGCTAGAGAATTCAGATGCTTCAAAAGTACTTCACCCATCCTCACACATTAAATAATGTGGAATATGAACATCCGAACGGTCCAATAGGCTTAGCATTGCATAGGAGCTTCTCCAAGATGGCCTCTCTCCTGCCTAATATCGGGTTTCGTTGCGCCGCCTACTTCCAGATCGACTCAAGGAATATAATACAGTAAACCCCCGCTTCTGGAACACCTCGCTTAAGCGTTCACCCCGCTTAAGGGGACAATATGCTTGGAACAGAAATCATATTTAGTTTATTTAAACCCTGCTTAAGGGGACACCACGCTTAACCTTATCGCGCCGGGTACCCACAGGCATGAAGCCGGGTGCTAGTGGCAGTGAATACCGCTTCAGGCCGGGTATAAAGTCCTATTTGGGATCATTTTATTTTTGCATCACGTGACATGACACGTGATCCTTGGTACTATTCTTTATTTTGCATACAAATATTAAATAGGATGTTATACCTATATACTGTGAAAATTTCATGTTTATTGGGCTAATATTTACAATTTTATTCACAAAAATGAATATTTTGTAAATGATGCCTCAAGGCATCACCCGGCCAGCCCCGGATGATGCCTCAAGCCATCACCTGGCCAGCCCTGGTTGATGCCTCAAGGCATCACCCGGCGTGAAGGGTTAAGGGAACACCCAGCTTAAGGCGGTATTCCACCAAACAAACACTTTTTCAACGTCAACAGACGTTCCAGCCGACCTTTCAGCCGACGTCGGTTGAAAAGTCTGGGAAAATGGCCTCAAAATGTGTCGCTGCTCCACCGAAACCCCCAACAGACGTTCATTTGGTCGCCATACGAGCATCTGGTGGGTCCGAAGTTCCAGCAGATCCTAGCCGACGCCCCTGCCGTGGCGCCGACTGGTGGACGTTGGCCGCGTTTTACGTACTAATCGAGTTCTCCGATAGGCAGCGCGGCGTGCGGCGATACACTGCGACGCTCCGAACCCGGGAAAGCCGCGTATCGAGCGGAGCAGTTTATGGGAAATGTCGGGAAATGTACGGGAGCGCTGATAGCTCGTCAAATAACCGCGGAAATACACATTAAATGGAACAATGAAGGTAAATAAAGATAAGAATTGATGTTATGAGTATGTATGGCATGCTATGGTGCTAGAATTTTGTCGAAGGTTCGGAGTTTTCGATGCCCGTTCGCAGATTCGGGTATCGCCAGTATCGCTCACACTATGTTGGCGGCGTTCCCTCGCCGCATCTCCCGGCAGAGCCCACGGGCGGGTGTCGTAGTCTTCAAATGCATCGACCAGATGCTCAATTCCAGCCAATAAAATTCTAATCGATCAGTTTTTCGCCAGATGGGCAAATTCTGTCTCTTGGAGGTTTATTAGAGTATCGGTTGGGATATTGCCTGAAAAAATCTAGTTGGTGGAAGCGCATCTCAACTGGCTCTTCTTCCAGACGCTCAGCAACCGTGAAGCGACACTCCAACGACCCCCAATATCCTCCAACAGACGTCTTGAAACGTCTGGCAGGAGAGCCGACGCCTGCTGAAACGTCTGGTGTGTGCTTCCACCAACCCGACAGATGATTTAAAATTGAGCAGATATGCCAGCAACCCCAGCAACCGCCATACAGGCGCTGTACAACGTTTTTGTCTTGTTGGTGGAATACCCCCTTTAAGGGGACACCCCGCTTATGGGGACACATTGCTCAGAACGGACGGGATCCCCTTAAGCGGGGTTTTACTGTAATACTTAAACCATGACAAAATCACTGATCTACCTCCGTTCGGCCCGCTTCGGCTCCGCTGCAGCGTTCAGCCTCGTTGTGGTCTGACGACTTCCGGGAACGCCGCCCGCTACGTCCCTCTTTCTGGTGGCCTTTGGCCGGGGCTGACTTAGGCAGGCTGGACTTGGGCGGGGGAGTTGTCACCTTGGGTGAAATACTGGCAGGCTTGTCTGAGGCGGGTGGGATCATTAAAGGCTGGGTCAATGTCACTTAAAATGTAAGAAAAACACTCATTGTAATGATCTGCCGGGACATTAAACAAGCAATGAGTCTATTCAATGGTTGGTTTGGGGCCATCTTTAAGGTATGTAGGCACTGAGGGGGGAGGTATGTAGGCACTGAGGGGGGAGGGGGTCAAAGTTTTTCTGGAAATACTGCGTATACTGCCTCTTTGTTCTATTGCGTACAAGATTGGGAAAGAGGGGGGTCCAAAATTTTAGAAATTCTGCGTACATACTTTTTGGATGGCCCCTTTAATAAATATATGAGGGAGACCCCCATCTAGCGTAAACACAAAAACAAGGAAAAGATCAACAAAACTTTACACATTAATTAGTATTCTATATTATTCAGAATAAAGTACAGAAGAACTGATTGGTATAATTTCATTCATTTTTCTAAGAAGATTTACCAAATAACTCATTCATACTATTTGTAGATGTTAAACCTGTGGTTAATCCATTAATATTTATAAATAATGTAGAATTGCAGCTTACTTGAGGGTTTTTTGTTGGTGTTGTTGGGTTCTTTCAGGCGGGCAGCGAGTTGAAACATCCAATCACAGACTTCGGCACTACAGAGAAATAAACTGGGATGGTTAATGATACGTGTAGAGCGGGTTAAATGTCACCATTTATAAATACATGTAGATAATCATTTCACCCTTACCGGGTGAGTGCATTAATATATTGTATTTTATCTCACCCCTGGTATTTTTGTCCCATAGGCTTAACATTGGGAACTCGTTCTCCATGCCTCTACGAGTATTGCAGTCCATTCTCCATGGTCTATATCCTGTGCATCGTCCATTTTTTTGTGTGTATAGGTGTGGGATAAATACAGGAAGAAACTTATTTTGGTCAAAGTTGTTGCTCTCCAACTCGTTGTTCTCCAACACGCTATGTTATATTCACTCCGCAACTTGTTGAGAATGACGACGTAGACCAAAACTTGTTGGTTTCTTTAGTCTTTGTGTATGAGGCGGGAGACTTGGGTTAAGATCAGGCACCTTCATCAGAAATATATTAAAGAAGAAACCAACAAGTTTTGGTCAAAGTCGTCGTTCTCCACGAGTTTGATGTGAAGTGATATGAACAAGGCGACAGCCGAGTGAATATCACATAGCATTCAAACGAGTTGCAGAATGACTTCTTTGACCAAAATGAGTTGCTTTCTGTATTTATCTCACCCCTATACACATTAAAAGAATGGACGACACACAGGATATAGACCATGGAGAATGGACTGCAATACTTGTATGGGCATGGAGAACGAGTTCCCAATGTTAAGCCTATGGGCATTTATTCCAGGGGTGAGATAATTATCTGATCATTGTGATTGTCTTTACAGATCTGACTTGAACCACCATGAATCTGTATTTCGAAGTACTTGGTGCCAGGACTGGTTCCACAGTCAGATCTTAATTAGGCTGATCTTTCACAAGATGAATCCGCTTTTACTAATTTACTCATATCTGTAAATGACTAGACACAGTTAGATTCATTTTTAACAACGCTCTTTATAAAATATTCTCGCCATTGGTCTCAGTAGAGTTCTTTTGCAATGGCAAATTGTATGAAAAAGTGGAACCCAATCCATTCACATAAAATAGACAGCCACATCTATTTAGATCAACTAAAGGTCTCAATGAGAGGTTTCAAGGTTACCTGTTGACATTGGAGAAGCCGGGAAGGTACGCATCCATCATCTCCATGAACTCGTCAAGGTCAAACGCCTCGCCAGCGGTCAGGTCTGCCCCCAGCTCCTCCAAGACACTCACCATGTACGACAGCACGATCTCGTCAATGGCGCTGAGTTGTGATGAAGAGATGTTCAGGGAATGAGAATCATACAGTCTTATAGGCCTCAGATTTAGAAGCCGAGGAAAAACACTTCTGTATCCAACTGATGGAAAAAAGACATTTCAGCCTCGTATAGTAAACAACTGATAAAAAAAAAGAAATATCGTAATATACCTATGTGCGAACGTCTCACTTATGACCAGAAGTACAGATTCCATTCGTTACTGAGTGACGAAAGAATATCCATACGTCCCTTCGTACCACGTGACTTGTTGGGACAAAGAAATGTGAGTTGTTAATTTTTTTTTTTAGAGATTATGATATAAATATTAATAATAAGACAGGGTGAGTGTATCTGAATTACATCTGTTCCTTGTTGCAATGTATGATTTTACAAATAGGCTGCGTTTATGGTCAGTGACCCGAAAACTAATATCTTTGATTATAATATGACATGAAACAAGGCTAAAGCCTCAGAAGTATTCGGGTTTAATTCATAACAGGAAGGTATAAGTATAACCGACAGGAAAGAAGGGGACAAAAATAAGTGGATATAATTTGTTGAAATTTCGTCCTAAAGAAAATTCTAAAAAGAACTTCGAAAGTGAAATGTATATGTCACTATTTAGAAAAGCGTTCATTTTGAAATAATTCATTACAATAATGCTTGACAATGGCAACTTTATCCTGCCGAAACGTTATAACTGCTGCATCGGGAATTGGAGGCCTTGAGCCTTTTACCGTCTGAGCCTCCTGTCAGCGTGAAAACGTGGACGCCTTGAGCCTCGACCTATTTTAGTTCCGACTGGATTAGAATAGGGAAGGGGAAAGGGAAGGGTTGTGTATACACAAATATAAACCATTATAAGTGCACTTTTCAAAGTGTTTTATACCTCAAGGCCACCAAAAGGGGGCGTCCACAGGATAGGTTCAAGGCGTCCACAGAAAGGCTCCAGGCGTCCAGGGATCAAGTCTTTCTGGGCTCAAACCGCAGCATTACCAAATAAAGCCAACCATCAACCTGACTTGGGCAGCTGTTGAGTTGTACTTGTCTAGGTTTTCTACAATTCATTACAATGTTTGATTAAATAATGGATGTCGTAACCCAGGTTTTCCAATGACCGTCCCTCTATCTCGCTTCCATTTCCGTCCTGAATGGATCTGAAAACTCAGGGTTACTGAGAGATGCTTTTGCTAAATAATAAAAAAAATTAAAATTAAAAAAGAAAAAAAAAAAAAAAAAATCGGCTGTGTGATGAAGTGTTTCTGCCACGTATTCTAAACCTAAAATTAAAAAGGAGAGTACCTGATGGATTCCTCCTCTGAGTGTTTGCGGAGGAAGTCCGAGAGAGCTCCTCTGAGCATGGTCTCCTGACCCTCCATCCCGTACAGCACTGATGTACGACACGAACTCTTCAAGTTTCTCCTACCCCCAGGTGGGTAACATCAAGACGACACCACCTACAACTGCAACGGTGTAAAATACATAGGAGGTAATTAGGTTCTTGGTGTTATATGGTGTATTTATCTCACCCCGGTATTTTTCTTCATAGGCTTAACATTAGGAACTCGTACTCCACGGCCGTGGGGTTCGTGTACCCAATACTCAACGGCTAATTTAGTGATTCCTTTTATCAATAAATAATGTTATACGGGGTGAGATAAAATCAGAAACCTACTCGATGAAAAATCTTGATCCGCACTCCACCTCGTTTGTCTTCAGAGTAATTCACTCAGCTTCGCTTCGCTTCGTGAATTACTCTGAAGACAAACTCGGTGGAGTACGGACCAAGCTATTTTCAACTCGTGGGTTTCCTTCTTAATATGCACCTGTTTTCATATATATTTTCTTCTTGTATTTCTGAATATATGAGTTGGTTGGTTGGTTGGTTGGTTTGATTTAACGTCCAGTTAACCATTGCAGGTTCTCACCAGACTTTCTCAAGGTTCTTTTACACCACGAGGGTGGTGATAGAATCTATGAAATGAATTTAGGTGGAAACCTCACCCCTACACATTTACCGAGGTGAGAGTTCTTTTACTTCCCACAACACATAGACATGGTATGAGAAGGATTGGCCTTTGATATAGCAGTAAATCTATATATGAGTGCTTGTAATAGGCCAAACCGTGTGAAATTCTATAAATCCTAGAGACTGATTGAAGTCTACTATTGCGCCCCACCTCCCTAGACTACTGACTTGATTTATAAATGGGGGAAAACTTATGATATCCTTAACTGCGCACCCTGATCAATTGTACTCCCTTTCAGTACATATAAATTTAGACTGGAGGACCTGCTATATCATCACATCATCATTCATTATTACTGGTGTGTTTTAAAAATAGTATAATAATAAAACATAATAAAACTGACGGTGATATTTCTACATTCCCTGCAGGACAATATTAGTCGGACGTAGTTCGACTCTGTTCGTTCCTCACTAGAGTCGGACTTGATGCCATAGGCAAAGTTTGAGACTTATATGATCGCTGGTAACCAGCTCAATTGAGAGTTAAGTTATGTCCTTAAGTACAACGTCTGTGGGGAGTGAAAACGGACACAGCATTGTACTTCGTATAACTAGACAATATGGACTGACTGCCCATTTTCTGTAAATCCATGTTACTGTATCACTCATGGGACCAGACGGAAAAACGGCCCAGCTGTGTCTGGAAAATATGTATAACCCTATTGACCCAATAATAGGGCTAAGGAAAAAAAAGAGGTTGGCCAAGGGCACAGTTTTAATCTTTTACTATTTACTATATACCCATGCCGTATATACTGTAAATATGTACAAGTTTGCAATATAAAGTGCAAATACCGTACGGAACACTGTTCCGTATGCATTGACTATAATATCAGTTGCTAGGACAAAGTGAATTAATCATTTATTAATTTCGGGTATATATCAAATAAAGAACCATTTACCATGCTTGTACACTCCACAAAACTCGATGATTACTTACGGTCCGTACAGAACGAGGCGTTTACGTCGAGTTCGGTACAGACCGTAAATTATCATCGAGTTTTGTCAGAATGAAATAGCTTCCTCTGAGATCTACGAGGTTAAGCGGTATTCCACCAGCAAACCTTGACCTTCACCTGAACGGGATAGTTCGGGTTAGATCTTTGGGAATTTTTGGTGGAAGAGGGAATCAAATATGATAAGATTTTCTAAGATTTATAGAGGTGAGGCCCGGAATGTAGCGACGTGGTCTGGCACAACCAGTTAACTTAGATACTCTGGCGGAACACTTGTTTTAAAATAAATCCCTGGAACATAAACTAATTCACATGCCACATGAACATGTCTAAATCCCGATGAGCTTCTGAGTTTCCTGTGATATTGACACCCATGTTTGTTATTTATTGACTGTAAGACTTAGCTAATCCTCACTTTTAAATTGGTGAACACACTGCAGAGACTATCTTCTTTTCTGGAAACTGAACTGATGGTTGATACGCAACCACTAGATGGGAACCTGGTTTCCCGTACATACTATGAGGAAAAGGACTGCTTAATATTGTGCTTTCCATAACATTTTCTCCTACTGTGGAATGTTTATTACCTAACTTGTATAAACAATTGTCTAGTAATAAGCATATAATGGTCATATACATGACCCACCAAATGTATTAATCATATTCTCAATGATTATTTGTGATGTAAAATGATTATCCATACTGTGAAGGCTAGTCATACCGGTTATAAAACTGAAGTCTTCGCAGTCTAAATAAAGAATATTTTAAAAAAAAAAGATATCTGATGTAATCGTGGGTTTCAAACCAACCAACAAACAAAAAGATATATATCCATTGGTGTTATTTTCTATTGGTGTAGATGACTCGGAAGAGCTTCAACTATAGCCTACAATACTGACAGCAAAAAGAAATCCCTACTAATTATGAAACTCGGCAGTGCAGTTGTTACTATCGTCTGCACAGATAGTAATCTAAATGAGCGACTCCAAGACTGATGCTACTGCAATGACCGCTAGCTGCGGACTGACTGGTGATACATCTAGATCTTGCCTATAGCCTGGCTCAGTGTCTACCGCATGGAGGGACCGTGTTGATTGTAACCAAGGGGCATCTCCAGCAGAGAGATTAGTTAGGCCAAGGGAAAGTGCATGTGCGTTTCACATATAGAGAAATTGGAATGTAACACAGTATAATTGCAACAACCGAGATTTTGCTGTACCATCAGTTGATTATGTCAAGCATATTACATGTGGTTAATGCCAAAGAATCTACATCCACAATATTAAAAAAAAAAAAATTCAGGTGAATATGATAGACAGGCCGGTAAAAAGGTATACCATTGTGGTGACAGAACTAATATCAAGTTATAAAAATACGGTCCGGAGACCGTCTGGCCGAGAGGAGTATTTTCTATTACCATTTGGTCTAAAATGATAAGACACCCCTAGGTAACAGGCGATTCGCACTAGCAAACGATTATTAGCATTGGACCATTCACACTGAAACTCACAGGGATCCCAGAATAACCTGCTACGATGATTCGCACTAAGATTTCACGCAGCGAAAATAATCCATTTTTCCGCTCTTACGAAAGTGAAACTGGCTTTAAAGATGCTCGGCCGAGTCGGCAAAACATCCATCTGCCAATGCATCCTTCAGCATTGGAAGATTGGATGTTATGAGTTCAGTTCTTTTATATTACCTGTTTAGATTATCTCCAGAGGAGGTTTAGCGACTGCATCGTGTTCTGTGGTATTCCAAGTTGGAGGGTTACACATGGATATTGCCTCAGTAATACTTCAGATATGTTTTAGATAACACAGGAATACCACAATTGGCTACACAATAACACATTGGGGAGCATGGGCATCATATACCCATCTTTATCGATGGAAGAAATAGAGACAATAATCAACTATCGAGTGAAAAATGCCCAGACTCATTATTACAATAACCTACTTTTTCCCGGCAGTCATATTTTGTGTAAAACAACATCCTTGCACCCAACATTCACACTCTAAGTGTGAAAGCTTGGAAATGCAATGAGGCTTGTCAACAATGGTCAGTTTTCTACCGAGAAACGGCTTCACTAAGCTATACACCGCTAGGTGGCATTCAAAGTTAAAACAACAATTGTATGCAACAAGCCATTTTAAATGAAGGGTTATGGTTAGATTTAAGGTTAGGGTTCAGTTTGGAGTTAGGGTTAAGGCCCTGTTCTATAGGGCACACTGACAGGTTCACTTGAGCTCTTTTGAAGCCAGGCAGTCAGGAAGAGCATCAGCTACCTGACCCCTGGGGTTGGTAGGTGCCTGCTCTTAAGAGTATGTTCCACCAACTAGGCATTATTTTGACACTATGCTGTACCTCCTGGCCGACACCAGCTCTCTGGCTGACCGAAAATTTCTTTTCTTACTACGTTCTTCCACCAATCCACTTTTTTCTAGCCCGCCACACTCTCCCCCCAGATCTTTCGTGGCGCTAGCGCTGGCTTAGTCTCTGCCCCAACCCAAAGCCTGTTCCCTGGGTTTCCACTCAAGACAGGGGAGACCAGCAAATATCTCAGATTCAAAACAAGGCACCTGTCAAAAGTTATACAAGTAAAACAACTGACATATCATTAGTTAGGAAATATTTGAATTGTTAAATGGGGTTAACAGATAATCCAGCTGTTTGTTTTTCATCTCTAAAGCACTTTATGATGTGAATCTACTGTTGATTAGACAGCCCCTTCGAGTGAGCACATGTGTTATGTTGATAAACAAAACCCTGTAACACATGAGGTGCCTTCCAATGAAGAAAGTAATCCCTAAGACTATGCCTGATTTGATATAACAAATAACAGAAATGAGTGTAAATCATTTACCATATAAAGAGATGCATATCTATTTACATGTAAACCACAAAATATTCCCCAAAGCACTAACAATTTAGGATATTTCAAAAACTGGCGTAGGGGCCAGATTTGAGCCCAAACAGGCAGGTTGGGGCAGAGATATAAGCGGCCACAGGAAGTAGAGCGCAAGATCTCTGCTGGGAGAGTGAGCCCGCCAGTAAACACTGCACGAAATTTAGCAAGCGACCAGGCTCCTGCCAGATGCAAGAGAGGTGAGCGAACTGTCCCCTAATCTGGTGGACGTTGGCCCCATTATTGTGCTAGCCAAGTTCCCCGCTCAGTTGAGAGTGGGGAGCATTGAGCGGTGTAGTGTCTGCTATGTTGGGATTTATACTGAACAGTAATTGACAGATTTTTAAACTGAATAATGCTGTTAACGGAATAATTGAGGCAAATAAAGATATGCGTTGATGTTATGAATGTGTATAGCACACTCTGGTGCTAAAATTATGTCCAATCTTTCAAAACTGTCCAAACTTTCAGCCTCTGTCATGGGTGTACGACTCAAGGGTATTGTCCCGGGGTGCCTGACCGCCTCCATGGCAGTATAGGCAGGGAGCAGTCAATGCAGGAGCCATACTCACATCAAACCTACCGGCTGGCCTTAGCTTGGAGTTGGAGCCAGCAAAACAATCAGTTGAAGGCTGGGAGGCACTCCAATAGGCTGACGAGAATATCTGAGGTTGGGCAAGGTTGGCTATATACACAATATTACCATGATTTCGATCTGAGTGGCCGTATTCTCCGCGTAGTTGACGAGTATTGCGTAGCGTCAACTACAAGGAGAATACGGCCACACAGATCGAAATTATGGTAATGTTGTATTTATTACTCACTTATATTTAGATTTAAGCAATAAATATGATCGTTAGAAAACTTTTCAACGTAATTAAGAAGTTATGTTTGGGACTACTTTCATCTCAAAAATCCGTATCCTCCTAGGAGGGTACGGAGCTCCGTATCCTCCTCAGTAGCGATCTGTAATCTCCATAGGCTTAGTATGGAGACTCCGTATCAGGTGGGTAATAAGATACCGGGTCACGCTCTGGGAGGTGGAAGAATGAAAAAAAAAGATTTCTTCACAACCAAAACCCGGAGCTCATTCTCAGTGAGTGGTGACGGCGAATTCAGCTGCCAAGGTTTTTCACAGACCAGATCGTCGCTGTTATATTATTTTTCACATTGCGTTGTGAGACTTAAGGCTGGGACTCATGAAACCGAAACTAGGGGAATACACACTTCACTCTACATCATCTTAGTGTCTGACTTCTTCCTTCCTCACTCCCACAAATGATGAAAATACAGCAACATGATCTGGCCTGCTACAGGCAATATCTGCAGGCAAACGCTGTGTGGTTGGTGTACAACAATTTCGCCTAGTTGGTGGAACACACCATTTAAGATATAGTCGTGGGCGACCCAAACAGTTACGTTCCCGTATTTACGTTCCCTAGTGTATACAGTATACATACAGTATAGGATCGGACTCGTCTGACTATTTAAGATTATGCCCTTTGCATTTAGATTAGTGCAAATCGTCTGCTTTGATAATACGAATCGTCGCGAAGGTCGTGCGAATCATCGGTAATCCATACCCCTCTGCCCTATAATTATTTATATAAACAATACCCCCACAACAACAAAAAAAAACATATGATACAAAATACATAAACTACAGTTGTTCGTTATCAGAATTGATTACTTATGTCCCGTTCGGAGGAAAACTGTACTGTGATATGTGAGGGGAAAAAATCCCATATCTAGAACGATCGTGGAGCAACATGGCTAGTTCATCCTTCATTCACTGTCTTTATCATGCCAAGCACTGAAGCAGTCACATTTTCCACGGGTAGGCTTTCAATGCAATTCAATAATTGAAAATATAACAGCGTTCCCTTTTTGAAGATTGTTCAAGGAATGTGGGTTGGTTGTGGTTGTTGTGTGACTGACATGCTGATACCCACCTCCCCGTTTGGTGCATGCTCAAATCCAGTTGTTGTGATCTGTCTGCACCGCGACTGCAGAGACAGAGTCGAGTTCTATCTCTTCACTCCACATCTGACTGCAATCATATCCCTGTTTATATTGATCTCGTGAATGCATCAAAATACTATTCATTTAGCTTGGCTTTCTGTGGGGCATCGAGTGGGACATAATCATGCATGTACGTACCTAATGGATGGAAACAGCGCGATAGCACCCGTAGTTTACAAATTATGATAATTCTCTAAGCTTGGCTTCTGTTTTGGATCGGGGGTAGGCGATTCCCCAGCTGTGATATGACGTCACTTCCTCAAGATTGGGATTCCCCCATTTCAGTTCCATAAAATTATACTAGATGTCAGCACTATCGAATATTTGTGCCGCGTCTCTTTCATAGACCACCAGGTGTCGCGCAAGGCATTGAGGCATGCACGACTCCGTCTGGTGGAAGCTGGCCGCACCATAGGCACTATCCCTCATATAGTCCGCCCCGAGTCCTGGGGGCCATCCATAAAGTATGCAAGGATAATTTTTTAAACTGTTTTTTTTTAATATATTTCTTTATTGAGATCATAGAATACAAGTTCCATTTGCTTACATTTTTGCTGCTTTTCTCTCAACAAAGACGCTGGGGCCTCAGCCTTTTTATGTTGATCCCACCCTTCCTGATCTTGTACATACAAAGAAAGCATACGCAAAATTTCCGAAATTTTTGCCCCGTCCCATCCTCCATCAGTGCTTACAGGGGCGTTCCCAGATGGGGGGGGGGGGGGGGTCGTGCCCCCCCCCCCCCCCCAATTTTCCAAAGGATGGTATGTTGTGAAAGTTTTCTATACACCCTTTTTTGAATTTTGATTCTATCTGTTCCAATTAAAAAGTTACTGAAGTATATAAGAATGGGTTATTTACCCATCTACAACATATTGAAACCTACATGGGGGGTAGGGGGTAGGGAGCACATGTATACGGCATATAGCCTATGATCCATGGGCGCCGCCATGACGCCCCCCGAGAAGGTGTTCTTCAATAAAGGAGGTGAAAAAGTAGGTGTTCTTCACTAAAGGAGGTGAAAAAGTAGGTGTTCTTCACTAAAGGAGGTGAAAAAGTAGGTGTTCTTCACTAAAGGAGGTGAAAAAGTAGGTGTTCTTCACTAATGGAGGTGGAAAAGTAGGTGTTCTTCAATGATGGAGGTGGAAAAGAAGTGAGTGATAATAGGGGAGTGTCACAAATCTAGCCTTGCTCACATATGTATATAAAGTGTTCCATGTGGAAAATATCATCTCTTGGGTTTTATCATTGTCATCCTGCTTTGTGATGGGTGTAGAGAGTCAAGGGAACCATGGTAAAATATTGAAAGGCAGTTGAATTTGGTAAGAACAAAGAGCCAGAATACAGGTTTGTCCCCCGACCACCTAGTGACTGCTTCGTGAACTAACAATGGCTCTGTCCCCTATACTTAAAGTATTTATATAGAACTGCACCGAGAATCGTATAAATAGACAATACTCCACGAGTTTGGATGGGCCGCAATCGTCATCGAGGCGAAGCCGAGTGACGATTACGGGCCATTCAAACGAGTGGAGTTTTGTCTATTTTACGATTTGAGTCCGGTTCTGGATTTATCTCACCCCTTTTTATGACATTGAATATCATCAAAATTTCACAATGATTAGAATAAACTTAGCAAATCCATATGACGTCATCTCAAATTCACTACTCCACGGCTGTGGCGTAGTATCGTCACTATACGGGGGTGATCGTTGAGTATTTTTTTCAAATGTTATTCCTATGGCTAAACTTGTACCAGGGGTGAGATAAACAGGTAAGTTAGCCCTAGGTGTCCACTCTCCCCTCCTCTAAAAAGACAGATATCTCGATATGCCCTTGTTACCATGTCATGATTCCCCCTCCCTGAATCAGAATCCTGGGAACAGCTTCTATGATGTATACAATCCAAGTGCTTCCAGTGGTTCTGCAAGATGGATTTTGCAACTGGACCCATGGAATCTTCCCATGTAGCTTCATGTGTGTAAAGACCCTTTCCTGAGACAGGATTGGTAAAATGCAAGTGCTTCCAGGGGTTTTGCTTCCTGGGCCCCCAGGATTGACATTGCTGTTGGACCCCTGGCCGTAGGCATGTTGTAATATCTTTAAATGGTGTGATTTAGGCTATGGACATAAGACTGAACTCAGTAGCATTGCTTTCATAGAAGAAGTGTATTATCGCTCATAAACGTCTCTCACGTAGTGCGGTAACGGTGGCGCCGCCTAGTGTACAGTAGGAATACTACATTCCTCCCCCTTAAGCTACCAAGTACATAATACAATAATGTAACACAAATACACAAATAAATGTGTATGACATTTACCAATTTACAAATCCATTTTGACAATTGGTTTCTTAACCCTTGAACTTCTACGTGGAGGTGGAGTTGCCATTCCAGGTGATTCAATATGAGGACTTGGAGACCTCAGTATTGGAGTTTCTGCATGAATGGGAGTTTGTAGACGGACATTGGGTGACTCAGGTACATCTTCAACAGGCTCAGGTGGTTCAATTATACCTTTATCATTGTCCATAACAGGCAGTGTATCAGTAGTTGTTACATCTATACTAGTAGATACAAACTCAGATGGATCATATTCTGGAATATTATCTTGAACATGATCAGCCAATATATGATCAATATGCACAAAACGAGTAGCCTGTCCGATTTGTACAACATAATTACGCGGACCACATACTTTCATAATCTTACCTCTAACCCAACGATCTGAACCTTTCTTGAGACCTTTTGTATTGTATTTGATACGAACTTTATCTCCTACATCGAAATGCCTTTCTCTGATTCTACCATGATATAACTTCTGTTGCTCTTGTTTCTTTTCAACATGTTCAGCTAGATTCGGTTTCACTAAACTTAACCTTGTTCGTAACTGACGCTTATACAACAATTCAGACGGAGTCTTATCAGTAGTAGTATGAGGTGTCGTACGATATTTGAACAGAATATTCGCTAGTCGATGTTTTAATGACAACTTTTGATTCTCAAGAATATGTTTGTTCAACATATCTTTTATCAGTCTTACAGATCTCTCTGCAGCTCCGTTCGTCGCTGCATGATATGGTGGAGAGAGAGTATGCTTTATACAATTTTTATCACAAAATGTAGAAAACATTGATGAGACAAATTGAGGACCGTTGTCCGACACTAATTCTTCGGGTAAACCATGTCTAGCAAATATCAATCTTAATTCGTCAATAGTTCTTTCAGCAGTTGTGCTTCGCATAGGAACAACTTCAATCCACTTGGAATGTGCATCAATCATAATAAGAAAATACATATTTTCCTTCTCAAAAAAGTCAATATGAATTCTTTGAAATGGACGCCTCGGCCATTTCCATGAATACAATGGAGAGGTTGCAGGAAGAGCACGGCTATCCTGACAAATACTACAGCGGTACACAGCATTTTCTAGATCCTTATCAATACCAGTCCACCAAACATGTGACCTCGCTATACGCTTCATAGCACAAATACCAGGATGCTCTGTATGCAATTCATCCATTATACCTGTACACAAACTAGTTGGAATTATTACACGAATTCCCCACAATAGACATCCGTTTTCAATGGATATTTCGGATCTTCGTATAAAGTACGGTTTCAATTCTTCTCGATTGATATTTTCAGGCCAACCATTTGCAGTATAATCATAAACAATCTTCAGTATTGAATCGGTTTTGGTTTCTTTCGCTATAATATCAGCCTTGACAGGAAGAGTATCGACAAAATTGATACTGTATATCTTACTTTCTCTACCCACCTTCGAATTTTCATGTGGTAACCTTGACAAACAATCTGCATTAGAATGGTCACTTGATCTACGATATTTGATATCATAATCATATGCAGACAAAACTATCGCCCAACGCTGCATACGGGCAGCTGCTAAAGTTGGTATAGCATTTTTGGGACCTAAAATTGTCAAAAGTGGCTTATGGTCAGTTTCCAGAGTGAATTTTCTACCATACAGATATTGGTGAAATTTCTTAACACCAAATATAATAGATAAGGCTTCCTTCTCTATTTGAGCATAATTACGTTCGGATGAAGTTAGAGTACGAGATGCATATGCAATAGGTCGCTCAGTACCATCTTCATAAATATGACTTATCACTGCACCAACACCATAACTAGATGCATCGCAAGCCAATTTGAGCGGTTTCTTCACATCATAATGTGCAAGTAATGCATCGCTACTCAATTTTGATTTCAACAAATCAAACGATTCTTGCTCAGACTTACCCCAGCTCCATTTGACTTCATTACGAAGTAATCTGTTCAATGGTGCAACAATAGTAGACATCTGTGGAATGAACTTAGAATAATACTGTACCATACCCAAGAACGATTTTAATTCACTTATATTTGTTGGAGCGGGAGCTTCTTTGATAGCTGTGACCTTGTCCTGTAATGGATGTACACCATTAGCATCAATACGATAACCCAAGTAATCAACACTTTCTTTCAAGAACTCACATTTTTCTCTTTTGAGTTTTACATTGTACTTGGCTAGTCTATTCAGAACTTTCTCTACAAGTTCAAGATGCTCTTTTTCATCTTTTGCACGGATCAATATATCATCCTGAAAACAAATAACACCATCAATACCATGTAAGATCCTGTCCATGGTGGATTGAAAAATCTTAGAAGCAGGCTTAGCACCATATGCTAACTTAGTATAACCATAGACACCCCGATGAGTATTAATAGACATCAATTTTCTACTCTCATCATCTAGATCAAGTTGAGCATATGCATGCGACAAGTCAAGTTTAGTAAAGATTTCACCACCTGTAAGAGAAGACATTAGATCTTGAACAGTAGGTAAAGCATATTTTTCATCTTCAATACATTCATTCACATGTACCTTATAGTCGCCACATATTCTGACACTACCATCGGTTTTAGGTACAATAACAATGGGCGAGGCCCATTCAGTGTCCTCAGGGTTCATGGGTGTTATAACCTTGTTCTTTTCAAGTTTATCAAGTTCTGCATTGACCTGATCATATAAGGAGTAAGGCACTGATCTTGCTTTGGCAAAATGAGGTGTGACATTGTCTTTGACCTTGATATGCGCCTTGAATCCTGAAATGCCCTCGTAGCTATCATGGAAAATATCCTCGTGTTCACCGAGAATATCGTTGAGTGTCTTTTCCTTACTCTCGATTCCAAAAATGTCATTCCAATCCAATTTGATTGCTTCGATCCAGTTTCGGCCAAACAGAATTGGTCGATTCACACAGTTCACAACTAGGATCGGTAGTTCCTTCTTTTGACCCTTATATTCCACATCACATAGCAATTCCCCACAGACATGTATGTGAGCACCAGAATACACACGTAGCTTAACATCAGATTTTTTTAGTTTCTTACCGCGAAAGAATTTCCGAAATTTGTCGCAACCCATAACTGTGTAATCTGCAGCGGTATCCACTTGCATTTGAATAACTCGGTTGTTAACTGCAACATCAACTGTGTACTTTTTCTTAGACTTATCAGAGTTAGTGGAAAACAAGTTGTGAATGCCCAGGTCATCCTCACTATCATCACTAGAACCTGGTTGCTTGTCCATAGAATGAACTTTTCCCTTACTCCCTTTCTTAGAGGATTTGGACTTGCATGAATTAGCCAAATGTCCCTTATGTTGGCATTTGTAACATGTCGCATCTTTGAACTTACAGTCATCTGGACTATGATTGCCAAAACACCTAAAACATTTTACTTTCTTTGTACTCTTGCTAAACTGCTTAGATTTGTAAACCTTATTTACATCAGAACTAGCAGCACTAGCAGATAAGCTAGACTTAAAATCCTTGGATTTTTTATGAGATTGCTCCATTTGCTGGGCAATAGTACAAGCTTTCTTAAAGTCTAGGCCTTCTGTGTTCAACAGTTTATCTTGAATAGGTTGTATATTTAGTCCGCAGACAAAACGGTCTCGTAAAGAACGGTTGAGATTATCACCAAAATTACAGTGAATTGCCAATTCTTTGAGAGCTAAAATATAGTCATTCACTGACTCACCCTCCTTTCTGTTCCTAGTACCAAAATAAAATGACTCAGCTATTTCAAGAGGTGTTGGGTTGAAATGTTCCTCTAATTTCTTCACTAAATCCTCTAATTTAGTTTCACGTGGGACTTTGGGAGAAATAAGGTTAGCAAGCGTTGTATAACATTCCGCTCCAATTTGTGACAGAAAAATGCCCCTTCTTTTTCTAGTGATAATTGCATTTTTCGCTTCCTGTGCTACTTTCACTGCATCATCACCGACAAGTTCTACAGTAACTAAATCCTCTCCATCAAAATATGCCTCCAACCTTTCACAATATGCCTTGAAAGTCTCCCTTTCTTTGATATAAGGCCCAATATTACAAGGTGTAGCCATTTTGATCAAAATTTAGTACAGTGCAGTGCTTTTAAAACAGGTTTTTTCACAGTACAAAAGTTCATCAGTAGTACAGAATGATGCTGTGGGCCTAGTGTCTTCAAAAGTGCACACACTATAGTTACATTCACTGTGACTCAGTACAGTGCCAATACACACCCACATCAAAGTCATCAAAATCTGCCAAATTTTATGTCCAGCCAGTTCCACTCACCACCAATGGGTTCCTTGAAGTCAGGAAAATATACCTGCATAGATTAACAGCCTCAGTCGCCAATGTAATATCTTTAAATGGTGTGATTTAGGCTATGGACATAAGACTGAACTCAGTAGCATTGCTTTCATAGAAGAAGTGTATTATCGCTCATAAACGTCTCTCACGTAGTGCGGTAACGGTGGCGCCGCCTAGTGTGTAATATCTTTAAATGGTGTGATTTAGGCTATGGACATAAGACTGAACTCAGTAGCATTGCTTTCATAGAAGAAGTGTATTATCGCTCATAAACGTCTCTCACGTAGTGCGGTAACGGTGGCGCCGCCTAGTGTACAGTAGGAATACTACATTCCTCCCCCTTAAGCTACCAAGTACATAATACAATAATGTAACACAAATACACAAATAAATGTGTATGACATTTACCAATTTACAAATCCATTTTGACAATTGGTTTCTTAACCCTTGAACTTCTACGTGGAGGTGGAGTTGCCATTCCAGGTGATTCAATATGAGGACTTGGAGACCTCGGTATTGGAGTTTCTGCATGAATGGGAGTTTGTAGACGGACATTGGGTGACTCAGGTACATCTTCAACAGGCTCAGGTGGTTCAATTATACCTTTATCATTGTCCATAACAGGCAGTGTATCAGTAGTTGTTACATCTATACTAGTAGATACAAACTCAGATGGATCATATTCTGGAATATTATCTTGAACATGATCAGCCAATATATGATCAATATGCACAAAACGAGTAGCCTGTCCGATTTGTACAACATAATTACGCGGACCACATACTTTCATAATCTTACCTCTAACCCAACGATCTGAACCTTTCTTGAGACCTTTTGTATTGTATTTGATACGAACTTTATCTCCTACATCGAAATGCCTTTCTCTGATTCTACCATGATATAACTTCTGTTGCTCTTGTTTCTTTTCAACATGTTCAGCTAGATTCGGTTTCACTAAACTTAACCTTGTTCGTAACTGACGCTTATACAACAATTCAGACGGAGTCTTATCAGTAGTAGTATGAGGTGTCGTACGATATTTGAACAGAATATTCGCTAGTCGATGTTTTAATGACAACTTTTGATTCTCAAGAATATGTTTGTTCAACATTTCTTTTATCAGTCTTACAGATCTCTCTGCAGCTCCGTTCGTCGCTGCATGATATGGTGGAGAGAGAGTATGCTTTATACAATTTTTATCACAAAATGTAGAAAACATTGATGAGACAAATTGAGGACCGTTGTCCGACACTAATTCTTCGGGTAAACCGTGTCTAGCAAATATCAATCTTAATTCGTCAATAGTTCTTTCAGCAGTTGTGCTTCGCATAGGAACAACTTCAATCCACTTGGAATGTGCATCAATCATAATAAGAAAATACATATTTTCCTTCTCAAAAAAGTCAATATGAATTCTTTGAAATGGACGCCTCGGCCATTTCCATGAATACAATGGAGAGGTTGCAGGAAGAGCACGGCTATCCTGACAAATACTACAGCGGTACACAGCATTTTCTAGATCCTTATCAATACCAGTCCACCAAACATGTGACCTCGCTATACGCTTCATAGCACAAATACCAGGATGCTCTGTATGCAATTCATCCATTATACCTGTACACAAACTAGTTGGAATTATTACACGAATTCCCCACAATAGACATCCGTTTTCAATGGATATTTCGGATCTTCGTATAAAGTACGGTTTCAACTCTTCTCGATTGATATTTTCAGGCCAACCATTTGCAGCATAATCATAAACAATCTTCAGTATTGAATCGGTTTTGGTTTCTTTCGCTATAATATCAGCCTTGACAGGAAGAGTATCAACAAAATTGATACTGTATATCTTACTTTCTCTACCCACCTTCGAATTTTCATGTGGTAACCTTGACAAACAATCTGCATTAGAATGGTCACTTGATCTACGATATTTGATATCATAATCATATGCAGACAAAACTATCGCCCAACGCTGCATACGGGCAGCTGCTAAAGTTGGTATAGCATTTTTGGGACCTAAAATTGTCAAAAGTGGCTTATGGTCAGTTTCCAGAGTGAATTTTCTACCATACAGATATTGGTGAAATTTCTTAACACCAAATATAATAGATAAGGCTTCCTTCTCTATTTGAGCATAATTACGTTCGGATGAAGTTAGAGTACGAGATGCGTATGCAATAGGTCGCTCAGTACCATCTTCATAAATATGACTTATCACTGCACCAACACCATAACTAGATGCATCGCAAGCCAATTTGAGCGGTTTCTTCACATCATAATGTGCAAGTAATGCATCGCTACTCAATTTTGATTTCAACAAATCAAACGATTCTTGCTCAGACTTACCCCAGCTCCATTTGACTTCATTACGAAGTAATCTGTTCAATGGTGCAACAATAGTAGACATCTGTGGAATGAACTTAGAATAATACTGTACCATACCCAAGAACGATTTTAATTCACTTATATTTGTTGGAGCGGGAGCTTCTTTGATAGCTGTGACCTTGTCCTGTAATGGATGTACACCATTAGCATCAATACGATAACCCAAGTAATCAACACTTTCTTTCAAGAACTCACATTTTTCTCTTTTGAGTTTTACATTGTACTTGGCTAGTCTATTCAGAACTTTCTCTACAAGTTCAAGATGCTCTTTTTCATCTTTTGCACGGATCAATATATCATCCTGAAAACAAATAACACCATCAATACCATGTAAGATCCTGTCCATGGTGGATTGAAAAATCTTAGAAGCAGGCTTAGCACCATATGCTAACTTAGTATAACCATAGACACCCCGATGAGTATTAATAGACATCAATTTTCTACTCTCATCATCTAGATCAAGTTGAGCATATGCATGCGACAAGTCAAGTTTAGTAAAGATTTCACCACCTGTAAGAGAAGACATTAGATCTTGAACAGTAGGTAAAGCATATTTTTCATCTTCAATACATTCATTCACATGTACCTTATAGTCGCCACATATTCTGACACTACCATCGGTTTTAGGTACAATAACAATGGGCGAGGCCCATTCAGTGTCCTCAGGGTTCATGGGTGTTATAACCTTGTTCTTTTCAAGTTTATCAAGTTCTGCATTGACCTGATCATATAAGGAGTAAGGCACTGATCTTGCTTTGGCAAAATGAGGTGTGACATTGTCTTTGACCTTGATATGCGCCTTGAATCCTGAAATGCCCTCGTAGCTATCATGGAAAATATCCTCGTGTTCACCGAGAATATCGTTGAGTGTCTTTTCCTTACTCTCGATTCCAAAAATGTCATTCCAATCCAATTTGATTGCTTCGATCCAGTTTCGGCCAAACAGAATTGGTCGATTCACACAGTTCACAACTAGGATCGGTAGTTCCTTCTTTTGACCCTTATATTCCACATCACATAGCAATTCCCCACAGACATGTATGTGAGCACCAGAATACACACGTAGCTTAACATCAGATTTTTTTAGTTTCTTACCGCGAAAGAATTTCCGAAATTTGTCGCAACCCATAACTGTGTAATCTGCAGCGGTATCCACTTGCATTTGAATAACTCGGTTGTTAACTGCAACATCAACTGTGTACTTTTTCTTAGACTTATCAGAGTTAGTGGAAAACAAGTTGTGAATGCCCAGGTCATCCTCACTATCATCACTAGAACCTGGTTGCTTGTCCATAGAATGAACTTTTCCCTTACTCCCTTTCTTAGAGGATTTGGACTTGCATGAATTAGCCAAATGTCCCTTATGTTGGCATTTGTAACATGTCGCATCTTTGAACTTACAGTCATCTGGACTATGATTGCCAAAACACCTAAAACATTTTACTTTCTTTGTACTCTTGCTAAACTGCTTAGATTTGTAAACCTTATTTACATCAGAACTAGCAGCACTAGCAGATAAGCTAGACTTAAAATCCTTGGATTTTTTATGAGATTGCTCCATTTGCTGGGCAATAGTACAAGCTTTCTTAAAGTCTAGGCCTTCTGTGTTCAATAGTTTATCTTGAATAGGTTGTATATTTAGTCCGCAGACAAAACGGTCTCGTAAAGAACGGTTGAGATTATCACCAAAATTACAGTGAATTGCCAATTCTTTGAGAGCTAAAATATAGTCATTCACTGACTCACCCTCCTTTCTGTTCCTAGTACCAAAATAAAATGACTCAGCTATTTCAAGAGGTGTTGGGTTGAAATGTTCCTCTAACTTCTTCACTAAATCCTCTAATTTAGTTTCACGTGGGACTTTGGGAGAAATAAGGTTAGCAAGCGTTGTATAACATTCCGCTCCAATTTGTGACAGAAAAATGCCCCTTCTTTTTCTAGTGATAATTGCATTTTTCGCTTCCTGTGCTACTTTCACTGCATCATCACCGACAAGTTCTACAGTAACTAAATCCTCTCCATCAAAATATGCCTCCAACCTTTCACAATATGCCTTGAAAGTCTCCCTTTCTTTGATATAAGGCCCAATATTACAAGGTGTAGCCATTTTGATCAAAATTTAGTACAGTGCAGTGCTTTTAAAACAGGTTGTTCACAGTACAAAAGTTCATCAGTAGTACAGAATGATGCTGTGGGCCTAGTGTCTTCAAAAGTGCACACACTATAGTTACATTCACTGTGACTCAGTACAGTGCCAATACACACCCACATCAAAGTCATCAAAATCTGCCAAATTTTATGTCCAGCCAGTTCCACTCACCACCAATGGGTTCCTTGAAGTCAGGAAAATATACCTGCATAGATTAACAGCCTCAGTCGCCAATGTAATATCTTTAAATGGTGTGATTTAGGCTATGGACATAAGACTGAACTCAGTAGCATTGCTTTCATAGAAGAAGTGTATTATCGCTCATAAACGTCTCTCACGTAGTGCGGTAACGGTGGCGCCGCCTAGTGTACAGTAGGAATACTACATAGTGTACAGTAGGAATACTACACATGTAACCCCCCTACCCCTCCCTGAAATTGAATCCTGGAGCTTTCCCCCTTGCTAAAGCCCATGTCAATTTCTTCAGGTGTGTAGCCCCTCCCCCCCCCCCCCCAACCTGAAACAACTTGTATAATCTACAGTGGCGTCAGAATAGGGGGGTAGGGGGGGGGGGCGACTGCCAGCCCAAAAAAGTCAGCAGCTTAAAATTTTACTCAGACGCGTGTAAAACCTGTCTTGACTTTTCAGCATAGAAAAATGTCTAAGTCTGACTTTTTAGCATGCAATGATGTCTAAGCCCTGACTTTTCACTGTGGAAAAGTGTCAAAGTCTGACTTTTTAGCGTGCAATGAAGGCTAGGTCCTGACTTTTCACTGTGGAAAGGTGTCAAAGTCTGACTTTTTAGGGTGCAATGACTGCTAAGTACTGACTTTTCACCGTGGAAAAGTGTCAAAGTCTGACTCTTTAGCGAGCAATGATGGCTAAGTCCTGACTCTTCACCATGGAAAAGTGTCAAAGTCTGACTTTTTAGCGTGCAATAATGGCTAAGCCCTGACTTTTCACCATGAAAAAGTGTCAAAGTCTGACCATTTAGCATGCATTGATGGCTATGCCCTTACTTTTAACTGTGGAAAAGTGTCAAAGTCTCACTTTTCGCAGATTCACAGTAAATCCAGAGGAACAGGCAAATGTCTGATTTCATACCAAGAAAAAAGTCAGCAATTTTTCAGTTCGCCCCCCCCCCCCCCCCCACACACACACACTTTCAAAACGTTCTGACGCCCCTGATCTATGAAATCCTAATGGTTCCATGGGGTTTTCCCCCTTGATCTTTGCTTCCAGACCGTCGCAGGTCTTCCCAGGTTGTTTCAGGTGTGTAACTCTCATGTTGTGTAACAGCTTGTGTCATATGTAAAATCTAAATGCTTCTCCAGACTTCACCCCCTGGACCCCACAGAGAGGTTTTGTCACATGACCACTATATTGATTATATAACTAAAAATACTATCTAATCTATAAAAGCCAATGACAACATGGGCTTTGCTAGCGGACCTCTGGCAATATTCAAAGATATCTTCAAACTACTATTATTTAGAGGAAAAACAGTGTACCCTCTAACATCAGGGAGGTCAGTGGGGTACAGGGGGGAGGGGAGAGGGCTGGAAGCTGCCCCCTCCCCTACCCTTATAGCCTCGGAGGCTACAGCACTGCTATGGCATTTCAGGCCTTCAAAATCTTAGTCCCTGGGTGGGCTCGAACCACCAACCTTTAGATTAACAGTCTAACGCGCTAGCCGATTGCGCCACAGAGACCGGTTGACTCCTAGAGTCCCATTCTTATGATATATTTATCATATATAATAGGTCTACTTTTGCAATTATTGTTTTGGTAAGCACCGAAAAATAAAAATAAAAGATGAAATATGTCCCTACGTCAAGTAGGGATAAGTCCATACAAAGAACATGACTCGGTTCAACGGATAAAGAAAGACACACTTTAAACAAAAACATATTTTAGCTATATGATGATTTTATAAGGTGCCCCAGGGCACACCATAACATACTTTGTTTAGCCTAGCTATGGGCTAGCTCGTTTCTATGCATGTCACGCCACCCCCTCCCCCCAAGTTTGATAGTTCTTCTCTCAGAGAGAGAGAGAGAGAGAGAGAGAGAGAGAGAGAGAGAGAGAGAGAGAGAGAGAGAGAGAGAGAGAGAGACAGACAGACAGACAGACAGACAGACAGACAGAGAGCCAGAGAGCCAGAGAGATAGAGAGAGAGATAATGAGAGTCAGACAGACAGACAGAAAGAGATAGAGAGATAGAGAGAGAGTCAGTCCCCAGTCAAGGGGCAGGGGGGTGAGTGGTGTGTCAGGTGTTATTTTTACACGAGATTGCTCACCTAGCAGGCAACCGGAATTATATTGTTATTTACTTATAGCCATTGCCTTTATCCATTTTTTTGGTATTAGCTTTCCTGGTGGAAGTTAGATTATGCTGACTGACTTTTATTGCAGGCCGCAACTTAAAAATCACAATTTCTGGATACTCGATCGGGAACTTTAGTACAATGGCCTCACTGAATATGATAGTCTGTTTTAGATAAGTGCTAAGTTTTATTTGTTTTTATTTTTATTCAATGAAGCCTTTCATTCACCCAGTTGGGCGTTCTTACACGCAGTTGCATCAACAATATTTACAATAATTTACTCAAAGGTAAATAAACAAAGATGAATATTCAAAAGACAAACAAGACAACAGGACAGAGAATGTGGGACACTTTAGTTATTACTATTATGATATTGATCTTGTCGGCTGGGATTGTCTTGTATCTGTTTTGGCAGTTCCTTCCGGGTTGGGTTTATGGGTTTATGTGTTGGGATTCGTGGGTGTAGGTTTTGTTGTGTAGGTAGGTGTGGGTGTCGATGTTGATGTTAGTGGATGTGGGTGTGGGTGTTGGTAAGTGTAGGTAGGTGCAGGTGTTGGGGTTGGTTGGTGTTGATTTTGTTGGGTGTGGGTGTTGGTAAGTAGATTAATGTCTGCGTGTTGGGGTTGGTTGGTGTTGATTTTGGTGGGTGTGGGTCTTGGGACCTGTAGGGAGGTGTGGTTTTGGGTTGTGTGAGCGCACTGTTCCATCAATTTTCCTATCCACCAGTCTGCTCACATTACAACCTGCTTACTCACTACCCTACATACCCACCAGTCTGTTAACATACCAATATGCCTACACATCAACCTGCTCACATTCCAACCAGAAATAATAATATAAAAAAATCAACTTTATAACCATTTCCCCTTAATTCATAGGGTAGCGTGGCCGAGCGGTCTAAGGCGCTGGTTTAAGGCACCAGTCTCTTCGGAGGCGTGGGTTCGAATCCCACCGCTGCCAGAGTTTTTAAAACTGATCTTTGGTTGGGAATATATAAAATTCAACACCTTGTATCAGTATGATTTTCTTTTGGTGTATCATCCAGCGTAGAAGTAGACTCGTAGAAAACCAGAAGAGCCAATATTGTTCTGTAGTTTTCTTGGGTAAGATCTTGCATTAATTTAAGGCTTTCCTGAATGTTGGTGGAGAAAAATGCTACTTCTCGATATATATATATTGAATAATTAAAAATATTACAATTCAGTCTGACAGTGAGTGACATTTGTATGGATTATGCCCAAAGTAAGGGGAGGGGAGGGGAGGGGAAGGGAGGGAGGGAGTCCCTGAATAGGGAAGGGCCTGCATTGATTGATTATTTAAAGCCCTGCTCCTCTGTGAACTCAGATCAGTTCATGGACCAGTGCACACATATATTTAGCTACCTGTATGAGATTCAAATGGCATTCACTAATGTCATACCTATATATAAATCGTTTTGCTTCATGGTGATCCTGCATGGATGAGTGCACACAGACCTGTCTGCATGCTCCCTAGCCATGTGGGGGACATATGTACACCAATAAAGTAGGTCAAGCCAATATCTGGTGGTAAATGATATTACAAATGATTTTACAAAACAATATCATTTGACTAGGTCTTGACTGATTCCTATAAAAAAGTTATGAACCATTTTGACTTCTGTTTATGTATAAATATGCTGAATAAACCATCCTCTCATACACCTCATGCCTCCCCCCCCCCCCTCCTATAATGAGATTTGGCAAAAATACATGAATAGCACATCAAATATTCATTTCACCTAAATAATGACACTTCCTAGAGTGTAAGCAACTGTCAGTGCCACTTATGAAGATGGTATATGTTACACCAATGC
The DNA here is from genome assembly GCA_950022655.1 of Alentia gelatinosa. NCBI lineage: Eukaryota > Metazoa > Annelida > Polychaeta > Phyllodocida > Polynoidae > Alentia > Alentia gelatinosa. The sequence goes on from OX465580.1 coordinate 128,017,427, forward strand.
TCACTGTAAATCAATATTGAGTAAACATCTGTTTGAGCATGCCCATTTCACTGAAAATCCCCCCCACTTTCAACAAATACTTGAATATCTCTGTAAGTATAGAATTTACTTTAAAAATTCCACTTCCTAGCACCTACTGGTTCTTTTTATTATCTTTCAAATGAGGCATATCATATTCTGATTCAACCAGTTTAAGGGGTAGAAATATGTCCATAAAGGAGTTCTTAAAAATGGACCTGTGACTACAAAGGTCCCCCCCAAACTGAATTCACTATTTTTTTAAATCCATGCCAAGATACTAAATATTAAAACTGTAAGGCATTGTACCAACATAAAACCTTCTTTCCAAAACAGAAATTATATTCCTATCTGTACTTAGTTAGCTATAAAAAGCAAAAATGTGGTCAGGTTGCCTAGTGACTCTACAAGCATGTGTACTACAGTAGGCTATAGCCATAACCTAAAGACCAACCGTCCACCTGCTTATTAGGTCTTTGAGAGTACTGCAATTTCCAACCAAAATAGCCTGTAGTGCGAGACTACAACCACGACAAAATGTTTCCTGGAAGAATGATTCACTCTCCCAACAGGGATTCTAATTCTGGTATTAAGAAGATCACCCGGGAGAGTACCAGTCAAGGTGGGGCAGATCGGATTCCACCAGAGCTGACGTTAGTGTGCTCTGGTGGCCAGAGTAACTAACCCATTGACCACTATTTTTTTTAGAGATGTAGAACAAGACCAAAATTATGTTTTCCTGTTTATTGATTTTAAATATTATGGAGCTGTATAGTACCAATAAATCTTAAATTAGATCAATATAAACGTTGTACACATAAATCATTTAGCATACACCAACAGGTCACTTTCACTATATAAAGAAATCATAATATTCTTGCAGCTGCAGATAGTTGAAGACAATGGTTTCAGTTTCACATAGTCATACTGCAAAACAATGATTAAGCAATGGGTTTCTCCCATAAAAAAAAGGTTATCACAATAGTCTAACCGATATAACCCAGCAATCAAAACGTATCATTTTCAAAATATGGAATAATATCAATAATCCATCAGGGAGAAACGTCATCTTAGAAGCCACATTACATAACATAACGAACAATTATAGTCAGTTAACCAGAATATAACATTGATCACATCAGGAAATAAATGTTGAAAATGCAACGCGTTCAATTACATATTCTCTCTGCTGTATTACTTCAACTTGCTTATAAACATATATATGAATGTATACTATATATACATGCAAGGGACACAACAGAATGAAGACAGCTTGATATATGGCTTCTAAATAGAGTCTTTAAGCGTCATCTTCTTAAATATATTTTCCTACGTCACAAAACACGCCTAAGTATATAACAATATTTGTTGATAGAAACCAAAACCTTGAAAACTCGTTGATACAACGTGTTTTAATAACAAGTTTGTTTTGATTACGATCTAACATATTTAACATCTTCATATTCCGCTGTAATTGTGAACTGGTTCACTTTAAATATACTGGTTCACTTTAAAGATACTTCTAAGTAGTTTTGGCTTACTCAGTAATTTATTTTTGTAAACTACAATAAAAACATGATACTACTCGGACAATTACATGCATTTTCCTATTTTCAGTCTCCGATGTTTAGTCTATGCCTGTGAATTATTTCTTAAATTCCCTGAGTCCAAATTGTACAAATATCTAGTTTTGGATTGGTATCTTTCATCTAATTAAGGAGGAATCCCTTAAGTTTTCAATAAACAACTCAATTTGAATCTAAGGCACATGTCAGTAGAAGTTTCCGACATGGAATTCTACCTATGTTCAACTATCGTAATGCAAAAGTAGCGAATAGATGGTGTATGCAGGGAACTAACTGTCCTGCAGTCTCTGTAGCAGATTCCTTATATGAACAGTAGTCAGTATGGATGGTGGTAACATACATGTATAGAGAAAAACCTGTGAAGTTATCGCGTTTACAATAATTTGCGCATTTTTAATGACATGTAAGAATGCCCGGTATCTGGACACTACGCTCCGTAGCCAGCACGCCTCGGTTTTCAGCAGGTGGTCGTTGGACTCTAACGCTTTTTGAAAAAAAAAGAAGAAAGAATTATATCAGAACTTTGTCAATAATTGACGTAGGAACTTTGAAGAAACATCAATAGATAGCTAAAGATGTGCGACAAACAGTTCATGAGTTTTACATCTTGATTCACGATGGGCAACATATGATTATTTGTGATTGTTTGTTACGCGGTTTACCGTGAGTGCGGGAGTGTCGCCTCCCGAAAACCAAGAGTAGCGTCCAATTTACGAAGCGTAGCGTCCAGAGCGTACTCGCTACCGGGCATATTGTCCAGTATTTGAACATCCAATATAGGGTGAATGTGTCTTTTTCCGGAATAAAAAAAAACCCACAAAAAAACTCTTCATAATTCCCAGGGTAGGATTACTGTAATGACAGTTCGTTTCACTCAGTCACTAAATTTATTATTCAAAGTCAAACATGTGGTGCTTGTTGCTTGAGAATTTTTCTAGCGTTTAATTTGTGAATGAATACAAACTCATGAACTCGGCAAATACTTGCCCCGGCCCTCTTCGGCTGTGGGGCAGATCTTCGAGTCCATGAGAGAGTATTCATTCACAGATTAAATGCCCGATCTATTTTTCTTTTATCACATGCCTTGAAATATTTCAGATTCATAATAGTTTACATTTTTTACCATTCAAAGTCAAATGTGGAATACAGAGCTGGTTCATCCAGACTGTACAGCCCTGCTACGTTGATGCAGACAAGTCGTCTTTCCCTTGGTTTCATATTTTGTTCACCCCGTTTTTAAAAATGTTGATACCGTAAATAGTCATAAAAATATTGCGTCATTACCTATATAACCCTTTCCTACATATCTATTCGGTTTCTGTGCTTTTTTGCTTGTTTGATCCAGATAGGCAGTGGCAAAGTGGGCCATAGATGTCACACTGGGCCATACATTATATTTTTTTACCACTGTGAAATATGAACTGTTTATTGTATATAGCATAGGTCAGTAAGTATAGCACTCACGTGTACAGGTGTATAATAAACTGAAAAACGTTATCTTGATAATGTCAGCATGGAATACGTGTAAAACGCCCGTCAGGGTGCTTTGTACACAGTATTTACTAAATTAAAAAAAAGAGGATAACATTCTTTTTTTAAATTTGGTCATATCTACGGAATAATATCGTCTGCTCAGCTTGTCTTATGGTGTAACATCATGCATGCTATTCTATTAGGTCTGGTATTAGTCTTTTTTTTTTAATTCTAGAAGTGACATCTATTACTAGTAACAAACACATAAAGTCCCATGAAAAATCGCCTTTTCTGTGCACACATACACAAAATAACCTGGCGATTTTCATCTATGTATTAACAAATGCGTTCAACATTTTGAAGGGAAATATCCTAGATTCAAGTGGTGTTGAGGTTGGTTTATGTAAAGGGCACCTGGATAAGAATGTTTCAAGTGAACAACAAAGGGGCAGCTCTATTGGAATACTGATTCCTGGTTCAAAGTAAACCTTTGGCCAAATTTGATCAAACAGGATGTTTCTCTACCAAAATCATTTCCTGAGTTTGAAGACCCTTGAACAGAAACAAGTTGACCGGCCACTTACGCCGCAGTCGTAAGCTAACAGTATACACCGGCAAAGGGGAAATCCTCGGAAACAAATCAAACCTGAATGAAGATCAATAATGATTGCTAATTAATATATTCTTTCATAGAAGAGGAGATAGGCTTGGCACCGTAGTACGTTAGACTCGGAGGTTTCGCTAACTCTGGTGTCGCTCATGTAGTACCACTTTCCAGTGCTGTGAGTCGCCGCGTCCTCGTCCTTCACCTTGTCATTCATAAATGGCGTTCTGCTTTTCATCATTTCTAACACCTGCAAATAGAACATTTAATAGAACAGTTTTAGTATATCTTTAATTCCTGAGCTCATGGCTTTATTCATGAACATCTGCAAGGGTTACACATTATCCATTAATAACAAATCATTATTCAATTTTATCATCTTATGCAATCCAGAACTGCTATTTTTACCAGATACTAAACCAACTTATACCAAACTAACTATACATTGATAACTTTACACGAAACCCCATATGCATCCCATAATTCATCTCCTTGGTTACTAAGTACTTCCTGGTTACCGTAACTACCGTTGAGTATATAAGGAAGAAACCATCCGGACTCAGTCATTATCACTCCAGCCCTGATGAAGGCCACACCCCCCTTTGGCCGAAACATGTAGGCTCATGGAATTGTTAATCATTAAATGAACGCATGTGTGAAAAATTGTCTACATAAAAATTGAACAACTTTATGTTGATGAGTGGTTGTTGATCATTTCCCTTAGTATTAAAATAATGAGTTATTATTTTTGATTTTTTTTTCTGGTCTATCAAAACAGTGACAAAGTCACATGCCCATATATTAGCCATTATTCACCCTTTCCCTGCAGCACCCAGTTTCCCTGCTCAGCATTACACGACAGGCATTCCCTGCCCAAACGACCCTCCTACAACAGGCACCTTTTTTTTAAAATAGGAAATAGCAATGTCACATGATGTGTCATGTGATTTAAGTAATTTACCTTGGCGACTGATCATATTTTGTTATACCAAATCAAAGGTCAATATGGCTCTTATACATCGTCAAAATTTCTTTTGAATCAAACAATTATCTTTTTATGTATTGAATTTTGTATATAAGTATCAATGATTTTTTTTATTGATTTCTTTTATATATATAAGTATCAATGATGCCTCTAAGATGCCTGGAGGCATCTTCCTGCCATAGCCAGGGTAATGCCTGGAGGCATCTTCCTGCTGTTAAAGGGTTAAGATGCCTGAGGAGTCCGAACAGAGAGATTCACTGTTGCTGTTTTCTCTGTGTCAAGATCTCTATCAAAAATAGCTTTACCCGGACTAAACACCTCGTCCCCAGATCCTCACAACTCTTATATTCTTGTCTTACATTTGTACTTTTGAAAACCAGTAACAAATTGGAGCTATCTATAAAGTACGTACGCGATGATAGGGGGTGAGGAGTAAAGAATTGGGGATTTTTTGCGTACGGCTCTTCTTTGTCCTATTGCTGGCAGGTTAACATTTTCAGAAGTTTTGTAAACGTCCTCAATGGATGGCCCCATAATGATTTAAACAAAAAAAACCTTAAAGGAATACACCAGGTGCACTGGATGAAAAGTTTGAGGCACCCACCTTGCCAAGTTTTAAGCCATTGATGTCGTGAAACTGAAGGAACTTCCTCAGTTGGCTGTTGCTGTTCCTCACTTTGACGTAGGCCGTGTAGTGGCCCCCGGTGAGCCGTCCGCTGTGTTCCACCACCCCGTACAGGGAGTAGAGCACTGACGTCTGCCCGGCACGCACACCCTGAAACACGCCAAGTTACAGCACCATTCAATCAAGACTTACTTATGTCAGATCATGAAGATGTGGCAATCACACCTCTATGGCATGCCGATATCCCCCAAAAAAATATTACTTACAATTTCATGGCTAGCATCAATTATCAACATGGTAGTCATGGAATTCTATATTCGAGGGATGTCTCCCAATCGGTTGACTTTAATTTTTTTCCTTTGTTTATTCCGACAAGATTTAACATTTCTAACTCCTATAATTTGAGAATAAAATCGCAGAGAGTTGACAGGAGAAAATCCAGCTCGTGAAATTAAACTTGTACCAAAAATATTATCAGTATTATTGTACTGAGCCATAGGAAATAAAATTATTTATTCATTTGGTTACAAATAGCTTTCATATATCCTTACTATACCGAATATGCACAGATAGTATAGTATGCCTTTCCTCTAGGAATAAAGTGTCTGTAAATCTAAGGCATCCTATGAAGTGATCACAGCCTATCGAGACTACTTACCAGTGACATAGCACTGCAATACGGTGCCAAGTCCAGCTCTAACGGAAAGTCAACATGTCGGTTCACCTTCCTCAAACTGAATCCAACCTGTCAGATTGAAAAAGAGGTATTTATGTGCTCATTTTACATTTATTAGAATTTCTAGGGCAGTGTTTCTAAATCACACAGATGATAAGTTACTGCAAAAAAGTGACTTACCGATAACTTTAATTCATTCAGGAAGTCTCATACATTCTAAGAAAAATTAAATCAAGGATATAGGAATTTGAAGATATCGTCTCGTTTGAATTGCTCCGTAATTCACGTGGTTTTGCCTTGTGAATTATTACACGATTCAAACTCGATGGGATACGAGCTCTGACCGTAAACCTTCATAGGTTTCCTCTATAGTACATAATGACAACCTAGTGCTAGAAATCTTACCTGCTGGAAGCGCTTCAGGTGTAGCGTCAGAATGGCAGGTGGAATGAAAAGGAGGAGTTGTTTGCTGGCATTCGTGTAAACGGTCTCACGCTTCCCTGAATGAAAGAGTACTTCTTTAATCAGACACCTAAAGTTTGTTTGTGGTTTAACATCACAGACAACCCTGATAGTATGCAGGTACCATCGGAGATTCAAGTTTTTCATTTTTGTAGACTTACTTCAGTCAATTCTTTACAATGTTTATAAATTATCAAGGAGATGGGTCTCTTTCAAAAAGCTGACTTATCTTTATTATGAGTAGTCTCAAAAAGCTTTCGTTATCATAATTGTAGAGAAGCAGTACAACCATAAGCCAGCCAAGTAGATTTCTGTAGGCATTTTTATTTGAACCAAGCTTTCGTTATCATTTGTCAAGTATTTATTCTACTTCCTTGTACTTTTTGACAGTTTAGTAGGATATGCTGTACAGTCAAGATCTGGTTTGGTTGACTGAAGTGTTACCCGGCCTGCTTTGGTTTTGTAAAGAGTGACACTTCTTGATACTCTGATAACTCCTTGTCAATAAGATGAGATAGAAATATTCCCACTAACTCGGTGTTGGGCTGGGCCCTTTCTCTCAGTATCAAATCAACAATAAGACTTGTTTACCGACATGTTTCAGACTATATTTCAGTCCTTCTTCAGGGTGTGTTTGTCAATAAGTTAACATCATAGATTGGACCCCTGCTACGCACTCACTCTTAACTTAAAACATCCATATATTACTCAATTTGGACCTATCAATTAATGATATACATATGTTACATAAAAGCATACTTTTTACTCTCCATTTTTTCATGTGAAAATATTTCAACAACAACAACAAAAAAAGAGTACATGTTATACTGCCCACCTTCTACTTCCTGGTTCTTGTACTTGCGGCGCGTGCACCGCTCACAGCCGAACTTGTTGTTACCGGTGAGCAGCTCGCCCGCCGTGAACTGGTTGAGACACGACATGACGGAGCACTCGTGAGCGGCCGGCTGGTTCCGTGGAGCCAGAGTCTGCATGGCTTTCAGCTTCATCTCACGCCGCTGTTCAGCGCGACCTGCAAGGCAACCGCACCAACCTCAGCACAGTAGTGAACAAGACTGCATCTCAAAAAAGATTTTTTTTTTTTTTTTTTTTTTAATATTTCATTGAGTCGGTTCGCCTATTTACATTGTAGCGGTCTTCCACCTTCCCATGTTACAAAAAAATAGGAGAAGAAAAGTTCAGTGGTGAACGATGAACATTATTATCTATCGTACGCAAAGACCTCATTGAGAATGTATGGGGACTCCGTAAACTACGACCCGTTATATAAAGCCTGTCAGACACAAGAATATCGCACTAAAAGCACAACGTTTTTTTCATTATTATCCATGGTATACAAAGTATACATGACTCAGTAAACCACGACCCATTATAGAAAACCTGTCAGATACCATAACTGTGTTATATGGATTCAAATCTGTGGTATACGGCCTCAAAGCCATGGTATACGAGAAAATAGTCCCCATGTGCTATAGAGCAAAGAAATAGTCTATATACGTACGTGGTGAACAAGAGCTAAGAGTGCATCTCAAAATAGAAATATTGACCTTTAACCGTATCGCACCGGGCACCCGTGGCAGGGGTAGAGTCATGGAGCCAGGTACAAGTGACAGTTAATACCGCTAGAGGCCGGGTATATAGGGTTTATCCTACCCCTAATAAAACACGCCATAGGTTTAACATTGACTCAATGTATTTGACAGAGCGTTGAATAAAGTGTTATTAGACCGAGGCGAATAAAAAAAACCGGACCAATCAGGGACGAGATAACGAAAGTAGATCCGGCAGCATTGATAAATGTGGCCACCCTCTGATGAGTGTCAACACGCTACTAACATGGATAATTACAAAATTGTCTCTGTATATCGGTGAGATGGGGTAGGATAAATGCGAAACCGAACTCAAGTTAGCCTTATCAATGTTCATACCACTCTGGTCAGGTCTGCTACTAACTACACTTGGCTAATGCCCATCTTGGCATAAACATTAACAAGGATTATAAGTTGGCATGGCATTGCCATGATTTCGGTTTCAACAAATAATGTATACATATTTTAAGAAATAAAAAAGATTATTAAACAGGCCCCTGATGCCATCCAACGAGTCTGGTCAGATGTGGTCCGCACCCGGGTCAGTAGTCTATTTTTATATATTGCAACAGGCTTCCACCTCTCTCCCTCCCTCCCTCCCTGGCGGGTAGGTATTCATTGAACCGCAACGGGTGTGCTTGTGACCTATTTGACCTAGGCCCTGTTTCATAAGCAGCGTCTGGTATCGGCGCCCACGGGATCCTTCCGCTAGGGAGGGAGGGAGGGAGGGAGGGAGGGAGGTGGAAGCCTGTTGCAATATATATAAATACACTGAACTGCAACGGGTGCCTATACAATATATAAAAATACACTGCTGTCGCTGCCCGCGCCCGGTATTGGCGGTATCGAAGCTGTAATTATTCAGAATACATTACTGTAATGTATTATAATGTAAGCCGCAAAAACTGTTCCCCGTCTACCCTAATATATTTCGGTCTTGACCTACAGGTCAAACCGAAATAACAAGGCTAACTCTCGTTTGGTTTCTACTAAATATTGCGAACAGTTTGATCTTTGCATCACATGACATGACACATGATACTTGATATTATTCTCTATTTCACCTGAAATATCAAATATGTACATTCTGCGAAAGTTCCATGCTTATTGAGTCATTATTTTCTATTTCATCTTAAAAGATGAATATTTTGTATATGGTGCCTCAAGGCACCACCTGGTCATCCCCGGATGATGCCTTGAGGCATCACCTGGCCAGCTCTGGTTGATGCCTCAAGGCATCACCCGGCGTGAATGGGTTAAATGCCAAATTAGCATTTAACAGTGTTGAATAATGAACAGTGTATGGACGCGTTGCCTCCAAGTCCCTTTAAAAAAATTTTTTTTTTTATTAATTCAAAATTTAAATTTATAACCGGACTGTGGACCCGATAATCCGATCACCCTCTCATCTTATAAATGATAGGGAGGATGTTCATTTAGATTAAGGTGGGAAATTGGAAAATCACCGATGCTATTTATATTGTTTGTCAACGACATGTGCGGTGACATAGTGGAGTGCAGTAATGTCCAATATGCTGACGATCTTGTCCTCTATAACTGTGACATGGACGAAAAGGTGGCTGCTCAGAAACTACAATTGTCAGTAAGTCTTATAAGTAAGTGGTGTAATGCTAATGCGCTCACAATGAACTTAAAGAAATCAATGACCTGTTGGTATGGTACTCGGCCTCGTATCAAACGTACAGAGCCATTGAGCCTTACTTGTAATGGTAGGCAGCTACCACATTGCTTAAACTACCGCTATCTCGGTGTGTTGCTTGACTCATCTCTAACCCTGAACGACCACATGAAATCGGTGTCTAAAACTGTAAATGCGAAATTATTCAAATTACAAAAATTACGGAGTAGAATCTCTACAGAGGTTGCCCGACTGATATATGTGAGCACAATCAGACCGAACATGGAATACGCCTGCTTCCTTTATGATGGGGCCACACAGGCTAACATAGCTAAGCTGCAACGGCTACAGAATCGGGGACTGAGGTCAGTCATGCAAGTCCATGTCAGAGCTAAAAGTATTGAGCAACTTCATGAAGAATGTAATGTGGAAATGTTAATATTAAGAAGGTCAAGGCAGCTCATGAGCATGTTCTTTAAGTTATCAAAGAATCCTGAAAATGTGGTTTCCAACCCTTATCGAACGTGAGGGGATAGTAAGGTAAAGATAAAGGAGTACAGGTTCAGAACTGACGGGTACAGACGTAGTCCCTCCTACCGAGGGCTATTACTATGGAATATGCTAAGTGAGGAAGCCCAAAAGGCGACAACGAAATCGTCATTCAAATTCTTGGCCAAACGTGAACTGACCAAAATATAGACGTTATGTATAAAGGTGCGCCAACTATGAACTTTAATATACTTAATGCACCACTTTATTCATCACTCATCAACATACCTTCACATGTAACCTTATGTCTTACTGTTGCTACTATTTGTATTTGTTTGTTTCATGGAAGATCTGTCAAATATGACAGAATGAAATAAAAGCTATAAAAAAAAATATATAAAAAAAAATGTCCATGGTGGACAATGGTGAGGTTGATTAATCTCCAGAATGCCTTCTCATTTTTAATGGATTGGGATGGGCTGAGGTAAACCACCTCGTACCCTAAAAGTGATAACATGACATGCACCATATACCAGATTTATCAAGGAAGCATCTGGCTTACTAAGAAGGTGTTACTGCTACGTCTTATTAATTGGAAGTCTCTCTAAAGGGGGGCGTCCACCAAAGCCGACACGCCTCCCGACACACTCTGACAATCCCTCTGCGCCACAAATCTACACTGATCTATGGCACGAGTCTACAACACACCCCGACACGCCTGACAAAAAGGGTCGTGTCGGGAGCCTCCCGACACACTGCGACACGATCGAACATGTTCGATATTTGCTATGACACAGATCATGTCGCAGCATGTATATATGCATTTACATAGGAGAACTAGAATGTTTTCACTATAATAGGGCTGTCCAATAGTGTCAGTGGTCTGGGATATACACTCACTTTTTTAGGCTCTCAAAACTTGTTTCTATGTCAAACGCAGGAATTATTGATTCAAGAAATTTAGAACCAATCAAAATTCACCATATTTACCTTGTATAAGGCCCTATATATCTGCTATCTAATTCCAAAATTTCATAATTTTCTGTTGAGTATCTCTCACATGAAAGTGATTTTCCTGCCGGAATACCCTACGATGCTCCCATGGGCACTGTTTCCCGTGGTTCTTGTGTTGTAGTGTGTCGGTACCTATGATCGCTACTTTTTGGGTAAACAGGTGTGTCTCAGAGTGGCACTGCCATGTCTGCGACAGAACCTCCTGATACGCTGTGACACAGAAGTTCTCTGTCGCAGCCTGTCGGAGTGTGTCGGGAGCACTATCGTAGCGTGTCGGATCTGGTGGATGCGGCCCGTAAGGATAGTAAATATCTACTTATAATTTGAGAAAGTAAATCCTGGAAGCAGCTCTGTATGGTCTGGCATGCCTTAGTATGGCCTGATGTGACATGGTCAGGCGCTGCTGATTCAACCAAGTTGTTATCCCACCCTGATATTTTGATAAATATAAAATGCAATAGAAAGCCATCCATAAAGTATGTACGCAGAATTTCAGAATATTTTTACTCTCCACCCCTCCCGATCTTCTATGCAATAGAACAGAGATGGAGCAAAATTTTTATCCCCCCACCCCCACCCCTCAGTGCGTACGTACTTTATGGATGGCCCCTTTACATCATCTGGACTTAATAAATCATAAAATGATGAAACTCAAGCTCAAACTTGCAAAATGTTTTGTATGATTTTTCTGTGGATATCACACTACCAGAGACATGCCCGTACTTCATCATCTTTACAAACAGTAATACGTTTCTCCTTCCAGAGTGAATAATAATGCTCACTGAGACTGATTTTGGGCGACTTGGGGAGCTCCGGCGATGACGAACTCGCTCTGTCCTCCATGGTGGGACTGAAGACCCGTCCGGAGCCATCCTCCTGCAGGCAGTTGGGGCACCCGTCCACGGGTGAACAACCCCCATCACCACCTCCCTCCAGGGTCAGGGCCCTTAGACCCTCATCTAAGGCCCCCACCTCGTCACTACACTGAGTCCGACCTTGACCTAGTTCTGGGCCGTTACTGGAGGTGCCCTCCTCCCGGGAGTTGACCTTCAGCGTGTCCCCGTCTCCGGTCGGGGTGCTGGGTTTGTTCTCACACTCCTGGCGGCAGTTGTTACACGCGGGAGGGAGACTTCCCTGACACACCTCCTCCGCGTCCTGCGACTCGGCCGTCAGGGCTCGTTTCCTCGATACGTCACTCTCGATGTTGTCTTCAATGTCCGCATCTGAATTGGCATTGACGTGAATGTACACAGATTTGATACCATTAGTCTGGTTTAGCTATTTGGTTGGTTGGTTTGATTTGACGTTCATTTAACCATTACAGGTTCTTATCTGACTTTTTCAGGTATAGCTATTGTCTTCAATGTATAAGGGTTTCTAGAAAGGTAAATGTCGATTTGGAGATTCTCAATAGAATTTTTTTTAATAAAGATGAAATTTTTTATATAAATTCTGGAAGATGGTATTAACGGAGATTATTTCTATTTTTTGTCTTAGAAACTCAGATACCTAGAAATCTTTCGACATTGTTTTTACATGGTTTTTTCCGTTTAGAACCAGAAGTGCTATTTATCTCGTATCTTAAATCTTGTTTTTACATGATGAGCTTTTAAAAATCAAACAATATTTTCACACACTATAGAAATTATATTATATATGAATCCGCAAACGGTTACATGAATCCTATATCTAAACTAAATGGGTTTTTTTTTAAATGACTTACTGTAAATCTCATGGATGCGAGATTTTTACCCCAAAAAAATTATCTAACCTGATTTGGAGTCCCAGTCCTCGTTGCTAGCAGACCCTTCCTTCTGTTGTTCGCCATTTTCCTGATCTCCTTTTTGCCGCTCGTCATCACAGTCTCCTTCTTCACCGTTCTCCTTCCTCTCGCCATCTTCCTGCTCCTTCTCTCCTTCATCTTCACTCTTCTTCGCGCCTTCTTCTTCTACAAGTTTCTGGTTTTTCGCCTTCTTCTGTAACATAACGCAGCAAAAAGTTGCTTTATAAGTACTGTAACGATTATAATAAAGTAAGGCACGGAGAGTAATTGTGGTGCACAAGTGTGAAGAGGTTGTATTTAATCTGAATGATAATTGAGCAATATGTTGCTATAGAACTATGTTGTGTCACTAGTTTTCATACATGCTGCACTTTTACCTGTGCATATTTGATATCTTATTGGAATGTAATGAACTGATTATGACGAGTCAGGTATAGACAGTTCTAGTCATTTTCCTACACACAGGGTTGCCAGTTGAGGTTAGAAAAAATATTGAAATGTTTTTTATTGCAATACAATGGTTTACGCATTACATACACATTACAGTGGGGAATCATGGGAAAACTCAACTTTTTACATGGGTCACACGAGTAATTATTTTTCTATTCTGAATATGAAAACATGAATTTCAATGTAAACATTAAAAACTGGCATCCACTAACACAAAGCAATGTTATTAATTAAAAATGGCGAAAATATGAAACGTTTAGACAGGTACATGCCTTAGCCTCTTTCTTAGCTTGTTTTTTTGCTTTCTTGCCGGAGTGTTTGGATGGTCTGTTGGTTGCAGCAAACCCGTCAACCCCTCTAGGCTGTGGCTCTGGGGACTTTGTCTTGGTCTCTACTGACTCGTACTTCTTACGAGCTCCTCCGAGGTTATTTGGCCTTGTTGGCTGTGGAGGTAACATTACATACATCACCATAAGGACTGCCACAGAAAATAGAGAATGACATTCTGAGATTTCGGGGTAAAAAGAGTTTAACATCTACCTTAGATTTCTGAAGTGAATCATGAGTTTGTACTACCCTTGTGTCTGTACTTGCCAGCAAAAAATAGAAATAAATAAAACTAACCGTACTTTATGCTTAGAGTTTGATCTACTAAAATAGTCATAGATAGTTTCTTGTCAATGTTTACATTGATCAGTAATTGTTGCATAATTGTGCTAAATTCTATCTGATATGTCACTATATGTGGCGACTATCGATCCAATCATTTCATCAGATAAAGAGAGTCAATACATTTTCTGCGAGAATCTGAGGCCCTCCTTACAACGGAAAAAAGATCCAAGATCATTTATCTGATATTTTATGCGTACCTTTTCTTCTAAAATTGGCAGGGATACATCTTGAAATGGTTCAAATACCTGCGAGGGCTGCAAAGGGAAAAACATATAATACACTGACTGAATTAAATGGCCAACATTAGACTAGTAAGTAAACATGCAAGTAGTCTCGATAAAACTCAGGGTTTCTCCCCTGTAAAAAATTACATTTGCAATACTATAATTCCCCAATATACAAACAATGCACTTGTCTCATCTAACAGTTGTATCATGTATTACGCTTCTGTAGGATGAATAAAACGGAATAACCCCCAAACTTGACAATTAAACTGAAACACCTGAATCATGGGCTCATGTTATCCATATTATCCACAAATTTATTTCTCAGGAAACTTTTGAGGGGGAAAAAAAAGAAGAAAGTTGTGGTACTTACCATATGGCATTCCTCACACAGGACTGTGCTTATGAAATACCCGCCGAAAACACTGTCTACAAAAGTGTGCTTTACTTGTCTACCGTATTCTGCAGAAGAAAAATTCAAAAATAACAATAAAACAATCAACCATTAGGTAAAGAGAGGATATGAGTGTGTAAGAGGGTGAAGGACATACTTTTGACTCATATCATATTTATCTCCCCTGTTAACCTAGAATGACCCTGCATCCTGTGGCTACCCTCCTCGTTGGGATACAGGGACTGGTACAATCGCTAAACGGCCGACTCCACCAACAGGCCATGGTATATCTTGGTATGTCTTGTAGCGTCTTACTGTGTCACAATGTGTCGTACCTCACTTGTCTCAAAACGTAGGTGAGTGGTGTCGGGTGTATATTTTGGTGCTCCAGCACCGCGACACCTCAAGACACATCGCGACAAATAGGCACGCGATGATTCAATCCTTGCCCGATCTAGCAAAACAACCAAATCAGACCGAATCTTGCTACATCGTGTGTGTTGGTGGAATCGGCCCTTCATGGTGTTGAATTTCTGGCACTGTTTAGCTCCAGCATTCCCAACACTCTCCATACAGATATTCTGGCTACTGGTCAGGATATCTGTTGGGAGATTGATACAATCTCACTTTGATCTCAATCGAGTCACAGTCAAGACCAGGCAAAATTTATTGCTATGCTAACGCAGGCGGCCAGTGAACGGGAGGAGGGGAGGGGGGAGGGCTAGGAGGAAGTATAGGGTTACAGGAACTGGCTTGGGGCCATAAACAGAAGATTTGGTTCATAGTGGACAAGTCTTTGATTCATGGGCCAGTCAGAGAAGGATACATATTTTAATGAACTTTATGCTTATTGTGTTTAATCATTTAATGAATGTTCATAATCAAAGACTTGAGCAAGTCTACTGTTAACCCACTGTGCCCTTGACTCATCAGATCTCCATCCTTAGACCTGAGGGCTAATAACTATCAAACTTCGTTTAAATTTTGCTGCACAATGAGATGTGTCGCCTATGTTTGTCTTGTCAATACACACCTTTAATTTTTTGTTTGGTATCTTCATCTAATTTTCTATGGTTGGTATTTTCTACATTGAAGGCTTTTAAGATGGCGCTCTGTGATCTCTTGATTTCCTCACTCTTCATTCCCTCCAGCAAATGGCGCAGCAGCTCGTGGGAGTCCTGCTGCTGGAAGCCTTTAAACCGCGGGGTTCTGCAGATAGAAAAAAACGTAGTTAAACGAGGGAAGCAACATCAATATCTTAATTATAGGAGACGTATTTTTCATGAACGAATTATGCCAATTATAAGTTTTCAGGGATGTCAGTTGTGGGTTAAAAAATAAGAAATATTTTCCATTTAGAATTTGCTGCCTCAGGGAGACGGAAAAAACATGGATAACAAGTAATTTTCAGCTGTCATGGGGCGGAATGGGGAGGTTGAAACCCCAATTCATGGGCATGAATGAGGCTTGGATATATTTTTCTCTATTTTACACAGACAAAAAATTCATGTACTAATAAAAAAAGATTTTTTTTTTAAAAGTGGATATCCTTGGTAAAAATGGAAAACTGACATCTCTGAGTTTTATTGTCATCTCTACTGCACCTGTCCTTTCAGCAGAGCGAGGTTTTGTTGAAGGAACGACGAAATATATATTTTAAAAAAAAAGGAATTCATATTCAACACAATATAAAACAAAACCACCATTCATTGTATAAATTCTAAATATCGCATAAAATTATTGGTTTATTTCTTAAAGAATGAAGAGAAATATATGGGGAATAGGTTCGTTTTAAAATGTCCAATATTTACTACAGAGTCTATATAGTCAGCACTTAATTGAATGATAGCGTGCCTGTGGGACTCTTTAGTTTCACTATTCATTATGCTGCCCTAACACAGTTCCCTGAAGACAGGGATTCCAGTTGGGGTCAGAAAAAAACATTAAAATGTTGTTAATTGCAATATAGGGTTAATGCATTTCATACACATTACAGTGGGGAATCAAAGGATTGAGGGAATGCTCAAGTCTTTACATGGGTCAGTGGGGAGGTTCAGTGGGGGATCATGTGCTGTGTGTGAATTGGGTAATTTAGCAGTTGGTAGGTGAATATTACACAAGGGACATAATTTGTTTTCCTAAAAATTAAAAAATGAATCTCAATGGAAACATTTTAAAACTGGCATCCCTGTGAAGTGACTCCTATACATGAAGTGCTCACTTTTTACATATTTGACCAAAGAGCCTCCCAGGGTTGACGATGTTGTTTGAGGCAGAGCGTAGCGTGTCGTGTCCCAGTTTCATCTCACCCAAGAAGCCGACCATGGACTTAGTGAGAGCCCCGCATTCCGGTAGCGTTAGGTTGAGAGGTTCCTGCAAAGTAGAACATCATAAGGCGCCATTAGATTTTATATTTCCAAGAATTATTTTATAGAACTAAGACGGGGGAGTAGTGCCGATACACTCCGATAGGGTGTTAATGTGGACTCCAAATTCATAATTCACTGAAATGTGAAGTGGCTAAAAAGGTCTTCTCTCAGATCCATAATTCAGTAACTTTGGAATTCTTTGGGTCCTTAACTTTGGCATTCATTACGGTCTGGCAATTACAGTTCTTCAGGGAAGTATATCAAAGATATAATCTTCAAGAAACCTTAATAATTACCACCATGGGGCCATCCGTAAAGTATGTATACAAAAATTCTGAAAAGTTTGATCCCCTACTCTTGTAGTATGCAATAGAACAAAGAAGGAGCATTCTCAAAATTTCCGAAAATTTTTACTCCAACCCCCCTTAGTGCATGCATACTTTATGGATGGCTCCTATTCTTTTCATAATAATGCTGATCTAACCCCTTCATATTAAACATATCATAGCTTTCAATTCATTTTATTTATTTTATTTTTTCGTTCCTGTCGGGGGGGGGGGGGGGGGGGGAGTAAAACCTCCCACCTTGGTTGGAAAAATCTTTTTGGCAAGCCGATGCTACCTTGAAAGTCAAAAGAGAAAAAAAAAAAAAGATATATCAGAAGTGTGTGCGGAGTAATTCTACTCACCATGATTGACTTCTCCTCGGGATCCTCATCGCTGCTCGATGACCCAGTGCCTTCAGACTCGGAGAGGAATCTCTCGGAACTGGTGAGATAGATATTGAGACCCCGGTCGCCGAACTCCATCAACAGGTCTCGGAGGATGTACGTGTGGCTCAGGTTCTGGTAAAAATGATTTTATAAATTAGTGCAAATAACCTCAATGAATTATTACTCCTCCCTTTTAAAATCATTACTCTCACAGAAAAGAGAAAGTAACGAAGTGGTTACTGTATAAAATTATGTATGGTAAAATAACATTAAATCTTGTTCATTAAATGGTTAATATAGAAACTATATAATCAGGGACGTCTGTTGGGGTCAGAAATAAAAGTGGAAATATTTTTCATGTGGAATTTACTGCCTCAGCGAGACTGAAAATACATGGAAAATACATCACTATTGCCAAGGAATCGGCTGAGGGTCTGTGAAGAAGTTAAAAACACTGTTGTATTGGCATGACTGAGGCTAAATTTACACTTTCCTCGATTAATACAAGGAAAATGAATGCTTAAACTGGAAATTAAATAAGTGGATTTCCATGGAAAAGTGGAAAACTGTCATCCCTGTATAATTCAAATTTAGGACTTGGCAACACTGGACTGCACTCTAAGAAAAAAAATAGAAACTACATACTTACTTGCATAACTGCATTAAAGAAGCAGGTGTTTCCTAAATTTGACAGGCCCTGGATATGAAAGAGCAAAATGAAGAGCATTAAAGTTCGGTTTCCTGATAGAGATACATGGCAGAGAAACAAAATATTAATACACTTTTTTCTCATTATATTCATTCATTACGAATGACAAATGATATGTAAAGGGGGATAACTGCATGACTACATGGGATCATCGCATGGCCTATGGACAGCACGCTGGAAGCCTGCGCATCTACCACTCGTGTCGCTACAATTAGCGCAGGTACAGTGCTCTGTCAGAACGTAGGGCACTGAAGGGGGACGTTATAACAGTGTGTAGTAGTGGTGCAGTGGTGGGCGTTTTTCACGTTATTTTCTGCTACACGGCATCGTTCACCGCCACAGACAAGCATCAAATAACTCTTCTCTCTTTGCTGATAGTAGCTGCTACAAGTATTTAGTTAGAATTGTCACATTCTGACAGCAATTTGTTATAATACAGGGTAGAGTGCAGTTTATCGATCGGTAATTGCAGGAAAAAACACCGCGAAAATAGAACGTCAGTACGTTGCTAAGCAAACATAGTAGGAACATGACAACAACTTTATTTTTGAAGACAAAAACAACAGGTATCATTAATCATACTTTTACTATGAATGTAATAAGAGATTGAGAAAGAATTCGTTCTTAACTCCACAGAAATCACCCTACGCCTCTGACAGACGACCAATGAGACATTACGATCACTTCCCCCTGGGTAAAAACGTACCAGTTACAACGTTGAACTTGACCCGCGGCAGAGCACTGTACCTGCGCCAATTGTAAGGGGTGACTGGAGATGTGCAGGCTTCCAGCGTGTATGGACAGACACTGCATGGTCGCCCTTTGTCATACGGGTTATAGTAATCAGTGCAGTGGATGAGACAAAGTGCTCAACCGTGACCACCACATGGTGGTGTAAAGGGCAAAGGCCAATAAAACCTAATATTAGCTTTAGCCGGGTGCCTGTGATTGGTTTGTTTATTTAACGTCTCAAGGGACCCTGAGGGTTTATAGGGACTAACTCATGGTTCAGCTTTTCTCGCTGGTTTTACACCAAACATCAAATCTATGAGATGAATTTAGGTAGAAATCTCACCCCTACACATTTACCGAAGCAACTTATTGTACTTACATAAACTTTAGGTAGAGGGATTCCTGAGAAAGGGTTGGAGATAAGTGACTTGTTTTTATTGTGCAGTTTTGATTTATCCTTCTCTTCTGAATCTTTGGCCCCGACTTCTCCCGCCACTTCAGCCACCGTAACAGGAATGTCTTGTCTAGACATAGAACCCTTTCGCCCTGAAAATAAAGATCACAACATGACATTATTATCAAACTATAGAATACACGATTCCATCACAAGCATTACTCATTACATAACCAGTGCTTCTAAATCAGTTGTTATCAGCATATACCTAGTTAGTTGGCTTCATTTAACGTCCAGTTGATCATATCTATGTAATCTCACCCCTACACATTTACGAAGGTGAGAGTTATTTTACTTCCCACACCACATAGAAATTGTATGAGAAGGATTGGCCTTTGATATAGCAGTAAATCTACCACTGCTGGGGATGAAGGAAAAGAATGGCTGCACTTGGAATAGAACCCAGAACCTTGGGATTATGAGTCCAGTGTGTGAATGGTTGAAATGTTCCTGTTCTGACGATAAAAACTTACCTGTGGGAGCCGGTTGCGATATTTCACCACTGGCGAGTCGTCGAAGCAGGTCGACACATTCTTGTAGTTTACGGCTACTCTCCAATGGGCATTCATCATCACAGCTGTAACACCTACAAGCAAAGATATCCTTCATAATTGCAGGGACGTCAGCTGAGGTATGGGGGGAAACAGGGAAATATTTTCATGTAGATTTTTCTGCCTTAGAGAGACCGGGAAAACTTAAATATGTCTTTGTCGGCCATGGCATGGGGCTGAGTGTCTGTGGGGAGGTTCAAACCACTGTTTTATTGGCGCAGATCAGAAGTGACTCAAAGATTAAGATCTCCTCGGATTAATTGTAGTAATCATTACCATTGTCCATATTACAGGGCGCAACTTCTCAGGGCGCAACTAAACTGAGTCCGAATGTTCAAAAATAAGTGAATCCAAACAAAGTATTCAGTGAATGAATGGACGGTCTAAACTGCCATCACATCATACCATCCGTATCATTATCCACACTGTTATCA
This sequence comes from Alentia gelatinosa, assembly GCA_950022655.1. Classification (NCBI taxonomy): domain Eukaryota; kingdom Metazoa; phylum Annelida; class Polychaeta; order Phyllodocida; family Polynoidae; genus Alentia; species Alentia gelatinosa. The sequence continues at coordinate 128,038,089 of OX465580.1, forward strand.
TCATTGTTACGACTGTTATATTATACTATATTAAAAATATTTCTTTGATTAATGTATTCAGTATAATGTAAACCTGGCGGGTGTTTTTTAAATGTAACCGCCTGTACCTAAAGTGGATGATCTAACCCTGAGTTACAAGTGTTTGTATATGATAAAAAAGGAAAAAAAGTCTAAATGACTATATAGGTTAAGAAAAGCACATTCTTACACACTACCCATGGAAACATCATAAGTTTCATTATTCATCTCACCCCTCACATTGACTAATCGGCTAACATTTGTGACATAATCTCGAAATGAGTATTTTTCTAAATACTCTATGGGCTTTGGGTACGAGTTCCCAATGTTAAGTCTAAGGGGGGGAGGGGGAGATACTTTGGGTGATATAATTTATTATAACCTCTTCTCACAACAGTATTCTAAAGCATGCCTCCTCTCAATTAAAAAAAACCACATTAGGTCGCAAGGTAGGAAAAGGAAAATGTAGCTCCCCTCTCAGTTGAAAGTTGGTAGAACCCCCCCCCCCCCCCCCCCCCAAACACATATCTAAATTATTATATAGGTATAGAAAATCACATCCTTACCACACTACCCATGTACTTGTGTTCAATTATTATATAGGTAAAGAAAATCACATCCTTACCACACTACCCATGTACTTGTGTTCAATTATTATATAGGTAAAGAAAATCACATCCTTACCACACTACCCATGTACTTGTGTTCAATTATTATACAGGTAAAGAAAATCACATCCTTACCTCACTACCCATGTACTTGTGTTCAATTATTATATAGGTAGAGAAAATCACATCCTTACCACACTACCCATGTACTTGTGTTCAATTATTATACAGGTAAAGAAAATCACATCCTTACCACACTACCCATGTACTTGTGTTCAATTATTATATAGGTAAAGAAAATCACATCCTTACCACACTACCCATGTACTTGTGTTCAATTATTATATAGGTAGAGAAAATCACATCCTTACCACACTACCCATGTACTTGTGTTCAATTATTATATAGGTAGAGAAAATCACATCCTTACCACACTACCCATGTACTTGTGTTCAATTATTATATAGGTAAAGAAAATCACATCCTTACCACACTACCCATGTACTTGTGTTCAATTATTATATAGGTAAAGAAAATCACATCCTTACCACACTACCCATGTACTTGTATTCACGACGACAGCGTGGGAGGCGGAGCGAGGTGTTTGAAAATGCTTCAACCCATGCCTTTCTTTAGAATTCCGGTCACACCCCTAAAGAACAACACCAATACATTAAAAGGATATATATGTCTACACGCCATATATAAAAAACTAGAATTCTGCCGCATCTGCTTCGAGTTTCTTCCGCAAATAGGGACAGAGTTGACCAAATCTAGGGTTGGAGACCGACTTGCCATGAGAATGAGATTCTTTTGTAGAGAAAACTCGACCCTGTTCTTTTTTAGATGTCTTTACTCAGATGTGCTTCTTCTCTAAAATATGATAAACTGGGATGCCAGTTGGTGTCAGAAGAAAAGACATTGAAATATCTGTCATTGCAATACAATATTTATGCATTAAATACACATTACAGTGGGGACTCAATGGATCAAGGGAGTGCTCAAGCTTTTACATGGGTCAGTGGGGAGGTTCAGTGGGGGATCATGGGCTGAGACTGAATTTGGTAATTTAGCTGTTATACCTGATGAAGGATTACTAAAATACAAAACGTTTTATTTTAACAGCAAATAAACATCAACTGTTATTCCTACTTTATTACTGGTCGTGCATTCTCTTAACAGAAATTATGAAAACGAATTTGATTCTGAAAATGGAAATATTGATTTCAATGAAAACATTGAAAACTAGTATCCCTGTATAAATACATAAAAAAACCACAAAAACAACTATATATATATATATATATATATATATATATATATATATATATATATATATATATATATATATATATATATATATATATATATATATATATATATATATATAAACTGAAACTGGCATCCCTGTATAAATACACAATATTGACTGGTTTCAGATACAAGCGGCCGTATTCTCCGAGGAGTTGACGGGTAGTAATATCCGAGCGTATGCGAGGATATTGCGCAGTCAACTCCGAGGAGCATACAACCGCTTTTATCTGAAACCAGTCTATATTGTATTTATTATCCACCTTTTCTGGGCAAGTGGCATGTTGAAATCAGTTCATTTTAGTTATACACTATGTTTCTTTACGCACTATTTTTCCGTATGCGCAACCCGGAGCATACAACATATCTGTATGCTCCGGGTATATCCATACAAACTCCCTATGTGTTTTCTATGGACAGTTTGTATTATGTGGATAATAATATCACAGGGTTCGTACATAGACGGCCCAATAAAATTCCAGGCTTTTTCCAGGCTCTAATATTTGTTTTTCCAGGCATATCTGGTCACTGTTTTTAAAACCGTGTCTGATTCATCACCATATTTAGTTAAATTTTTCTTTATCTTCCTTACTACCTGTGGAATTTCAGTGGTTTGGGATAGATATCTTCAAAATTCTTTTTTTGCCCCCTTTAAATATGAAGACAAATAATCAAATCCATTCTATATTATTAGCAATGCTATATTATTAGCAATTCGCTATGCATGATCAATTAAAGTATCCTTGGAATTATTTCATCCTAGTCACTGAAATTTTATAGGCAGTCAGGTACCATAGTTAAGGAAAGCTAATAATGACCAGAATTTCATAGACTAAATAATTGTTTTTATGTAGAACTTAATTTTCCAGGCCCTTCCAGGTTTTTCCAGGCTCTCTGTGAAAATTCCAGGCTTTTCCAGGCCTGGAAAACCCAAAAGCATAATTCCAGGCTTTTCCAGGTTTTCCAGGCTCTGTACGAACCCTGATATCAGTTACACATTTGCCCCAATAAGGTGTATCCAGGGATGCCAGTGAGGTCTCAGAAAAAAACCTGAAATGTTAACTCTCTGTTTGACTTCCATTCTAAACTTTGATATGTTGATTATTTGACACAAAATATTAAAAGTAGTACAAATATAACATTTAGGGATTTTAAAATACACATCTGAAATCAGTAGTGAGCTAGTTTTTTTTTTTCAATATATGTGAATACTTAAAGACCTGAGCATGTCTACTACAGATATGACCACCCTAACGCTACCACCATCAGCCTCCTGAGATTACAAGCAGCTCAAGTTTCATGAAGCTCCACTCTCAAAACATAGTTCTTAGTTCAGGGGTTTTAGGGGGTTTCAGTTAACCTATAGCAGTCCACTATAGCGCCACTGAGTTCTCAGGGGAATTCCCCTGACTCTGCAAGGCCATGGGACCCACAGGGTACCACTGGGTGCATCCTGACACCAGCCACCGGGCATGGCTCCCGCCACTGGCCGCCTATATAGAGATACATTACATTTCAAAAGAATGATCAATGTTATGTTCAGAGTTAAGAAAAATACCTGAAAACCTGAAATACCCTGAGAACTGGCATCCCTGGGTGTATCCTTACCAGGTGGCCGCACTGTAAGCACACCCACAGTGTGGGCTCGCTCAGCTCGGCCAGCAGGTCCTCAGTGCTCCCGCTGTTCGCCACGCCCTCCGCCTCGCCCACCTCCTGGACCTTCCGGCTCGAGCTGCTTTCCCGGCTGCAAGACTGTAACGCCACACACACGTCGTTTACTACACATGTACTCATTAACATTACAGTAAGACCCCGCATAAGCGGACAACCTCCGTTCTGGGCCAATGTGCCCGCTTACGCAGGGTAGCCGCTTACACAGGGGTTAAAATAAAACTCGAGCAAAGGTGTCCGTTAATGCGGGGTGTCTGCTAATGCGGGGTGTCTGTAAGGCGGGTTTCTACTGTATTAAGAACTTCACAGCTAGGAGCAATTATGATATGGAAATCAAAGTTATATCCCAATTTGGAAAAAAAATAATCGTGTACATTCTGCTATTTTAAGATAATCTACCCTTATTATAAAAAAATTGAATCAACTCGGTGGAAATAGTATAAAATAACACAAGACTAAATTGTATATTTCATTGCAATAAAATTGTTTTGATAACCGTCATGATTCCTCATTTATAGAGATTAATAGACATTATTTTATTTCAATTGATATTGTAATAAAACCATAGCTTAACGTTGGGAACTCGTATCCAACGCCCATGAGATATTTAGGGAAAATATTCAATGGGGAATTATGTCAGAAATGTTAGCCGATGTGTCAATGTGAAGGATGATATAAATTCAGAAACCCCTTCAAGTTTAGGGTCAGAGGTCGATTCCATCTTGTTTGAATTGCTATGTAATTCACGCAGCTTCGCCTGGTGAATTACTACGCGATTTAAACTCGATGGGATATGAGGCCTGACCCTATACTTTTATAGGTTTCTTCTATATTATCTCACCACAGATATTTTTTCTTCATAGACTTAACATTGGAAACTCGTATCTAACACCCATTAGATATATAGGAAGAATATCCAATGGGGGATAATGTCACAAATGTTAGCCCATTAGTCAATATTAAGGGTGAGATAAATTCAGAAACACATTCAAGTTTAGGGTCAGAGTTCGATCCCATCTCATTTGAATCACATAGCAATTCACGCGGCTTCGCCTTGTGAATTACTATGTGATTCAAACTCGATGGGATACGAGCTCAGACCCTAAACTTTCATGGGTTTCCTCTATAATATCTGCTTATACTATTTCATATTTCTACTCACTGTGCATTGTCCAAGAGAGCCGAGCTGTTTGAGAGCTTTTCTCATTGCACTGATGTTGACAGACTTGTTGATGTGGTTACATCGTGGTCCTACAAAGGAAATTTAACACCATATCAATTTCTGTCCAACAATTCAAAACACATACAGACTATGCCTACTTTGTAGGTAAAGTGATTGTCGGATAGCGGATGGTTATAATTTCCGGTTATGCTAAAGAATGGCACTGATCGGAAATAGAAGTGACCGTTGAGCTAATTACAATATCAGAAATCATTGACAATACTCGTACATTGGCCCTAACTATCGGTAGCACTTAAAAACTCGAGGATATGTTTTGGTCTATCCTACCCCTCATATACGCCACTATAGACTTAACAAGACGTGACTTAATGCCATGGTTATGCCACAAAATATTTATCTGCCATGCATGACATATGAAGTTAAAGAAAAATATAACGGGGTGGGATAAAATCTAAACATCACTCAATTTCATATGACTGTTTACATGGCGTTAGTAGTCTCCTACTACAGATATATATATTTTTTTAAACAATTTTTATTGAGGAAATATTTTGTGTACAATCACAGAATTTGGTGATACAGCCGTTCTTCCACTCGGGCCCTAGCCCCCTACTCTTCATTCTAATGATGGGTGTTAAGCCGAATGAGCAGTGGGTCTTTGGTATGACCCGACCCGGGTTTGAACCCACAACCTCCCAAGCTCAAGGCGAACACCCCCACCATTCCGCAAAGGCAACTCACACCATTTAAACAATCATATACAATTTTGTTATGTATCTTGATAATATATTCAAAAATATTGAGCAGGGACTGCTGTTAGTGCTCTGCACCAACAAGGCAAACCAAGGAGTGAAAATAGTATCGTTCAACGTCTTTTTAATTCTGTTCTTTTTTATCTAAGTATCTGTAAACCTCATCGGTGACAACTTTTATTGTAGAATATTCCTTCTGAAATGACGGATATCACAGCTACTATATTAATTTCTAACAGAAATATTAATTCTACTCTGTCATGAGACAGGTCTACCATTGAATATTACGCAAGCACATGGTTGAAAAGTTCCTAATCTTATCTATATGTGAATGAACTTTTTACTTACCTGAGGCACCTTGGTGCGACTCATCTGAAGAATCCGTTGGAAAATTAGCATTTTCTTTGCTGTGCTTTCGAAGCTTGTGTTTCTTTTTACCCATGGTTTGAGTTACTGGTTTTTGCTCTAGTACACGCATCACCTGTTTTCATCCTAGAATTTGAATCGATAGAAGTCTGTCAACAATTTATCAGTAGGCAACCACAGTGTATTAAATCACCCTAGCACCTTATCTTGATAAATCGGATGAAAGGGAAGTATTGTTTCAACGAGTCAGGTATTTGGTGTTAATCCATAATTGAAACTGGTAACTAATAATTAACTGGACCTGTATGATTGCATTATGGAAGCTACCACGCTTGTAGAAGTAATATGCCGCACATGGTTGCTGGGTTGGTCAAGGAATTTTCCAAGCCTATATTCCGCTACTTTCAGGGCATGGTTCATCCTATCAAATGATTGAAGTGAATGTACATTATTGATCATATAAGCGAGAATATGCCTTACGTGATCACATATATTAACACATTTATCAGATATGCCTTTTCAAGCAGCTCAGAGGTCATAACAAAAGTAGTATAAGATATCTCGCAGCAAGGTAGTTATTGTCGAGGTATTATGAAATACAGCTGGGCAGTTTACGTTTATTTTCCTGTCAAGTTTTCAATAGAGCATCACCAATACTAAATATCAAACCAGCACCACTATTTGCAAATATGGAAATCTGTATATAAAGGCACACTTTAGCTTCATGTTTCCATAATTTCTATAGCGTTCTTCGCATACACCAAATATATAGTATTACGTTTCCCACAACGGGCCTTATGGTATTTCGCTATGTGTAGGAGTACCTGTGTTTAGTTAAAATCCTAGATATGTAAAACAAAATAATCTCCTGCAGCAGAGATACTTTTTCAGATGAATAGGGACCGTCAGAGAACGAGGAAGTAAATACTGTGAACATTTTACAGTCACTAACTAGAGCTATTGATGTCAGTCATGAGATCATTCACCTCAAACAAGTTATCTCAAACCAACACCTAACCCTAATACTATTATTTAATACGTAGCACCATTCTATCATGAACTTGTCATCTAAATCCATGGTTTTAATAATAATACACTGTTTACAAGACTGATTCTGTTGATTATACGGTGTACATGCATACTGTCCAATGAAAGGTAGTGGCTTATAAAGGTTGAGTATGGCTCATGGCTCCAAAATACAAAACACTATTCAACTGGTTACTGGAGAATTTGACTCGGAATAGACTCGATCTTTAATGGTCAGGAGAAATCGACCCGTTTTGGAGAACACGACCCAAAAAGTCGACCCGTTTTAGACACTTAGGGAAAAGACCGTTTCATATTAAAGGAAGGTCTGACCTGTTAAATGTTAGATGAATACACCAGGTTTAGGGTTAAGATTAGGGTAGGGTTAGGGTTAGGGCTAGGATTAGGATAGGGTTAGGGCTCGGGTTCAGGTTAGAGATAGGGTTAAGGATAGAGTTGAGGGTAGGGTTTTCTGTTGGTTTTCTTCCCCCGAAAAGACCAAATTTGAAGGCAAAATAACATACTTGCTACTAAGTATAGTATTTTGTTACCAAGTATAGTATTTATACAAAGTTGTACTAGCAGGATACTTGAGTTGGGAAGATTAAAGACAGGTAGAGTTTGTAATGGGTTGAATTCTTCTATCTGATCAAGTTAATGTCATTTCATGTTCTCCAGTATTTGTTCGGGTCAGGGTTACTGGAGAACACGACCCGAAACAAACTCCAAAGATGTCAGGAGAACTTGGTCCATGAATCGACTTGTTTTTGAGAGTCATGGACAAATCTCTCTTTCTGAATAGTTCAGACAAATAATGTGCTGATTCCACCTACATTACTTATTTGCCTGGCAGGGTCGGGCTGTATCTGGCTTGATAATCCTAAATTTCGTAAGAGCATTACCCCTGCGAGTGGAACACCTAATATCGTTCAAAGGGGCCTATTCAGGTGCAGCGATTCAATCAGGTATTCACACATGATTCATCCCAATCTAGCGAGCCAACAAATCAGATATGATAGGCATATATCACACGTCCTGGTAGAATTACCCCTTTAACTATCAGATTTTGAAAATCGTTCAGTTTATAGTTAAGGGCTATGGTTAGGAGCTCTCCATAAATGATGTCACACATAGAGTGCTGGGGGTAGTAGATTGAAAAATGTAACACTGCCTAAATATGACAGTTGGGAGGGTGTCTTAGAGTTGTGGGACAACACGCTTCACCTCATATTGTTAATTCATATTTTTCTGTCTCACAGTTCTGTTCCACAGATAACTTAACTGTCCTAGTTCAAATACCTTAGTGGCAACTTTGTGCATACTTGAAAGGCGTTGGAGAAGTATGGTCTTCGGTGGCTATAGTTGGATATCCTGTTAGGGCTGAATACACAAACCCACTGAAATAGTCAATCAACTGAGGAACAGGGCAGGCAAATGGGAGAATGTCCACATCAAGGAAAGCCAGGACATGGAAGTTTGTTTGTTTCTTTGGGTAGTTTAACGTCCAATTTGTTCAATTACTTACTTTGGATTTGACCAAATATATGAGATGAATATAGGTAGAAATCTCACCCCTACATATTTACTGCGGTGAGAGTATTTTACTTCCCACACCACATAGACATGGTATGAGAAGGATAGGCCTTTGATATAGCTACCACTTGGAAGAGTTCCCATTTTAGGATTAATGAGGACAGGTTTCTTAATGACCCAGTGGCAAAATCTTCATCTATATTTATGAAAAAGTGCTCAGCAAGGACATCTTACCAAGATTGGTAACTTAATTTAGTGTACATGCCCTAGATTGTAGGACAACCTACCCTCAAGAACATGCAAGGTGTGTATTGCCACTTTTCCATCTGATGATTTCGCTGATTATAACATCTTGAACCACCCACTGACTATTTGACACTTTTGGGCAGATAATCACACCAAACATCTTTTTGGCTCATCAATTAAATGTATCTGGTTACATTTAATTGGTTGAAGACTGAAGGTTCCCACTCTGGATCCTGCAGTTATCATCTCCCATGAAAAAGAAGGCCTTTTCCTGAACAACTATGAATTCAACCTTAACCCTATTCGCACTATCATGAAACATCACGAAATTTCATATGATTGTTTATATGGCATGATTGTCTTCGCGGAATGATATCACGAAGCGGAGCTGAGTGATATCTGTAGCGGAAGACAACGAATGGCATGTATACAATTATATGAAATCGAGTGATGTTTAGATTTTATCCTACCCTGCCACATGTTTTTAACCTCATGTCACCAGTGGCATATAAATATTTTATGGCATAACCGTGGCATACAGGCCCACCATGTTAAGTCTATGGAGATTTATAAGAGGGGTAGGATAAGTATAGGAACCCCACCAGTATGTATATATCTGAAAATATGTACACTAAGCTCTAGCCTAGGAACGGTTTATCTTCAAGCTCCTCTGTGCAATAAAATTATGCTCCCAGACCTCGGAAGTAAATGCTGAAAATGGTCTGTTTGGGGTGGGGTGTTAAGAAATGTGTCACGAAGTGTGACACTCACACTTCGTGACACGCCTGTCACTGACAGGGGTGTCATGAAGTGTGATAGGGGGTGGGGATCCTAAAAGATGTGTGAATTAATTTATGGACAGCCCCATGGATCATGGATACCAGGATAGGATCAAGGTTGGGGATAAGGGTTTGTTTGATTTCTTCTCCCTTTGAAGACAAGATAACATAATTTATGTACCGTACTTTAGTTCGGAAGATTTAAAACGGGTCGAGTTCTCCAGTATTCATGGGACAATAACAAAGGGCCCACCCTACAAAATACAAATAACCTTACATAACTCATAAACTGGGATACTTTAAGATCAAATTATAATTTACATAAGTCCCAAATTTGAGAGAATATACTCTAGTCGAGTCGAATTTCGCTGAGAGTGAGAATACACGTTGAGTTGTACTTTCAAGGTTGATCACGAATCAAATCAGTGAAATTTGTGTACTAGTGATCTTCACGTTTCTCTACCATACCTTGAGTCACATAAGATGTTTCATCTTTCTGTTATCTGTCTATGAGTAAAGTCTCTTGAGTCTGTCACTGCGTGGTACTCACCGTGCGAAGTATGACAACTGACACTACGGAACTCGAATAGCACGTAGCAATACACAAGCAGAAAGTCCATTTTAACATATATCAATCGTTGGTGAAATACATCAGCTTATGCATAAAGTTACAGATTTAGTACTATTCATTACACTTACCAAACCAATGATATCAACAAAAAGTATCCCTTGTTAGTAGGTGAAACCTGCTCCGAGCTTCACAGTCTATGTTTTGTATTTGGCATGACCAATCTCGGTATGACGATGAATAATAATTTATCCCAGAGATATTGCGAAGAAGTTTTACATTTTGTCGCTTTGATAAAACACATTATATTAGGCATTCTATAGAAAAAAAATTGTATTATATTATTTCAAATATCTAAAATTCAGTTCCAATATATGTAATTAATATGACATTAAAATTAAAAACACTATATCGATACCTAGATTCGTCTGCTAGTTCACGTTTCGTGACCAGAGAGCAGCACCAGTTACAGACAGTGGCGCCACTTGGTGTATTTTCTATCGAATCAATACGCCTTGTTTCAGTGGGGATATGTTTTGCGCTTCTTAACCGGTGCAAGTTTCAACACAAGTGAGTTCCTCGGTTGTGTACTTAATTGTTTGTGAACATTAACTCACTAAATATAGCGTTTCATGACATTAGTCTAACAACTAGTGATGACAATCTCAAAGTCACAACGATGGCGGAAGATTCTTCCGCGAAGCAACGGCGACCGCATCGCCTTTGCTGTGATGGTGATTTCGATCCATGTAATCATCTTCTTCGAGCTTCTTGTCATTCTACCTACCGTCCATCCAGAGGGAGATGAGCAGCACTATTGGTCCCATATCGTTGTTGGACTCTTCTTGTACATAAACATCATGGCAAGTATTTGGTACGGTCTGGTGACAGACACCACAAGTGGCAGCATGGTTCTACCCAGCGTTCTGAAGCCAGGCTGGCGGTTCTGCAGCGGCTGCGAAGGCAACTCCCCTCCCCGTTCATACCACTGTTGGATGTGCCACAAATGTATTCTAAAGAGAGACCACCACTGTATTTTCACAGGAAAGTGTGTGGGCTACACGAATCATCGCTATTTCATCAACATGGTGGGTTATCTGTGCATAGGAGCACTTTTCTGTAACTACCTCAACATAGAATTCGTCTGGGATCTTCTCGGTGGACTTAGCATACAAGCATTGGCTACAATGATCATGCCCATCTTTGCATGGGCTTTTGGATTTACTGAAACCTATCATTTTTCGGTGGCCTTCATATCATCTACCTGTGTGTGTGGATTTTTCCTACTGGCAACTCTACTTTGCTATCATGGTATCAACATAATCAACGGTCAGACCACGCATGAGCGAGCTCAAGGAATCAGGAAGTTTAACTGTGGCTGGAAAGAGAACCTGCGACAGGTGTTTGGTGAGCGATGGTACCTCGCTATATTTTGTCCTCTCGTCACCTCAGAACTTCCAGGGAACGGTATTGACTTCCCAACCAAGGCATCATTCGAAAACGTCAAAGATATGTGAAGTAGACGACACGTTTATGGTTGACATAACAAGATGTAGTGGTTTCTCACAGAGGACATTGAACCAGAACGACTGAAGTTGTAAAATATTTACCTAGTACCATTTACAGACTTGATCAAATCAGGCTTTTTGTGCAATCAATTAATGGCCCTGGTCTTTTTTTAATGTTTACTTACAGTACTTTACGAGTACATTATGAAACTTGGTACATGCTAGTATAGATTATTTTCTATTTAGCAGAACCTATATATTGTACATATAACATGGAGATTTCCTGTATACTCAGGACTAAGTTATGATCCTTGAAGAATGAGAGTAAGCGATCTCACCACCTGGGCAGTCAATCAACTGATAAATCTAAAGATCCATAGGGAACTTTATTATTTATTGGGCCGGCTGTATAATTTGCAGTATTTCTTCTTGGAATGCCAAAATCTAGTTGCTATGTGAACTTGCCTCAATGGTCAACCTTTTGCTATGCATACTTGAGAGTTTTCCAGACTTTTCATTTCTTTCACATGTGTGATCTTATTATTGATCGGAAATTGTTCTACGCAATTGTGTGAAGCAAATTGGTTTATACTCTTTTATATCAGTTGGGATATTTTTTTTCAAAGCTAGGACAGAGTACAAACCCCCATCGCTGACCTGTTTGAAGGTTTAGCCGCAATTCTTGAAAATATGTTCTCTTCTTGTACACTGAATACAACAAATTATCCACGATTGTAAGATTTAGTTATAATCTTGTATCCTTAGTCTCACTACATTTTTTTTTTGAAAAAAAAGTCCAGTGAACTGTTGTTGTGAGAGTTACAGTTATGGTAAAATAAGACGATTTCAGGATAAAGGCATAACTTTCTTCATTGTGCGAACAATTAACTGATATTTCCAGTTCATCGGAAAACTTTCATTACTCTTCATAATAGCCATCAGCGATATATTTTGTAGTTTTCTATGTGTTGATATCTGGTCATATCAATCGTTGTACTTATGATTATATCCTATAATTAGATATTATATAATATTTTCGTATTCCCACCGTAATCTGAAAATAACGTTTTTGTTCGAATTTATTTTTTGAAGAAGGATGCTTCTGATTGAGATGGATGGGCATCATACAACATAAAGTGTGAGGATGTACATGAACTAATGTATGTGTAATTCTGCGGCAACGTGGAAGTAATAATCATTTATATTTGCTTTCTGTATTTCTGAATCCATTTGCTTATGTAAATTGTAATGCAGAATAGCTAACGGTTCACTGTATTTTTTTCGGGACCATTGCTTGTATATTTCCAATCTGTTAAAACAGTGCCTTCTCGATCGTGTCAGAGTATAAATTGAATTCTCATGAAGAAAAAGTGTGATTTGATAAATGTAATAAAGCAAAAAGTATTTCTTTGATATTCAGGTCAAACTGATTGGTCGGAGACAATTTTTCAAAGTATGTTTGATAGTGTATAAGATCTTGTAATGTTATTACTATCGGTTTTGGACAACACAGGATGATAACAATGAACTTCCTGCCTAGATTACTTACCTGATATATCCAAGTCAATTGCTGTCTCTCATAAATCATTGTTGGAGGTTTATTTCTCGAAATACAACTCACAACCCACATACGAGGTATCTGGAACCTAAAACTACATGTATAGAGGAAAGAATGTACAGGAGTATCGTTGTTTAAATAAAACAATGTATGTGAACTCCCCAATGTTACTGGTTAACTGGACGTTAAATCAAACCCACAAAAAAGACCAATGTTACCATACATTGTATATGACCCACTCTCCTGTCATAATTACGGGTGGGTGTTGATCAAACAATAAAATCTTGGTTTGATACCTGTAAACCATTAGACTCCAGATAGTATTGTATCTTGACCAAAATAGAAACGCATGCGATTAATTATATCAATATCAAGACCTCAGTGACTCGAAGTCGTTAAAAAAATTTGATACTGACATAACTTCGTTTTTTATATACCTAAATGAGTGTATTGAATCTACAATACCCGTGGATGCGTTATAAATCCTATTGTTAAAGTAAACAACACTAGTGGTCGAATCGAATACACGGCATAGCCAAGAAAACCAGTTGTGTACCAACTGAGGCTTTTGCCACTTTATTGATTTTATAGACATGTTTACCACGCCTGTACAACATCTCGAAAGGAGCTTATTGTATACCATACTGATTGAAATCAATAAAGAAATCTTACCAAAAAAAACCCAAAAAAACTTACTCTGAGGCAGGAATCAGTAAAGGACCCTCTGAAGTGTCCCTGCCAATGACTTTGCCAAATTAGCTCAAGGTGGATTCCCCCATTAACATGTTTGTATCCCCCATCAACACGTTATTCTGTCATTTATTGGTGTTTTCTTTTAAACAGCATGCATTTAAAAAACTCAGGTATGCAAGTTTTCCTACAAATGACGCAAATCCGATGTTTCATATTAACCATCAACACTCTTCTTTATATTGATTCATGGCCATCCTCGTCCAAAATAATAGTATAAATGATTCTTTTTGATAAACGTTGTAGATTCCCGTTTTTTCCTTTAGTCCTAACTTTTCCCAAATGAACTACGACTTTCCCTGCCATAGTGCAGCGAGTTCTATCATTCTGAACCAGATTAAGTATCTCCCTTTCACTCATGCGCCCGTACAACAGATATCAGTTTATCTATTGAGGTTATGCAACCAAGCTGGAATAGATACGGATGTTGGGAACTCCTTCGAAGAAATTGGGGCGCCGATTTTCGTAAATCGGGCCCCGATTTCTTCGAGAGAAAAAAAGGAATAGATAAGGAGTTATACCGAGGAATGCCTCAAGGCATCATTCGCCCTACACTGAGGAATGCCTGAAGGCATCATTTGCCCTGAATGGGTTAATCACCTAGCCCGCCACTGATGCCCCTTGCTGCTACAACATAGTTTCCAGTCCCTCCAGCCCTGGTAGCTGTTGTGCTCATTTCCATCTGATGTCTGCAGGTAGAATTTATGATGCTTCTAAAGGGAGACTGTAGCGATGCACTTTTAGGTATCTCGGTCATCCGTATTATCGGCTTCTAGGCCTAGAGATAAGCTGGACTGCTATCGCTCCTTGTTTATTGGAGGGCGTGTTCATTGAGGGGACCTCTATTTATGTGTGTGTTTGTGTGCGGATGTGAGTAAACGAGTGAATGTGCTCATATTCTGACATATCAGACGGCGACTTAGATTCTTCGTGGTCATACCTTTGCCTTACTTCATGTCACTGTATGCATTTCGCAGACCCGATCTAGGGCATTACTAGCATTGGGGTAATGACCGACTCTCCCGGACCAGAGATTATCGCTGTATGCACTTCAAATTTTAATGATTCTGAGTAGACTTGTACGTGTACGATTGGAAGGGAAACAGTGGGGAGGTTTAGGCAGTTTTCCGATGATTTAAATAGAATAGAAGTCATTTAACTGCACTACTTTCTATTAAGACTTATCACCAGGCCCGGGGCCCAGCAAGGCCCGGCCCGCTCTCTCTGAAATCAGTTGTATCGTTTACGAGGTTGTAAAGGGAGGAGGTGTGACCAGGAAGAATTACCATATCAATATATGAGGGTATAAGACAGCGATATTATTGTTCCCGATCATTATTTTGGATTGCATTTGTGAGAATCAGTGGTAGATGTTGCTGTCATATGGGCTTACTGTTTTTATCATCTCTGGTGCTAAAAAAATAACACCATACTAGAGCTTCATATTGAAAAATTACATATACGTGTACGATTGAATCATGGTTTAAATACATCAAACCAACAGAGGCAAATCATTTAGAGTAGTGTATACCTAAAATGAATTTTTTTTTTCTATACCTAAAATGAAGCTTGGAACAAAAAAAATCACTATGCCCCCACATTCACTAGGTACCTGTTGTTATAACTAATCATATAGCCTCCCAGGCTATTGATAGAATCCACACAAGAGAAACTCCTAAAAACTGATATATTTGTTTCTTATCGAGGTAGCATCGGCTTGCCATACAGGTGTTATAGCCATATCTCACTAAGGGGAAAATCCCCCATTATGCCAAGCATGCAATGTACCAATACCTGTTCAGCATATCCTGCTGAACTGTAAAAGGGTACCTGAAAATAGAAGAAAGTACTTGAAAAACAGTAACAACATAAAAATGTTGTTTGAAACTATTCCAAAGAAAGGTATCATCATGTTTTTGAAAGAGACAATTTTCTTTGATTGTATATAAAATATTTGAAAACATTGAAAGGAATTGACTGAAATAAGCCTACGAAAGTGAAAAGCTAAATCATTGATAGTCCCTATATACCCTCAGGGTCCCCTGGGACGTTAAACCACAAAAAAACAAACAACAATCTTACTACTTTCTAAAAACTGATAATTGACAGGGTTTGATAACCCAGAGAAGGCCTCGTATTGAGTCTCCATCTAAAATACATGAACCACGCCCACGGCTGTCGTTGTAACGCCTACTGGGTGCGTGCTGGCGGTACCCGTTACAAC
Organism: Alentia gelatinosa; assembly: GCA_950022655.1. NCBI lineage: Eukaryota > Metazoa > Annelida > Polychaeta > Phyllodocida > Polynoidae > Alentia > Alentia gelatinosa. Next base: position 128,054,190 of record OX465580.1, read on the forward strand.
GGCCGCAGAGGTGATCTGCAGATAGGCCGGGGTCGAGGAGATAGGCGGAGTGTATTTGCCCAGGTGATCGCCTGTTCGCGGCGACGTACTTCAGACGTCCGCGGTGCACGTTATAGTAGATTAGTCTCCACGTGTGTGGTTCTTTGGCTTTTAAACAACCACGCTAACAGGTAAGAGGCATTAATCGTCAGGGAATATATGATGCATTAGTAGTTTAAACCACGAGTGATATATTTAAAGAACCACAGCGATTTGTTTATGGCACGCCGTTGTTCTCTGAGCATGTCTGTCTGTTTGAGGTTATATTTGATTATTTTTTAATTTGATTGACCTTTCCCAACTTCTGTGATAATTTATACTAACCTGGCCTTGGTTTGTTGGTGGTTTCTGTCTTTGGTTAGTATTTATATAAAACAATCTTACCAATATTGTACTATACAAGACGACATGAGGTTTGATGGTGTTTACGTCACGAGGCCGTCAGGTCGAGTTCCATAAATAACGTCAACTTCATTGAATCTTTCCCTTTTTTTCGGCCGCAGTGGAGGTGTTTATGCCTCGTTCCCTTACCTCTGTGAAACTTGCATGATGTACGACTATGCTAAGCTTTCCCTATATCTAACATGTACTCCATATCACCAATATGCATGTACCCTAGATAAACAATATTTGACCATAAATTGCTCTAGACACCATGTTGAAAGAGAGGACGCATTCCATGGATGCATCAGCGTACGGCGTGGGGTGTTGTACACACATATTGGGTAATATACGGAAACTGGCTTACTATCTTCGTACGTCAAAAATACGCGGTGAAATTATTGATCACATACATCCCGATGCCGGAGGCAGAGGGATGTATTTGATCAATAATTTTACCAAGTATTTTGATGTACAAAGGAAGTCAGCCCGTTTTCGTATTATTATATACCTAAAAATGGCGATATTTTATCTAGTCACGTGATCACATACCCCGTACGGCACAGTGTGCCATACTGGTATAAATACGCCATGGGTAGGAGCGGGCAGTATACACACTTGATACAGCCATAGGTATATGATAATAAAGGGTAGTAGCAGTAGACTAGTAGCAGTGGTTAACATTTTAAGGTACGTGCAGAGATATGATAAACTAGATCACGGACACTATAATACAGGTCCGTGACTAGGATCAAGAGGCAACAAAGATATATCGTTGTTGCTCTGTTGTTGCCTCTTGCTTCTTGATCTTTGACCATCCATCATCTTGAGGCAGGATGCAAAGCCACTACACCAGATGAAACGAGCTTTTCTTTGAAGATTCTCTAGTGGAATTACACCCATAACCTGTGAGATTTTTAGTTTAGATTTAGAAAACGTGGCTAAGAACACTTCTAACCCCAACCGATGCTACCTTGAAATGACAAGTCGGAGAAAAAAAAAGAAGAGATTTTTAGTTTATGATTGTGACTGCCTGTGGCAGGATCTTCACTATACCTGATTTGCATATAGCTACAGTGGACAACTATATGCACAGAACTCAGTATTTTTCTTAATCAAGTTGTAAGTAACCATAGAAGGTAGTCATACGATTCACAACATATATACAAGATGGAGTACAGTCCAGCAGGTTACTGAGACACTGCCCGACCCTAGCAGTGGAAAAAGATGCTGGTGGAATTTTCACTTCGAGCACGTTGCGTTGGTGCTGCTACAACAATCCCAGCGTCTATTCGGGCAGGTTAATGTCCACGTTAAAGTCATATCCTACAATTCACAGTGGCGCCGCCTGGTGATATCTAAATATTGCCAATCATCAGTAAAAACTGGTTCCTTGTGATCCATTTTTATGCCAAATGAGTAACCTTTTACCCAATTTATCTAAAGCCTTTCTGAGCCCTGAGTAAACTAGGCCAACTTACATTCCCTTGATTTACATTGAAAATGTACTATAAAATATGGCTTTCTTCAATCCAAGTAACCTGTACTTTTTTGTGCTTAAATGTGTAGCACAAAACATTTTACTAAAAAAGATTAAAAATTTGCATTTACTGATTTAGAATCCCTTGACTTTAATATTGTTATTGGTAGATAGTTCACTCGCATACAATACTTGAAAATTGTATTTAAAAAGCCAAGGTTTGTGATCTTACTTTCTGTCACATGACAGATGGAACTAACAGATGGTGATTGGACGATTTTTTTTTTTTTTTAGCCACGTCTTACTAATTACTGTTAGATAATCAAGTCTTAAATGCAAATCCTAAAAACACTGTGGCGCCACCTTCTAATCTTTAGATATTGACAATTATGAACCTTAAGTAGCTCCTTATGAGAGAAATATAATGCTTTGTCTAGTTTTTCCTATCATCCAGTTATTTCCAAAACAATGGGGTACTGAAATATAGTTTACGTAATTAATTTGCTATAATTTGTGCAAGTTTGAACAAAAATATCGTATTTTTTTACAGCCTTTTTAATGATATCTATTTACATATATTCTATCATGTTATCATCATTGATATTGATATCTTGCAAAAATCTGTCACAGTGAAGCCCACACTTTTAAGTCATACATGTGTTCTAGATTCAACGCTTTCATTAGAAATGCGTTCAAATCAAAGGATATATATAATTTTAATGTTTTATCATGATATCACTGCATGATAATACATTCGTTCCTGAAAAGGATATTGATTATCGAGAAAAAAAAAACACTTGAAAAAAAATATTCAATTTACCTTCGATGGGCAGATCTACATTCAAAGGCCCTGCACCGAAGATGACAGGGTCACGTGACGCTGAAGTCTCGCAGGACGAGAGGTCACGGAGACGCTGGCCTAACGTGAAGAAACGTCCGCTAGATGGCGGGTGGGGCTGGATGGTGGTGCTGGGCTGCGCCATGATGCACCTCCTGGTGGCTGGATTAAGTCGTTCTTACGGCGTCATCTACGTCCAACTCCAGCGCCGCTACCATAGCAACGCCGCCATCACAGCATGGGTGGGCGGCACCTCTACGGCCGTGCGGATGGGGTTCAGTAAGTCGCAATTGTTCAAGTGTTGTAGAACATGTAAAAATGTTAATGTAAAATTTGCTAAGTTCCATCAAAATAGACCCAGCAGAACGTCAGCAGACACTCTGGCGACAGGATTTTACCATCTAGCCAACGATCCTTGCCAGGCCTTGAGGGACATAACGGTGGGCCCACGGTCGGCGACAATTGCCGTGGCTGGTTTATTTGCTGATCCACCTACCATATAATTCCAGGCGACAAACAATTTGGGCCGACAACTGTCGCCGACTGCCACATGGCGATCGCATGGCCATCGGTCGGCTCGAGCTGAGGCTCGGTTGATCACACGCTTAAGTCTTAGACATTCACCTCTTGTAAGGTAATGTATGATAGACTCTGTCCATTTACCTATTATAGGATAATGTGTGGTAGAGTCTGCAGGTCATTCAAGGTGTACAGCCATTTTTCTCCATCATCCCCAGCATTGGTAGATTTATATCAAAGGCCAATCCTTCTCATACCATGTCTAAGTGGCGTGGGAAGTAAAAGAATTATGACCTCAGTAAATATGTAGGGGTGAGATTTCTAGCTGAATTTATAGATTCGATCAAACCCAAAGTAAGTCCAGTAGAACATTTTGGACATTAAACTATCCAAACAAACAATTGTAGGTTAAACCCCATTTACACTGTGTGACTGGAGGGCTTGCAACTAGCAGTTCGTAGCTTGAGACTGGATGTTCTAAATTGCTTGCAACTGAGCGTATCTTCAGTATGCCCAGTCGCAAGTAATGCTCAAATATGTGTGTGAACCACTGGCCCTGCGACTAGAAAGCTTGTGACTGGGCGTACAGGACTAGATCCACCAAAATCGATGCTCAGAGACGGCCGGCTGGCCTCAGCCGACGATATTCGGCTAGGCCGGCCATTCGGCCGGCCGGCCGTCCGGAATTGCCTAAATTCTCCGTGCTGGTCCACCAAAAATAGTTATCTCCAGCCGGCCGACGTCCACATGATGTACACACGGCGCTCGCGGGGACGGGCCAGCCTAGTTCTCCATTCATCCGATAGGCAGCGCGCGCATTTTACGTAGTAATCGAGTTCCCCGATATGCGGCGCCGCGTGCGGCGATACACTTCGACGCTATGAACCCGCGAAAGCTGCGGATCGAGCGGAGCAGTGTGTCGGCGTGTCTGGACTTGTACGGGAACGGTTAGAGATTGTCAAATAACCGCGGAAATACACGTTAAATCGAACAATGAAGGTCAATGAAGATAAGGATTAATGTTATGAGTGTGTATGGCACGCTATGGGGCTAGAATTCTGACGATAGTGTCGGAATTTTCGATGTCTGTTCGCGGCTTCGGGTATTGCCGGTATGGCTTGCGCTATGTTGGCGGTGTTCCCTCGCCGCAACTCCCGGCAGAGCCCACGGGCGGGTGTCGTACTCTTCAAATGCATCGACATCGTCCGTCCGGCCGCCTTTAAAAAGCAAATAAATCAGTTTGGGGTCGGCTAGGGTCGGCTAGCATCGGCTAGGGAGTTTCCAGATTTTAATATTCGGTGGATCAGCAGAACAGTGACATTTAGGTGAGGCGACGACCGGACGACGCCCGGACGGCTACGGACGACAGGGAAATGGGAGAGGCGACTACGACCGACGAGAGGCGAATGCGGCCGGCTCTAGCCGAGTTAACATTATTTGCTGATCCACCAAGGCGATTGTCCCAACCGGCTTTAACCGACGAGAGGCGGGAGCGGCCGACATCCACATTCCATCCGCACGGACGTCGTCCGGCCCTAATTTTCACTTGGTGGATCTAGTCCTGTACCCAGGTACGCCCAGTCCAAGACTAGTGATACCAAATATAAAATGTTTGATAGTCAAAGAAATACTTGAGACTGAGACTGGAGGTATCTGCTACTCCCAGTCTCAGACTTGTGGGTTAGGGGTACAGGTCAGTATTAATTTTGCACCCGTTTTTAATCTCATTCCCGTCCCCAAGCATCTGTCAAATCTATAAGTTGATTTCCTGTCTGTAAGATTTTCAATTTCAACTTGTTTCTTTGAACTTAACACACAACAAAGAGATGTTTGAGAAGTGGAGGAAGCTCAAGAGGAATCTAATCTCCAGTCGCCACTATCTGGTGTACCTTATCAGATCTGTTATACTCTTTTTGAGCCAGTCTTAAAGTCTTCTTACTGTTATCAGACCTTCTCTTTTACATCTACAAGTGGTAAAATCCAGGGAGGTGTTTTTAGACAGTGATAGCTTTATCAGTGATCATGGAAAAGAGTGACTAATTGGGAGACAATTTTAGTGATTATCATTGCAATGTGTTCCATAGATCCGATCACTGTTGAGTTGATTTCATATCCAGTGATCATTTCAAGACGCTCACTAAATGAATGGTAACATGCCAGTTACCAGCATTGAGTCAGACACAACACCAACTTATAGGAATACTAGGGGTGAGATAGATACACAATATTTTTCATTTTTTATTTTTTTTTATTAGGTAGCATCAGCCTAGGGAACAGACGTTGCCTCGTCTTCTTTACGAGATCCACAATATTACCATGATTTTGATCTGCGTGGTCATATTCTCAGCGTAGTGGACGAGTATTGCACAATGTTAAATACAAGGAGAATACACCGGTACAGATCGAAATCATGGTGATGTTGTATTTATTACTCACCTTTCGACTAACTATTAGGAAAAAACATCTTTCAAGTAATAAGGATGCCGACGGAAGTGCCATGAATCGTTTATATGAAATAGTTCTTATAATGCCTGTCAGGTGGTCAAAAGAGCCGTATTCTCCTAGGAGAATATGGGTTTCCGGAATCTACTCAATATCCATGTAGAATCCTCCGCTGCAAATATCTTTTCATTTTGATAGGTTTTAATATGAATATCAGACCTGTATGACAAATCTGTCCCTGTCACTGTTTTGGAGATCATTTGGACTAAGTGGTCACTAAATGATCATGACTCTGGAACGCAAAACAGTGACCAAGATCATTTGTCTATGGAACACAATACTCTCAAAACGGTCACTAACTGGTCACTGTTAACGATTAACACGACTGGAAAACACCCCCAAGATTACTTAAAATGGGAAGCGGGAGGACTCATTTGGTAGTTGACACATTCATGTATACACTGCAGCTCTCACTTCTACGAGAGGCAGGTCGGTTTTGGTGTAACAGTTGAAAAACCTAAGAATCTTTACTATATACCCATGCTGTATATACTGTAAATACGCACCGTTTTGGCATATGATGTAAAAATACTGTACGGACTTCTGGTCCGTACACTAAAATACGGACCACCTAGCCATACACATTTATTAAAATTTTGGTTGTTAAGAAAAATTAAATTGATTTTTTTTTTAATTTCGGGTATATAGTAAATATATAACGTCCAACCATGCTTGTACAAGTCACAGAACTCGATGCTAATTTACCGTTTGTACGGAACTCGGCGTAAACGCCTCTGTCCGTACAAACTGTAAATTACCATCTCGTTCTGTGACTTGTACAGCATGGTCAGGACGTTCTATATAAGTATTTAAAGAGGTACCGGGTACGATTTGAAATTCACTTAGTTTAATGACATTCTTCAAAAGAACTATTATAAAAGAAATGCGTTTTGATGATGGAAGTTAAAAAAAAGACTGTTTACCAAAACGATGTCACAAAACAATGCAAATGTAAATATGTATAAAACGAGCCTTCTTTTGATTGTCAGGTCCGATCGCGACGACACTGAGTAACCGTTTCGGAACGAGGCCAGTTATTTTTTGCGGCGGACTCTTCATCGGACTTGGTTGCCTTGTCTGTGCTTTCACTCCCAGCACAGAATTCATGTTCTTCAGTTATTCCATACTCGTAGGTAAGACGACAGACTTAGATAAGACCTTGCAGTGGCTTCATTAATTCCGTATATAATTAATATATAATTGAAGTGTCCTTTCTCAATGTAAAACGATGTGTTGCTGATATTGTGCTGTCGCCTCACATACATGTATTCGTACTTTTGGTGAGTTTGTAAACTAATATAATGCTTGTTTGTACACCCACTAGTTGGGTAATTGATCAAATGGAAGTATGCGCTGGAGAGGGTTGAAGATAGGTGCTAGCCACCTAACCTGTCCTCCAGATTGAATAAAAACACAAAAAAATACTCAAAAAAACTCACCTTACTTTAAAATTTAGATGAGATGACTTCATTGTATCAGGGATGTCAGTTGGAGTCAGGGAAACACGTTGAAACATTTTCCTGTAGATATTTCTGCCTCAGATAGACCAGACCAGAAAAACTTGGATAATATGTTGTTGTCAGCTATGGCATGGGGCTGACGCCCTGTGGGGAGTTTTAAACCAGTTTTATTGGGATAAATTAGGATGGATCATTATTATCTTTGTTTGACATAAAAGTTACTTTTGTGTCAAATGTATAAAAACCGCCATAATGAGGCCTGGGTAGAACATCCGTCAAGAGCTACGAGAACTGCCAGCAAAATACGTTTCCATACTGCCTGAACGAAAAGTAATTTTGTGCTTAAGTCCCCATACTATCGGGGTGCAAGACTGGGATATACTGCCCTCTGCTGTTCAAGAACAATCAAACAATGGAAATTTCAAACGGGTTGTGGAACAATATTTATAAAGTGTAAGGTGTTTGAGCCACTAACCAAGTAATACCCAAGTACTTTGTCTTCTTTGATTTCCCCAGTTTTATAGAGATCTATCGTTTACGCCAAAACCATAAAGATGTATTATTCGCTTCAAAACCATGTGTGCTGTAGCAGTAACTTGTAGTCCAAGACTATTCATTATCATTATTATCATTACATATCAAATGTATTCAGCCACAGGGCTGTTAATGTATTTTGATCTCAATGATGTATGGTTATCAAGACTAAGATTGTTTTCTAGTTGCAGCATCTGAAAAACTCAGATAATCTGAGAGATGTTTGTTTGATAAATTACAAAAAAAAAAAAGTAAATAAAGATAAGAAATTACATTGGGGCAATCCATAAAGTAGTTTTTTTGCAAAAAAAAAAAGGAAAAAAAAGTACGTACGCAGAATTCGGATGCGCCCCTCCTCCAAATCCTCTACGTCATACAACAAAGAAGGGGCATACTCCCACCCTCAGTGCGTACATACTTTATGGATGGCCCCGTATACTAAACATGAAAAAAGTGGATTTCAATGGAAAAATGGAAAACTGACATTTCTGATTGTTTTCTTTGTACCTTGTAGGGTTCGGCGGAACGCTGTCCTACGCACCCAGCCTTGTGTTAGTGGGACAGTACTTTAACAAGTACCGCGCCATAGCTGTAGGCCTTGGCAGTGCGGGGTCAGGCGTCGGTGCCTTCGGGATCCCGATGATCATGAACCTCCTGTTTAACTACTACGGATTCACGGGCACGTTGATGCTTATCGCGGGAGTCATGTTTAATGTCTGCGTCTGTGCAGCGCTCCACCGACCATTAGAAGCGAATCATCCTCCACTGATGAAAACTCCGCAAACTTCTGATCCTGAGAAGAGCAGTGAAAGCGTGCGAAAAGGAGAGGTTCAAATGGACACTATTCAGGGACAATGTGCGGGAAATGAAGAATCAGAAATCCGTTCTGGGAATATATGTGAGGAAAATATAAAATTGAATGAAAATGGAAAATTCCCAGATGGAGATATTGCGGAAAATGACGAATCAGAAATCCGTTCCGGGAATATATGTGAAGAAAATATCAAATTGAATGAAAATGGAAAATTCCCAGATGGAGATATTGCGGGAAATCACGAATCAGAAATCCGTTCCGGGAAAATATATGAAGAAAATATCAAATTGAATGAAAATGGAATCTCAGGAAAATTCCCAGACGGAGATATAACAGACTCTCCAAATAGCACCAACCAGACTGCAGACGACACAGAATTAGAATCTATATCTGTGGGTATTAAGGACAGCCAAATGAGAATAGAGAAAAAAGGATGCTATGCAGAACTTAGCAAATACATCGACCTGAGCCTGTGTAGAAACCCTGTGTTTATATTGTTCATCCTGTCCCTGGCGTTCCACACCCTGTCCTACATGGCGGGCCAGATGCTGATACCTGCCATGGGAGAGAGTCGCGGACACTCGAGGACCCGCTCCGTGGTCCTCCTCTCCACCCTCGGCATCGTAGACACGTGCGGCCGGGTCGGGTCGGGCTTCATCTTCGATATTCCCGTCCTGAGGGCCCACCGGACGGTCATGTATAATGTGTGCATCCTGGTGGCAGGGTTGTGTCACTTGATGTGGGCTTTCTGCTCGGGGTACGTTGCCCTGGCCGTGGCGTGTGCCGTACACGGATTGTTTAACGGCTGCGTGGTCAGTCAGCGAGCTGTCATCCTCGCCGACCTGCTCGGTGTGGAGAAGCTGAGCAGCTCGTTTGGTCTTACTATCTTCGCCCAGGGCTGTGGTATCATGATCGGGCCTCCTATTGCAGGTAAGTTAGGCCACTCAAAAAAAAAGAACTTGTTCCTCATCACCAAGCCATGAAAAATATGACGAGGGCGCTTTTTTTTCCTTTGCTATATTAAAGATGGCTTTTTAAGTGCCATAAAATGGGCTTCAGACATACAGTAAAACCCTGCATAAGCGGACAACCGCCAAAGTGGCCGCTTACGTGGGGCGTCTGCTTACAAAGGGTTTCCAGATTTTTATTGGCTATGCATTTAATGCATCCTTGACATCAGGAGCTTTAATTTCATACTAAATACACATACCTTTCATAATTTCTATTAAGGTTCACCTATTTAAAAAAAAACACTTCAAAAATCGTTTTTTTCTGATGCGCGCGGTGATGAGAAACAAGTGGGTTTTTTTAGTGGCCTTACTGGTATTTAGTACTCGAGTGCAGCAGGTCTGAAGCCTCGTCTTACTCCTGGTTTTTTTCCCCCATAGATTTAACGTTGGTAACTTGTACTCAATATCCATGGAGTATTTAACAAAAAAAAACCTCAACGGGGGATTATGCTACAAATGTTATCCGATTAGTCAATGTGAGGGGTATGATAATTTCAAAAACCTATTCAAGTTAAGGGTCCGAGCTCGATCCCGTCTTGTTTGAATCACTACGTAATTCATGCGGCTTCGCCTTGTGAATAACTACACTGTTGAAACATGATGGGATATTTTACATATCTACTTCATGGATGGCCATTGGGGATTTCTTGAGGATATCAGGCAAGCAGTACAACCTTCTTCTCATTTCTCAAAATAATTCTACTTTCCTTTGCTATTGTCTCCAGGGGGGTAGCTATCCGGTACTCTGCTCAAGTAGATCCTTCTTGTAGGGTAAAACATTCCGAACATCAGCGCTGAGATTTTATCCAACCCCTAATAAAAAACGCCTTAGGCTTAACATAGGATTTGTTTATGTCACGGGTGTGACATAAAGTGCTGTTTATGCCACTACTTTTTGATACTGAAAAAAATATGGAAATGGGGTAGGATAAAATCTAGACGCCACTCGTTTGAGTTTGAGCTTATTTATGCCACTCAGTTTGTTGGCTCCGTAATGTCACTCGTCTTCGACTCGTGAAATTATGGAGCCAACAAAATGCGTGGCATAAATAAACTCAGACTCAAACTCGTGACGTGTCTTCATTTTACTGATCAGAGATTTTTGTTACAGGTCTGATCCGCGACTACACCGGAGACTACACGGGGTCCTTCATCTTCACCTTCAGTACTGCCATGATGGGAGTCATTCTATTTTTCATTAGTTCTCATCGCCGACCCTGGAGCCACAGCCAGGCATTGAGAATTAAACAACTCAGGTAGTTAGGTCCCCATGTATCAAAAGCATCAATTCAAAATGTCCAGTGCTCATAACAATTTAAACAACCAGCACAAAAATACTATTAACATGTAAAACATTGGCTGGTTTATGTGAAGCTGATCACACTTTTCGAAGTAAAGGCTATTGGAAGTTTAAATATTAACTATTTATAAGACCGATTGTGCCATACATCATGCGAATATGTACTATATATCATATTTTTTAAAATCTATTTTATAGCTGCATGCCCACCGAATAAACATCACTAAAGTTGAATCGAATACCATCAGGTGTGCAAGCACTAAGTCTTTCATTGTAGTATAACAATAGTCGCTTTGTTATAGCACTAACTTCAAAAAGAACTAATTCACACTCTGGTAAAGTATTTCATTGTCAAATCTAACACCTTTGTCAACTGGAAAAAAGAACTAGCATTAGATATCAGCCTTGAATTTCCAATATCTGTTTCTTATATCCGTTGATCGTAGTTCATCTTCAACCATTGTAGTTTCACTTACCCTCAAAGAAAGTAACTCGTTCTGTTTCTGCCCCTATAAATACAAGGGGGAGTATTACTGATAGAGTTCTCCTCTTAATGGTGTGCTCACAGTAATGATCATACAGCGATGTCTTCACAGTAATGTTCACATAGTGGCATCCACAATGTGATTTCCTCACACCATGATGTCCTCCAAGCAATGTTCACATTCTGGTATCCACACAAATGTCCTCATATTTATTATGTCAATTTAGGCATACTGGTATACACAAAGTTATGTTCACATTCTGATATCCACACCATAATTACTTCACAGTAATGTTTACATACTGGTATCCATACGGTGATGGCCTACCAGAGATGTTCACATACTGGTATCCACATGATGATGTCCTCACAGTAATGTTCACTCCCTGGTATCCATGATGTGATGTTCTCACATTAATGTTCAAGTACCGGTATCCACACCATAATTTCCTCACAGTAATGTTCACCTACTAGTATCCACATCATGATGTCCTGACAGTAATGTTCGCTCCCTGGTATCCATGATGTGATGTTCTCACATTAATGTTCACATACCGGTATCCACACCATAATTTCCTCACAGTAATGTTCACCTACTAGTATCCACATCATGATGTCCTCACAGTAATGTTCGCTCCCTAGTATCCATGATGTTATGTCCTCACAGTTATGTTCACATATAGGTATCCACACCATAATTACCTCACAGTAATATTCACATACTGGTATCCACAAATGTCCTCATAGTTATAATGCTAATATAGACCTGCTATCCACAAAGTAATGTTCACATACTGGTATCCACACCATAATTTTGTCAAAGTAATGTTCACATACTGGTACTCATAATGTGATATCTTCACAGTAATGTTCTCTCCCTGGTATCCATACGGTGATGTCCTACCAGAGATGTTCACATACTGGTATCCAAATCGTGATGTCCTCCCAGCAATGTTCACATACTGGTATCCACATCATGATGTCTTCACAGTAATGTTCTCTCCCTGGTATCCATACGGTGATGTCCTCACAGTATTTTTCACATACTGGTATCCAAATTGTGATGTCCTCCCAGCAATGTTAACATACTGGTATCCACGATGTCCTCAGAGTAATGTTCACATACTGGTATCCTCGATGTGATATCTTCACAGTAATGTTCTCTCCCTGGTATCCATATGGTGATGTCCTCACAGTATTGTTCACGTACTGGTATCCAAATTGTGATGTCCTCCCAGCAATGTTCACATACTGGTATCCACGATCACAGTAATGTTCTCTCCCTGGTATCCATACGGTGATGTCCTCAGAGTAATGTTCACATACTGGTATCCACGATGTGATGTCCTCAGAGTAATGTTCACATACTGGTATCCACGATGTGATGTCCTCAGAGTAATGTTCACATACTGGTATCCACGATGTGATGTCCTCACAGTATTGTTCACAAACTGGTATCCACGATGTGATGTCCTCAGAGTAATGTTCACATACTGGTATCCACAGTGTGATGCCTTCACAGTAATGTTCACATTTACTGGTATTTACGATGTGATGTCCTCACAGTAATGTTCTCTCCCTGGTATCCATACGGTGATGTCCTCACAGTATTGTTCACATACTGGTATCCACGATGTGATGTCCTCCCAGCAATGTTCACATACTGGTATCCACAGTGTGACGCCTTTACAGTAATGTTCACAAACTGGTATCGACACCATAATTACCTCACAGTAATGTTCACATACTGGTATCCATACGGTGATGTCCTTACAGTATTGTTCGTATACTGGTATCCACAGTGTGATGCCTTTACAGTAATGTTCACAAACTGGTATCCACAATGTGACACCTTCACAGTAATGTTCACATACTGGTATCCAAATTGTGATGTCCTCCCAGTAATGTTCACAAACTGGTATCCACACCAATGTCCTCACATACTGATCACACATCAGTAGTCTGTACTACCTGAGCTCCTACTGCCACTGAGCGCCTCGTAAAGTATCATACTCAAACTATCCTACCTGGGCTCGTTGATGGTTGGCCCCACCAGTGGTAACTGCCACTCCTTTTGTCAGACCCAGTTGACTGGTTTAACGTTCTAGGAGAGCAAGCTTTTCACTTTTGTACTATCTAAACGAGGCATCTCTTTTGATAAGCTGATGTTACTTTTTTGTATTATTATATAAATCTACCAGTTCTTAATACGTTCAATCAAACGAAGACAATTTCGAGAGTGCGAAGAAAAATGAACCCACCAAAAAAACGTCAGTATATCAAAATGTACACATTTTTATTTTCATACCAGACATACTTAAATACATTAGGCAATGACCGGGGCTTGCTGGAGATCTCAATATCCTAAGATATTGCCGTACTTGTTATCGGCTTCTACTCATACAACACACTGAATTCTATTTTTGAAGAAAACCAGTATTGAATGACAATTGACTGAGATCGGTATTTTTTATGGAGTTGTATTCATTGTGAAACTACGCATAATCTTTTACAGGATTGCACTGACAGAAATAATATCCTGCTGTCAGGTGAATAACAATGAAATTTAAGTTGTACATAATTCTCAGATGCTAAATTAATAAAGTGCCTTAACCATGGATGCAGCAATGTCGAGTTGATTTGTTAATCTTTCACTTTGGACGATGCTACGAGGAGGACCGGGGGTCCGTTTAATAATCTAGGATCGTACATGAAGACTCTTTTCTGCACCACATACAAGGGTTATCGTTTGATAATATTTAAATGCGTTATCAATGACGGTCTCAGACAATATAAGGCCGTCAGACTTCTGACCCTGTACAGCAGAATGCTGCCCAATAAACTGTGTACGCGAATGAGGGCAGATTAATTATGAAGTTCTGTGGTAGAGCGACATGAGGGTGATAAGAAGATTTGCTGATGTCAAACAGGGTTATGAACGAACAGGTTTAATAAATTGATCTCCAACCGTGCATGACAGTTATTAACTACCGTAAATTCCCGGGTATAAGACGCGTCTTATATGCTAACATACCCCTCGTGCATCTTATAGGATCCGCCCAACGTCCAGGTACGTCTCATTCGTGGGTTTTCCCGAGGGGTAATTGAAAATTTCGAAGGGTACCATTAGAAATGCCTTCAAATCAAAGGATATATATATAATTTTAATGTTTTATTGTGATATTACTGCATAATCATACATATGTTGTCTATATAAAAAACACAATTTTTGTTTCAACAAATATTTGCACTGTTAGAGGTGAGATGCGTCTTATACGCAGGAATTTACGGTACATCCACCATCAGTACGTCACGTAAAATATCTCAGTCTGCAGTCTATGTAGTAGGGTTATCTCCGGCTTAAAAACTCTTCAGGAGATATTGACCAGTAACAACCATCATATTGCCACACACTCACACACATCATATTTACACTATGATACAAATAGACAATCATTATCATCATTAACTGGGCAGTGATATATATACATGATGAAATAAAACAAACATAGCCCGGGGGATACAACACAACAAAACAAAAAATATAAATCTATACATATTATATAATCCATCATTAACTGGGATTGAGGAAGGGGTGTGATAGAGCAGTATTGGCAGTGATTCGGCTGTGCGGGTTGGGGTCGAGCATCTGTCGGAGGAGGTTGAACGCGGAGTCCGGCACGCGGTCCCAGGCTCCCTGCTCCGAGCCGGTGGCGCGGCGTGGCCGGCTGACCCTGCCGGAGGACGAGCTGCTCCGAAGGCGCTCACACAGCACGCGCAGGTCCACAGCGGGCAGCCTCGGGTTACAAACCAGCTCCTTACCTGAGGGATCAATGGAAAGTATAGGTCACAATTATTTTTGTGTTTTTGCTTATTCACATCAATTCTGACAAACAAGCACTTGTTCCACTGACTGCAAGATATCAGATTCACTCTTTATTTACTAGTATTACCTAGTTGGAGGTCAGGGAAAAAAAGAGGAAACATTTTTCATGTGGAATTTACAGTCTCAAAAGGGCTGAGAAAACATGAAAAACACATCGTTGTTGGCCGTAGAATGGGGCTGGGGCGTGCGGGGAGGTTTGGACCACGGTCCATTGGTGTAAATGAGGCTCAATTCATATCAACTTAGTTTAAACAAGAAAAAAACTATTTTATCAACTGGAAATGAAAACAAGGATTTCCTTGTAAAAGTAGAAAACTGACATCTCTGGAAACATCTTATTCTGAAAATGAAAACATCAGGGTTCGTACATGGACAGCCCAATAAGATTCCATGCTTTTTCCAGGCTCTAATATTTCTTTTCCAGGCACATAACAATGTGAATCAATACTATCTTGCTAGTAAATGAAACATGAAGACAAACAATCAAAACCATGCTATATTATTAGTAAAAAAGGATTTTTGGAACTATTAAATCCAAGTCACTGAAATTTCATAGGCAGTCGGGTACCGTAGTTAAGGAAAGCTAAGAATGTCCAGAATTTCATAGTCTAAATAAATTGTTTTTATGTAAAACTAAATTTCCAGGCTCTTCCAGGTTTTCCAGGCTCTGTGAGAATTCCAGGCTTTTTCAGGCCTGGAAATCCCAAAAGCATAATTCCAGACTTTTCCGGGTTTTCCAGGCTCTGTACGAACCCTGAAACGTGAATTTCAATGGAAACATTGAAAACTCTCGGAGTCGGAATTCGATCTGATGACCCTTGCAAAGTAAACAACGCAAAAAAAATATATAAAAAAATCTGAGTCCACGTACCGTAGGCTCTGGAGGCTGTCTTCATAGTCTCCGTGCCGAGAATACTCGTGATCTGCGCCAGGGCTGTCATGTCGTCATCGGCCTTGAAGAACGGGTAGCGGCCTGACAGCAGCGACAGGAAAATCACGCCGGCCGACCACATGTCTACAGCTGTAACAAACAAGTGATTAAACGCTTTATAGAAAATTAATGCCAAATCAATGTTAACACCTATTTGTGGCCATCCATACAGTACTTACGCACCAAGGCGGGGTGGGTGGGTGGGTGGGGGTTAGGAAGGTGGGTGGGTTTCATTTTTTCCAGAAGATTTCGTATGCTCCCTCTTTGTTTCATGTTCTATTGCGTACAATAGGGGAGGGTTGGGGTCAAAAACTTTGGAAATTTTCTTATGCGTCCTATTTGTTATATTGCGTACAAGATTGAGAGTGGTGTGGGGGTTAAAATCTTCGGAATATTTGGGTATACACTTTATAGATGATCCCTTACAGAAATCTAAAGTCAGATTAGAATCATTAACTTTATAAGATATAAAATGCAAGCAGAATGTGTTTGAGAATCCTAGTGTGACATGTTGTACCACATCAATGTGTTACATTAGGTGATATCGAAAATTAAAACAAAGTTTGATATACATTTTTTTTATTGTAATTTTTGTCCGTTCTGCTGGAGTTTGATCTCCGTGAACGCCTCAGCCAATCAAACGCGCCGAAAGTAGGGTACGCAGCAGGACGCGGGAACTTCCCCGTGTCCGCTTCCCTTGCCTCTCTATTACGTGGTCGCAATACGGTGGGAGAAGGACGTGAGTATTAGATACGCCTCGTAAATACACCTTTAAAGTTTAATATAAATGATAAAGGAGCTGCTGAGCCTACAAAAATTCGGCGAGTCCAAAATATATGAACTATTAGCTACAAATGAATACAATCCTCACCGGATCTTTAATTTAGTAGAAATTCTGTTTAATTACAATGATTGAATACATCTTTATGAATTTTATAACGAAGACATTATTTAAGCAATTTTAATCAAAAGAAAAACAGATTAATCACCATATACTTATCACACCGTAAATTACACCTTGATGAAAGACTGAACAGTCTGAAATATATTGGTACTGAAACCCTGTTGTTGACTTATTATTCATTGAGAATGGGTCTAGCCCATCACTGACTTAGTGGGAATATTTCTCTAAAAATCATAAAAGTAATACAAATCAACATAGACATATGTACAAATGTATCATTGGAACACATACAAAACCTGCTAACCGGCAGACTGTCTCTGTTACTTCAGTAAAATAAAAAAACAACAAAAAAACTGAAGTGAGATGCTCACTGACCTGTCGTCTGATCGGGACACTTCATGAGGACTTCCGGTGCGCGGAATCCTGGCGTCCCAGCTCGGGGCGCCACCTGGGGACTCCTATTTAAAGCAAAATTATTGGATTAGATAATAGTATATCAAACATATGAATAAAAATAGTGGGAAGTGGAGCACCATCAACAAATTGTGAAGTTACTTAAGTGAGAACCAGAAAAGAAAAGAAAAAAAGAAAAAAAAAATCGATCAGAAGGAACACATGCAGGAATATTGGCTGTCCTATTGTCATACTCCACCTTTGCCTTTATAATTCGGTATACAGCTCACATTTTGAACTAGGATTTTTTTGTTTGTTTGGATAGTTTAACGTCCAATTTGTTCAATTAGACTTTTGAACTAGGAGCCTTGTGTAAATACATGTATGTTATTTATTGTTATAGCTAAATGACCGTAAAGTTACATGTACTTCTCACGCAGTGCAAGAAAACCAGCTTCATATTAAGCTGAGCATTGATTCAGTATAGGGCACAGGTGCATTGCTAGCGCCACTGTTGTAGGAAGACAACCACTGTTAAGTGTTATCAGTTGTTATAATAGGTAGATAATAATTAGACGATGCCAAAATTCCTCTATGGCAAGCCCGGGAAAAATCTCTTTTAAAAAAAAATTAAAATCCATTGGTAATGGTTCCGCCACCTGGTGTTTTGGATGGCGTGGGGGCAGGGTGGCTGCTACCACACCACAATAGCTATGTGCCCTATAAATAAAAACTAAAAAAAAAAATATCAAGAAACTATAAAGTACCTGGACACGCAGACGTTGCAGACCATGGCCTGACTGAAGCACTGACAGGCGGTGGGCGGCACGGTCTTGTAGAGGGAGCGGCCGGCCTGCTGGACGACCACGGTCCGCGCCTGGCCGCCCACCTTAGCGTTGAGCGCCGTGCCGCTACCAGCCCGCCCTCCCATGTCGAGCGCCCGCTTCGTCAGCAGCATGCGCCGCGGCGACTTGGTCTTATTGTACGCTCCCTGAAACATCTCCGCCGGAGTCGGCGTCAGAGATTTCCGCTTCCCGTCCCCTGCACACTCCTCCTTCTGGTCCTGGCCGTCTTTCTTGGTCTCTGAGTGTTGCTTGATGGCGGCGTTTAGGTCGAGCTCGGCGAGGGCCGTCTCCGGCTCGGCGCCGCCCGCCTTGCGCTTGGACGGCGACTCCGGGAAGTTCTCGGCATCGTCCGGGCGCAGTTTCCGCTTGCGGGGGGAGGAGTGTGTCGGTGGCGGGAGTTTGTTGCGGCGACGCGGGGACGTGGGCTGGGAGGAGGACGGGGTCGGGGTGGTCGTAGTGGGGGTGGGGGTGGTAGAACCACTGGGAATGTGGGCCAACGTAAAGCGGGACCCACCTCGCCCGCCCGCGCCCTGCTTCAGAGGGACCGGAGCCTTCTGTGCGAGACCGAAGTCCACCAGGGCAAACCTGGAATAAAATTGGAATTTGTTGAACATTTTTTTTTAATTTTTTTTTTAAAACTTTTATTCATTCTGCCTACTGGCAGGTCTTCGATGAACAAGAATTTCACGAGGATGACAGTTGAGGTCGGGAAAAGAAGTGGAAATATGGAATTTACTGGCTCAGAGACTGCGAAAACATGGAAAACACGTAAATATTGGCCATTGAATAGGGCCCAGGGTGTGTGGGAGGTTCGTATTTTTTTGGTTCTTTTTAATATTTATTTGAAAAAAGGAGCGATAGTGTACAAACCAGTTTTTTTTTTTTTTTTTTTTTTTTTTTTGGGGGGGGGGGGGGGGGGGGGAGAGGGGGGAGAGAGAGAGGATGAGGCGCGATTTAGACTATCTTTCTTTTACACGAGAAAAATAATCTTATACTCGGAAAAAGAAAATAAATATTTCCATGGAAAAGTGGAAAACTGCCATCCCTGTTTTCAAAAGTTTAAATACACCACCAAATAACCAGTCTTCGGGTACAATTAGATCACATGAACACATTTCACATAATAAATCTGAAAAAAGTGGAAATCTGTCATGTCATAGGAGAGTTGTAATGGCTGATGACCTACTTTTTCAGTTTGGTGTTGACGAGGAAGTTGGTGGGCTTGACGTCACGGTGGATAATGTCGTCTGCGTGGACGCGGCGTAGAGCGACGAGCAGTGCCCGCATATAGTCACGAACCTCGACCACAGTCACTGTCCGGATGTAGTCCTGACACCACCAATGACAAAAAGGTCAATCCACATTCGACAAATTAACATTGCAAAAAAATATATATATATATAAAATCTCAGAATTCCGTCATTTGTCTGAAAACTTGCATCCCTGTCAGGGGTGAAAATTCGGAAATTCAAAATGCTTATAAAAAGAATCTATAATATTATTTATGAACGATATATATTCTTACACTACGAGTGTTGCTGGTGAATATTAAAGATCGAAATTCCATCATTTGTCAGAAAACTTGCATCCTTGGATAATAAACAGGTTTACAATATGAAGTAGACACTTTTTCAAAACAAAATGCTTTGTGATGTTAAGGCGGACCTACTTACCGGGAAGTAGTCGTGTGGAAAGTAGGGCATGACGATGACCACGTGATCCCGGGCACGCAGACACGCCTCAACGCCCATGACGTTATCTCGACCTCTGAAAAAACACAGCATTGTTAAGTCTCTCCACCAGTGTCAAGGTTCTCCTCATAAAGACAGCGACTCATTATCGAACAGACCCGTCTACATGGATGTCAGTGGACATATTTTTCATGTGGAATTTACTGCCTAAGAGAGACTCAGAAAACATGAAAAACACAACGTTGTTGGCCATAGAATAGGGCTAGGGTGTGTGTGGGGAGGTTTGAACTACTGCTTTCTGGTGTGAATTAGACCACGGACCTATACTCTACAAGTCCGTGATTAGACTAAATTTAATAAATTGAGTCTCACTTCCTTTTTTTGTGTGTGAAACAGATACATTTACTATGACATTTATAGTATCACGGTTTCACAAAAAAAAAGTTTTATAAGCTGGAAAAGAAAACAAGGATTTCTTTGGAAAAAACGGAAAACTGCCATCTTTGTGTCTAGTTGTATGGCTCAGATGGGCAGGCCTGTGATACTCATCATTTTTTTAAAGTAATTGTATGACTCGGGTATAATTACGCCTTTTCTTTATACTTCAGCTATTCTCTATAGAAAGAGGTGTAAGTAAACCTACCCTATCTCCTTGAGGCAGCGCAGCTCGTTCTCTATTCTGAACGGGTGGCTGGTGGGGATGATGTGTTTCAGAGCAAACTTCTGCTCCACATGAGGGTGATTCTTTAGCCGCGCCACATACACTGAACTGAACGTGCCTGAAACACAAAATACATCATAAGTACAGTGTTTACTCTACGCTACTATCTCTATCCGGGATGGGTATTTCTTAGATACGCTACGCTTGTTTCCTTTTTTAATTGATTTAACGTCCAGTCAACTATTATAGGTCCTTTCCAAACTTTCTCAAGGTTCTTTTATACCACGGGGGTAGTGATCGAATCTATGAGATGAATTCAGGTAGACATCTCACCCTTATGCTTGAAATGAAAACGGATTTTCATGGAAAATTGCCACCTCTGTTTCCCAAATCATGAACTTGGGGGTTGAGGAATGACCCCAAAGAAGTACATTGCCTGAAAAAAGTACAAATGAAGAAATGGTTAAAAATAAAAGTACAATAATTTCAGAAAAAGTGCGGAGTGGCAACTTCTCATTGTCCTGCAGTGGTAAAAGATGATAAATATTCTCTGCTGCTTACCTGCCCCAATCTTATCCTGTATGGTGAAAGTTGTATCCAGGTCGGGAACATTGTCCAGCAATTCGTCGATCTCATCCTGGACCTCTTCTGCAACCAGAAGTGACACTTCTTATAATTGTTTGTTTGGGTAGTTTAACGTCCAATTTGTTTAATTAGACTTACTTTGGATTTGACCGAATCTATGAGATGAATGTAGGAAGAAATCCCACCCCTACACATTTACTGAGGTGACAGTTCTTTTACTTCCCACACCATATAGACATGGTATGAGAAGGATTGGCCTTTGATATAGCAGTAAATCTACCACTGCTGGGGGTGAGGGAGAAAAGTGGCTGCAGTGGGACCTAAATCAACAAAGTCCCAGACTCTTTACCACTGAGCTAACTCCCCCACCCCGGTCGCTTTAGATATGCTTGCATGCAAGCATATCCGGTCTGCACCACGAGGAGGCGAGGCGACCAAGAGGATGAACGGATTGGTAATTTCTGTCCACCCCACTTCTTATATATACAGCTAAAATAACTGATTAAAAACTCCACTGCCCCTTCTGACCATCCCCGACTTGTGTGACCGTCACTCAGTTGCGTGGCCCCCAGTGGTGGCCATACAGCCATGAACTCCCAAAACATATTAAAGTAGGTTTCGTTGGTTACCCAGCTGATTAGCAGCAAACAGCAACCAGGTCGGTCAGTTTGTACACTATACAGGGGATGTTCCGCCAACCAGGCACTGGCCCTGACTGGGGCCGTACGGTCGTTGCCGGCCGATTTGGACAGTTGCAGGCGAGGACTGGCTGGGTGGAAGAGCGTGAAAGGTGCCCCCTGCTGCAGTGGACCCTGGGCCAGCGAAGCAAGGCCCTCATTTCAGGTAGAATACTGCCCCCGGGTGGCAGGCGGTAACCTGAGGAGAGCCAGCTGGCTGCAATGGCCACATATTGGAAAAAAAACCCTGCTCCTCCACTGAGCAGGCTGGCGTAAGATTTATGAATGAATGTCCACACCAGATTGTACAGTGCCTGCCGGAAATGATCGCGGGCAAAAGCTGCTTAATAAGCTTTTGCCAGCTGGAATACATGGCTGTCCGATAAGTTTGATGCAAGTACCACTCCTCCGTTCACTGCTCCCGGCCTACACCTCAGCTGATGCTGTCAACATAAATGGGCGACACCCTCAAGCTGCTATCCCACAAGCAGAAGCCGAAAATTCAGTTTCGGAAGAATTTTAGCACCAGAGTGTGCTATACACATACATGACACCAATTCTTATCTTCATTTACCTTTGATTTCCGATCAATAGCAATATTCAGTGGAAAATTGATGAGCTAATGAATTTACGGGGAACATGTATGCTTAGCACAGGTTCATGGATGCCTTGAGCCCGGGACGATTCAAGCCCTGGACACCTTGAGCCTTTCTGTGGACGCCTTGAGCCTACTCTGTTGGTGAGGTACCCAGGCCTTCTTGTGGCCTTCTTGTGGCTGCCGGGTACCAGCCACCGGCCAGAAAAATGGGTTCGAGTGGAAGAGCACAGATTTCAATTTCAGTTTCAGCTGGCCATTCCCCTGGCGCTGGGTAGACTGGCCGGTGCAATCACCTGTGAAAGGCCTGTTTAGCGCCCGGTCGGTGGAACAGCCCCTTACGCTATGGCTATGTGGCACTTGTACTGGCGGCCCTGTGGAACACATGGGAATTGGACACCTTGAGCCTTCTACCGTTTGAGCCTCTGGTCAGCGCGAAAACGTGGACGCCTTGATCCTACCCCATGGCCGCCTTGAGTCTACCCCATTTTAGTTCCGATTGCCGGGTTAGGGTTAGAAAAGGGTTGGGTAAGGGTTTAGTATATATGACTATAAACCAGTATTATATAAGTGCAATTTTAAAAGTGTTTACATCTAAAGGCTCAAGGACACCAAAACGAGGTAGGGTCAAGGCGTCCACAGAGTAGGCTCAACGCGACCAGGGCTCAAATCGTCCCGGGCTCAAGGCGTCCATGAACCGAACATACCCTTATAGCAATGTAGGATTTACCTCAAAATATGGAAGCCCTAGCACACATGCCTATTCAGTCAGGTGTTATGCTCCAGATTAATGTATATACAGATTTATTTTACTACTTTACATTTGCCACATCAGTAATTATATAGAACGTCCTGACCATGCTGTACAATTCACATAAACAGATGGTAATTTACGGTTTGTACGGACTGAGGCATTTATGCCGAGTTCCATACAAACCGTAAATTATCATAGAGTTCTGTGACTTGTACAAGCATGGTTGGACGTTCTATATTTACTATATACCGGTACCCAAAATTTAAAAAAAAATCATTAATTTTATTTTTAACAACCGATATGTTAGGAAACGTGTATGGCAAGGTGGTCCGTATTTTAGTGTACTGACCAGCGGTCCGTACAGTATTTTTACGTCATATGTCAAAACAGTGCGTATTTACAGTATTTACGGCATGGGTATATAGTAAATATCTATACTTTTCTTTTTATATATACCATACTTTTTATAATACTATGACCTGTGTAAACTGAGTCTGAAATGAAGTCATTGAATTGTGTTAGTGTGGTTGTAGGACAGTGGGATGTAGACATAGGATAGAGTGGGGTGTTGGTATAGACTATAGCCTATATATCTAGTAATATTCAAACCTCCCCATGACACTGACAGTAGACTCCATGGACATGGTGACGTAAATAAACAATGTCAATGAATAAATGATAATTTTGCAATTGCCGAAGTTGTAACCTTGCATAATTTCAGAATCGGCCTTACCTGATATGACTTTCTTGCTGCTCTTGGGGGAGTGTCTCTTTTGACGCCTTGGACTTTTTGTCGTTGGACTGTTGTCACTGTCGTTGTAGTCGTGGACACTCCCAGAGCTCAAACCCTCCGTAGATGACATGGTCATTGTTCTGGGGCATGAAAAATAACCCAGATGAACCACAAACCCTACGCATTGAAAATATAGCACAACGCGAAATCATTGAATAGTCACTGCATATTAATCTTCAATTGGATATAGGTCTAGAGCTTGCAATATTTACAATACGGTGAGAACATTCTAATGATTCAATCGAAACCATTCAATCATGATCATCATGTTGTTCTGAGTGACTACCGAAGAAGTGGTTTCCATCCCACCCGGGAGTCTAAGTTGACTTACGAAATAGAAAGGGCACTGAATTACATCTTAAACACAAGGCAAAAGTTGCATATATTCATATGGAACATGGACTCATTTACATAGCCACTATGAATAATTTCAAATTGCAATAACAAGAAATATTAGAATTTTCACCTCACCTTCTCTGCTTTGGCGAATCTCCCGCCAAGGTCCCTTTCCGGTTTTGTTTACCTGACCTAAATTCCGAAATTGTACATGGGATTTTCACGAAAGAAGAAAATGTAAAAGTAAAGATAAATCACCAAATAAACTTGGAAAAAAATGCATACATACTGTGCATTAATACTAGAGATAGTTTCTTATATATATCAGTGTATACACCCATAAGAATTAATTAATAAATATCATTAAATATTCATTCATTTCAATTTGGCCTGTCACGCAGAGTATCTGAAGCTTACAAGCATGGCCACCCAAAACAACGTGGGCCCTGATAAAAAGACGAAGAAGACGAAGAAGGCAAGTACTTGCACGTTTCTCCAAAAGTGATCGATACTTACATCGGTGTTCAGATATTGACTGATTAAATTAAGGATAGTCCAAAGGTTGTTCTGAACTTTGTAAGGCTACCCACGTAAGAAAATACCTGTGAGTCACATATTATCGCTCGGGTAACCTGACTGAATCAGTGAATGTAGTGTACGCGACCTCCCACGTCTGACTGAATGTGTGCACGTCGTGAAGTGTCACCACTCACTTCGCGCAGCAGACTGTCATGAACCCATCTGTGATCATCATTGCGGGTTTTCACAGTTCATCGCGGAGTAGGTTATGCCAGTTTTAGGAGGTATGCTGTTGCATCAGGTTTGCTAGTAACTTCAATTCAGAGTTCTGTTGAACTGTTCTGCATCCGAGAGGATGTTAATCAAGTCACTGTCACTCTTATGATAGTTAATATATGTATAGCCTATAGGTTGTAGACTGTGTCAATGTAGTATAAACTATGAAACAAGTTACCGTATCAAAGGTGTCTTAAAAGGATCAAGACATGACTGTGCCCTCAGTAGATAAAGAGGTTTTGTGAATCATTGAATGTGGAATCCTACAACTGCAACTTACATTGTTACAAGGAAAACATCCAAAGCATAAACTAAAGAAAAGACAAGCGCTAAACATAAGTATATTTTTTCATCATACCACAGACCTAGACTTCATACAATGCAATCAATTAAAACTATATTGTAAATGTAAAAAAAGAGAGTAACTAAATACTAAGACTTTAGTACTGGTAAATAGAATGTAAAACTACTACCACTCAAACTGAATTGGGTTTTGAATTACACAGGGCGATACACAAAACCAAATATCATATTACAGTGTAATAAATGGAATCTTGATATTTTTCTAGCTTATAGTGGAACTGGAACCAAAGGTAGCCCATTGCTGAAATTCCATTGCATCATTTGACATGGGGGACCAGTCAAAGTACCACCCTTGACATGTATAGCCCTATGCAAATAGGAAATGATTATATTAACAAGTACATTTCGTTTGGGGCCATTCATAAAGTATGCACGCAAAATTTCAGAAATTTTTGACCTCCCACCCCCCTTATTGTGTACATACTTTATGGATGGCCCCTGTACATGACTGGTATTAATGAAGTCCTAGTAATATCCCTCTCTATTCCAGATGGAGAACATTCACCAGAGTGCGGAGGAAGACGAAGAGCATGAAGCGCCAACTTTACAGAAGCCTAGTGAGGAAACAGAAACGTTCGACCTCTCCAAAATGAATATGGATTTCCTGCCTAAACAAAAACAATCAGGAAAGTGGAAGGGCACAAAGGCAAAGAAAACTCAACATGTAGGAAACTCACTTTATTGCCTTATCATTGCGATTCGGTTACTTTAAACGGGATTTATATTTCAATTTCGCAAGACGAGGCTCAAACCTTCCAGGCAAAACCGATGTCCCTAGTAAATAACACTTCCTTTCAGTTTAGAACCACTGTTGCTTAGCATTCCCCTTGGAACAATTGTCTTTGATGATATAATCGTGATCGCCACCTAGTATATGGGGATTGTGACCTCATATCTACTCCAGTCATAGTTACTTAAAGTTTGGGAGTACTGAATCAAGTATATGTTTGGTTTCAATACAGTTGTGGTTCGTCCAAATTAGGCGTCTTAATTATGGTCGGATTCAAGACATATGATGTTGTGGAAATTTTGATGATGAGTATGACCCACGAGCTGAACTTTTTACTATCAATAAACCAGGGAAGGGGGACCCTGCAACCCCTAAATTATTGTGAAACCCCTAAATTATTTGTATATTTTTTTTATTGAAAATGGGAATGAGGCCCCACCCCCTGAAGTCTAGGAACTACTGTCATTGACAGGAAAGGTTTAGTTTCAGTTAATTTGATCAATGATCCAATGAATAATTTTGAAAAAAGTTAAACGAAATCTATTGATAAACATTACTGCAATTTAGATCTCTAGTATTAAATTGTCCTTTTTCGGTTCTCATTGTAATACTAGACATTTTGTATTAACCCACCATGAAAATTTACATTGAATAACATTACAAATGAAAAGATGTAAAGTGTAAATCCAGCATCTTTTTATGTCACTTGTTATGGGGGACCTTTTGACCTTTCCTGGGTCTGATAGCCAACACTTTGATGGCAATGTCTTTATGAATAGTGCATTCATTTACCGGCACCACCATCGTGTAAAGAATATTGATTGTTACCAAGAAATAACTAAACAAACCCTTCTCAATTTCAGGTGCAGAAAGAAAAGAAGGCTCGATATTATGAGGATACAGAAGACCAAACAACCCCCTCAGAACCTCCAAAGTCTCAAGAAAACAATGAACATCATAATGCAGAGAGTCCAAGTAAGTAAATTATATGTTTTCTTTCAAGGACAATTTTTGACAGCATACATCAGTCATCCATTGTGGACACTACCCCATGATATAGTCGTAACATGATTACACAAAAGAAAGAAAATCACAAGAAAACCTCAAACTCTTGAAGTTCAGTCACGTTCATTGACACTCAGTCCCTGTTACAATTGATGATCTAATGATCACTTACATTTTACCACCTTCCTATATCAATGATGTTTGCATAACATAACAGGTGTAAAATTGTCAGACTTGGGTCACGTAGGATTTATCTAAAGCTGATGTACATGAAGAGATATACGAAGCATATTGTGAGGGAAACTAATCCCAAAACTAGAGAACAAGAGAAACGAAATATCAAGCTGAAGAGACCTCATACAAATTTCTACAAGAAAAATCCTCTGTATGAGGGCATGCTCTACTGGAATAATCTGCCAGTAGAAGTACAAGACATAATCTCGATGTACTCATATAAAAATTATGGCCGTGCGAAGAGTAAGGACATCTATGATAAAGAAATGTGATATATCTAACAGACCAAGAGATTTATCTGATTAATTATAGCACACAAATCAACTCATCATTACTACTGTACTTACCATGTGTAAATCTTGTACATATCTTATAGACCGGAATAGTTATTGCCATCGAAATATGTAACAGCCCCACAGAGGCATACAAAACCTGCAATAGCAGACTGCCTGTACAACTTCTTATTCATCTATTGTGAAAAAAAAAAAAAAAAAAAAAAAAAAATGCTCTTCATTTGCAGCCATATTAAGTACCTCTTGTTTCATTCTTATCTTCAGATCCTGTAGATGTAGAGCAGCAAAAGGGCGCCATATCAAAGAAACCCAAGAAAGAAGTTATGCGATACGTAAGAGCATGACTTGATTAATTACATCTGAGAGTATAACAGGATTTGGTTAACGGTATATTTACCCCAGAGTAATCCCCCCCCCCCCCCCCACAACAATAAAGCGTTCCGAATTTGTCTCTCATTATAGACTGGTTGAAATTTGTCCGTCTTCAAATATAAAAGGAGTATTCAAAGTTCAGATAAATAAAGAAGAGAGGTGGGTAGTTAGCACAGTAGTTATGGCAAGACTTGTAACCCTAAGGTTGTAGGACTTTGTGGGTTCGAGTCCTGCTGCAGCCACTCTTCCCTTTCACCCTCAGCAGTGGTAGATTTATTGCTATATTAAAGGCATCCTTCTCATAACATGTCTATGTGGTGTGAGTACTAAAAGAACCCTCACCTCGGTAAATCGGTAGGGTAGAGATTGCTACCTAAATTTGTCTCCTGTATTAGACCATCATCAAACCCAAAGTTAGTTTAATAGAACATATTGGACGTTGAACTACCAAGCAAACAACAAGACGAAAAGAACATCATTATTTATAAATATATCACAATTTTCTTAGTAAATATCAATCTCTGAGTATTTCACCTTGAAGAAGACAATGTGATAGTCGAATCGTCGGTCCTGATAATAAAGCGCACTATTTATAGAGATTTCTTGTGATATTTCTCCACCTACGTAATAATCTTTATATAAAGATAATTATGTAATTTGTCCGTAGGATCCTTACCCAGGATCAGCGCCTGTACCACAGGAAACAGTGAAGAAGTATACTCGTGGCGAGAAAATGAATTCGGTAAGATTTTGTTATTTCTATACTGTTGTTATTCAACTAGTCTGAGTGTCATTAAGATGTAAGTGAATCTGTCATGTGAGGCTTCTTTGACAAAGTATATTAAAAGGTCTACATCTGAAGTCTGAATGTGTGTGAAATTGAATGAATATAGCACTAGAGACAATCATTATGGATCCATGGTTGATTGATGCCAGTAAGGACTTTTATTGAAGAACATTTTGAGCTCATAATCTGTCACAATTCAAGAGAGTCATCCAAAGAAAACCTCAGCTACCTTCACGAGTAACATGTACCAGGGCTTGATTTTATGTACTGATGTAATCCGGCTAGGTTTCATGGTAAAACATTGATAAAAGTTGATCACATGTTATATGATGTACTTAACTAAATCTGTGAAAACTTCTATATTTGTCGCACAGGAAGGGATTCGAACCAATTTCCACCAACATCAGTACAAGCGGAAAGAAAAGAGATGGAAAATGGCCTCCAAAGAGGCAGCCCGGGCCGAGTTCCTATTACCCGAGGAAGCAGGGTTTGTAAACATTTGGAGAAAAAATATCAAATTGAAAATTATTATAGTGAAAATACAGAATATTACTCTGCTCTGTATCACAGTACCATTCATAGATTACTTCGCTATATATCCAGAAACGTTCATGGCTCACTATGCTCTATGTCACAGATTTCTTTTTTCATCGACATGGCACTGATATATAATACCTGGCCGGGTTCTCACTTGAATTTGAGATGGTTTCTAATACCACTTCGCCAGTTGTCATATCTCCTGGTGACTAATACTTAATCTATGTGTTCTACTAATGTTGGTTTCTATGTGTTCTAAATGATTTCTGGTCACTCGGGTTAAAACCACCACATTCTGGTGACCATATCATACCTATATAAACCATTGTTCCTGTGAAAATCTCATTCCTGCCTGAAGAAGACTGTGATAAGGTCGAAACGTCGCATAAAGGAATAAAGTGTTCAAAGTTTCATATCCAAGAGTGGATTTCCATTTATTTCGGAAGAGATCGGGTTTGATAGGACTTCAACCACGGTTTAGATCTTTAATTTATTACTGTATTCTTTATGTAAACTTATATGCTTATTTTACAATTTCCACTCGCTGAATTTGAAAAAAAATAGAGAAAAATAGAGAAGCATTCAATGCTGACTCTACTCTACACCACAGAATCATTAATGGCTTACTCCTATCTATATTACAGATTTATTGAGGCAGAAGAAAATGTGGAAACAAGTACTCTCACACAACACGATATTGCAGCCAACGTCGACATCATGAGTGCACAGAAGGTACGCAACGGCAAAAGGACATTAATCACAGATGCATACACAATATTACCATGATTTCGATCTGAGTGGCCGTATTCTCCGCGTAGTTGACGCGTAGTAAAACGCGTAGTATTACGTAGTGTCAACTACAAGGAGAATACGGCCATACAGATCGAAATTATGGTAATGTTGTATTTATTACTCACTTATTTTTAGATTTAAGCAATAAATATGATCGTTAGAAAACTTTTCAATGTAATTAAGAAGTTATGTTTGGGACTACTTTCATCTCAAAAATCTGTATCCTCCTAGGAGGGTACGGAGCTCCGTATCCTCACCAGTAGCGATCTGTAATCTCCATAGGCTTAGTATGGAGACTCCGTATCAGGTGGGTAATAAATAGAGATATACACCTACATGGAGATATTGACCAAAACTTATTTTTCTAGCTGATATTGATAAAAAATAACTGGTGATATAGGGTAGCGAGTTATTATGTTAATATTTTTCTAAATATTGGGCCCAATTCTGATTTAAATGGAAATAACAATTTGGTGTCCCATTATTGGTGTCCCAAATATGTGGTCATGAGCTACCTCTGTGTGCCGTCCCCATTGCATTATCACCAGGTGGCCAATGGTAGTATCTGCGGGGGTCGGACCACCATTGGGGGAACAGAATCTGTAATGTGGCTCTGTGTTCTTATGAAATCCAATAGACTTTCAAACCTTTGCCATGCCTCCTTTGTCTCCCTACACCCATCCCAGTGTAGGAATACGTAAAGATGAAACCCAGGACATGTTTGTTCTCAAATGAAAGGATATTTACACATATATGAAAAGGGTTACAGTTATCACATTGGCCTATTCTCACTCTGACACTCTTTTAAAGTGCTTTGGATTTCGTTACAGTTTTTCGACTTAAAGTTGGATAAGTTTGGACCGTACAGAGCGAACTACACACGGAACGGCAGGTCAGTATCAAGTGACAATAATGCCATAAATACCGAGTGTCTTTTCAACATTTTATGGGGTTTTCCATAATTGGTTGCGTTTTGTACCCGTTCGCCTGGTTTTACACAAATTGTACCATAAATAACTGAGTATATTTGATTTTTTTTTGTAGCGTAAGTTTGTTTCACCTAAATTATTTTTACTTTAAACCAGTCAGAATTTTACTCTGTTTCCTATGTAGAAAATAGAGAAAAAGAGCATAATTCTAATGCTTCATCGCTGTGAATAGATTACAAAGAATTTTGGATGAATTGTAGAGATTTGTTTGTTTGGGTAGTTTAACGTCCAATTTGTTCAGTTAGACTTAAATTGTAGAGATGTCCATATTTTCCCTTTATGATAGACAACTCCTGATTGGTGGAGCGAAGGGTCACGTGGCAGCCATGGACTGGCAGACGAAGAAACTCATGTGTGAGATCAACGTCATGGAAACTGTGCAAGATGTCAAGTAAGTAGGCCATCTCTTGAATTCTCCCTACAACTTTCCGGTCGTATTTAGAGACGGGGAGAACGTGCGAATTCTTTAAATGCACTTTTATATTTTTGTTGTTGTAATTTATAGTTAAAAGGTTAGGATGATATATACATCCAACGGGCATTGCCATGTGAGAGAAAGAATGTCGATGGTGGCAGCTGGCGCAACTAACCAAAGGATTTTTGGGGATGGTCCTGGTTATGTCTGCTTATGCGTGGTGTCCTCTTAAGCTGGGTTTTCAAGTTTCCCCCAGTCCAATATGTGAGTGGTATAAACTGATATGTAGGGGAGCCATAGGCGATGATAGATTTGAAATACATTTTCTAATATCTTAATTGGATCCGAAGTTATTAAACTTTGAAATACTAAATGTACTTTCTCTGAATATACTCACACACATTCATAAAACACAGATTCATCTATTTTTGTAGGTTGTTGTTTGGAGGTGTCCGCTTACACAGGGTTTTAGGCCTTTACATACTGAAATAAATTCCCCCTCCTGTGGGGTGTCCACTTATGCGAGGTGCACGCTTCTACGGGGTTGAATTAAACATTTGAGAGGGAGGGGGGAAATTCTGTTCCTAGCAAAACTGCCTGCTTACGCGGGGTGTCCGTTAGGCAGGGTTCTACTGTATGTTATGTAGATTAATGAATTGTCTTTTTGTTGTTGTTGTTGTTGTTGTTGTTGTTGTTGTTTATTGTTGAGACTGGAGGTAACTGTCAGGGTACAGCCTGTCCCTGTGATGTATTTTAAGCGTTTCGTGTACATAGTAAAGTAAGTCCTTGATTTCGTCGTGCAGGTGGCTGCATATAGAGACCATGTTTGCTGTGGCACAAAGGCAGTGGACGTACATTTACGACAACCAGGGCATCGAACTCCACTGTTTGAAAACTCTGAACGAGACACTGCGGCTGGAGTTCCTGCCATATCACTTCCTCCTAGTCGCCGGGGTGAGTTTACTGTTAATGATTCTATTATACGTTCTCAAGTCATCGCTTGAATGAAGTGTGAGCAATCCTCTACAATATTTAATAATTAAAAAGAAGATACTTGGCTAATCTTATGCAATACAGAAGCTCGAAGTGGGCGTATAAATTTGTTATTAAGTGTCTCTGATTTTCTTCATTTGTGAGTTTTCTGATTCACTATTCAAATAGAAGATAGCCGAGGCCACGTCTGTTCCCTTTGCTGATGCTATAGTAAAACGGGATGGGTTTTAATCTTGGCCACCGTATGCCACGACTGGAGTTTGGCAAAGTGACTTCATGAGGCGAAGCCGAGTGAAGTCCAGAGCCAAAACTCCAGGAGTGGCATGCGGTGGCCATGATTAAAACAAATCCGGTTTTGATTTTATCCTACCCCGTCTCCTCAATTTGGGAATATTACATGATAACAATGCTGTATGCCAATAGTGGCATATAAAACTCTGTATGCCAGTCAGCGTGGCATACGGAAACTCAATGTTAAACCTATGGGATTTTATATTAGGGGGAGGACAAAACCTTGAAAAAATATTGGAAAGTTACTTATCTGTGTTGTCACTATGGCTTGAAGGTATCGTTTATCATTGTATTTTTTTCAGCTTGACAAAACTATTTGTTAGAAAGCACTGTTGTTTGACAGGGATTGTGTATCTATTATTATTTTCAAGAATGCCCGTGGCTACCTCTCCTACATTGACGTGTCTATCGGACAGAAAGTGGTTGCTTTCCCAACATCTCTGGGCCGGCTTGATGTCATGTGTCAGAACCCACGAAACGCCATCATCCACCTGGGACATTCTGGAGGTTTGTGTTGGACTTGATCCATAATTTACCTTCTTAAAAACTCCCTATAACCTGTTATTATTCGCCAACACGCCTTCTCAAGTGGTTCCAACATGCTGATCTTCATACAGATTTTAATAGAACTTCATGCGGTAATATATGCATTCAAATACGATTAATCATTTTAAAGTGCAAGGATACAGTTTCCCCTCAAATATTTTCGTTTGATAAAGGAGGCCCCGTCAGCACTATCCTGTTTTACTATTAAATTGTAAATCGTTTTAGAACATGTTCGCCATTATCCATTTGTAATTTCTCAAAACTCTGCATGAAACAACAAAGGGGGATATACTTATTGTTCGGAGAGTATTTGAACAGAATCTAATGATAGTGGGTATGAAAAACTAGTGCGTACCAAAATGAACTGATATCAGTGCGCCACTTGTCAGGAAAAGGTGGATAAGAAATATGATATAGACTGGTTTCAAATAAAAGCGGTTGTATGCTCCTCGGAGTTGCCTCTGCGCAATATCCTTGCATGCTCTCGGTATTACTACGCGTCAACTCCTCGGAGCATACGGCCGGTTGTATCTGAAACCAGTCAATATTGTGTATAGATTCTCATGATTGATACCCTACTTTCTTGCGCTTGATGTCCAGTAATTGTTGTCAGAGGTCACTGTCACGGTTATTTTGTATTGCCGTTTCTCTTTACAGGTACCGTTACTATGTGGTCGCCAAACGTCAAGACACCCTTAGTGAAAATGTTGTGTCACGGCAGCGGAACGAGGTCGATCGCCGTCAACCAGACAGGAGAGTATGTCTCAACCAGTCTCTGTAGCTTACACTTACCTCACGGGGGCCAGGTTGTAGGATGTTTTCGATATGTTGGATTTTCATTTTAGTCCAAAAAAGATGAAAAATTTTCAAGAAATAGAATACATGTATGTTTTTTTAGAATAATATAGACTCCCAAGTTACCTAAGATCTGAGTCTTGGATGATCTTGTTCTGTAATCTTTCAAAATTCTGAATTCAGCTTTCCCCAACACACTCAGTTAGAGGTCAGTTAGATCCCAGTGTTCAGACCTAGAGCTGTGGGATGGTGGGATTTCAGTAGGAAATGCTCCTACAGACAAGGGCTAAACTAGATTACTGTCAATGAGAAATAAGTACCATATGGGAAGGGTGGGGGGGGGGGGGGGGGGTCATGTTCGGGGGCCGCACAAGGCGAGAGACCAGAAAAACTGGTCTTCCTCTTATACAGAGATGCCAGTTCTCCACTTTCCCAAGGAAATCCTCGTTTTCATTTCTAGTATTTAGAATTGTTTTTGTCTGGTATAAAACAAGGATTAAAGAAAAAACCAACAAGTTTTGGTAAAAGTCGTCGTTCTCCACAAGTTTGATGCGGCGTGATATGAACGAGGCGACAGCCGAGTGAATATCACATAGCATTCAAACAAGTTGGAGAACGACTTCTTTGACCAAAACGAGTTGCTTTCTGTATTTATCTCACCCCTGTACACACTAAAAGAATGGGCAACACACAGGCTATAGACCATGGAGAACGGACTGCAATACTTGTACGGGCATGGAGAACGAGTTTCCAATGTTAAGCCTATGGACATTTATTCCAGCGGTGAGATAAAGTATATACGTTGAACCTAATTGATAGCAATAAAACTGATTTGAACCTCCCCTCGCATCTCAACCCAATGTTCTCTCAATCTTTCTGAAGCATTAAATTCCACCTGAAAAATATTTCCGGTTTTCTTTTTCCTGACCCCAACTGACATCCCTGCTTATACAAAGACGTCCGGCATAAACCCGGCACTGGAAATAGTAAACCTGAAAACCTATATACATCTATGACTATAATTATCAGTATGCTGATAGTATTGTCCACCGTTTGCAACCAGTTACATGGCGACGTCTGGGATAGACCGCACGCTGAAGATCTGGGACCTGAGGACCTACAAGATGCTGCAGTCGTACAAAGTGGGCGCCGGCGCCTCGCACCTCTCCTTCAGTCAGCAGGGAACCGTCGCCGCCGGCATCGGCAATATCGTCGAGGTACGCCTCACTTGCCACAGGGGGGTGGGGAGTTAGCTCGGTGGTTAGGGCACTGGACTTGTAATCCCAAGGTTGTAGGACCTTGTGGGTTCGAGTCCCACTGCAGCCACTCTTCTCCTTCATTCCCAGCAGTGGTAGATTTACTGCTATATCAAAGGCCAATCGTTCTCATACCATGTCTATGTGGTGTGGGAACTAAAAGGACTCTCACCTCGGTAAATGTGTAGGGGTGAGATTTCTACCTGAATTCATTACATAGATTCGATCACCACCCTTGGGGTGTAAAAGAACCTTGAGAAAGTCTGGTGAGAACCTGTAATGGTTAACTGGACGTTAAATCAAACCCACCAACCAACTTGCCACGGCATTTAGTATCCAGTGCATTAATTATTCATTGTAAACTGCTGGGGTAGGTTAGGAATAAAGATGAATCGCTCTGTATGAGGTTTAGAAGTAGACTGGCGAGGCTGGTTTTAATACATCTGGGGAACAAACGCCTGTTACATGGAAACGTATAGTCAAAAAATCGCGAGGCAATAGCCAAGCGCAGTGAGTAGCCAATCTGACTGGAGTGTGATAACACTAACACTACTAACTTGAGTTTAGTATTGACCTTACCCTGTCTCCACGACTTTAGAATAATATCTAGCCATTTTAGTTCCTCCAAGTTGCTCGATCAAGTGAAATTTGCGGCAGCCGTATTGCAAAGTAAGGCCAAAGGTCATCAACAATTCATAGACCACATTAGTGTGATGTCCATTGTGGGGAATCTACAATAGCTGTCGATACTTTTCAACTAAATCAGATATACCTTGATGACCATTCACCACCCGAAACTCATTGTAAATATCATCGTTGTTTGTTGTACATACTTGTTTATTCCATACTGTCAAAGATTGCAAGGATTCTGTATATGATCGAATGCAATAAAGACTTCAAAAAAAACAAAAAAAAAGTGACTAAAGTGACCTTTGCTAAACCTATTGCATTTTTATTAGGGGTATGATACATGACATTACTATGTTACAGATCTACAAGGACTGCATAACGACACCAGCCACCTCGGTGTACCTCAACCACCGGTGTCCGGGCACTGTGGCCAATCTGCAGTTCTGTCCATACGAAGACGTGCTGGGCGTCGGTCACGCCAAGGGATTCACCAGCTTGCTTGTCCCAGGTAAACTTCTTTTTTTAATATTTTATTACGGGTCGGTTTGATTCGCAAGCGAACATTCAGTGGTCTACTATCGTACCCAGGATATACCAAGTTTACCTCACGTCTTTAATGTACCTGATAGTGTTACAAAAGTATAATAACAATGGTGTTGATGATAATTTAGTAGTAACAGTGATGTTGATAGAAAATACTGTTTAGCCTTTGTGTGAATAAACAGTTTCCTACTCGTATCAAGGTGCTGGTAGACAAATCAAATGAGGTATTGAGGAAATGGTACATGACATGAACAACATATATAGAGCAAATATCATATTTTATGTTATTTGTTTAAGTAAGAAAAATTGATTTCGTTTTCTTAGAAACATATGTTTCGTAATGATGATGTCACTTTTATGTAATACATTTCTGATGTTCTTTTTTTAAAAATATATGTTATATTTGAACCCAGTATTGTTATGGAAAATATTAGCCAAGATAAGATCCTTTTTTGTTGTGCAAATATTTCCTTGCTTTTTACTAACCCCAGCTGACATCTCTGTAATAACTATTTCTCATTTACAGGTTCCGGCGAAGCAAACTTCGATGCTCTCGAGGCAAATCCTTACCAGACCAAAAAGCAGCGTCAACAAGCTGAGGTGAAGATGCTGCTGGAGAAGGTACGTGTAAAAATGATGTCCTGTGGGATGCAGATAAAATATGACATTGTCGTCTCTAATATATTTTCTGACAGTATCATTAGTTTTGACATTTCACCTCAGTGCCACAAATGACACTAGTCTGACAGATAGATGTTTTTCATTGTCTAGTTTGCATAATAAGGTCCCTGAAAAGTATCAGTTGCTAATATCAAATTTCGAAATAATTGATATCACTCCTCTATATACAGAGATGCCAGTTTTCCATTTTTTCGTGGAAATCCACTTTTTTATATCCAGTATATGATATTCCTCTTCCTTGTGTAAAAATAAGATGACATAAATTGAGACTCATTTACGCCAATAGAACAGTGGTTTGAACATCCCCACAGACCCTTGGCTCCATGCCATGGCCGAAAAGAGCATAATATCCAAGTTTTCACGGTCTCTCTGAGGCAGAAAATTCCAGATAAAAAAAATTCCCACTTTTTTCCCTAACCCCAACTGACATGCCTGTATATAGCATTAGAACAGGACGGACCTAGAATTATATAGAGAAACATGATCTCTGCTGTGGTAGATTTATTATGACACATCTCTCAATATGAAAGTAATGGAGAAGAGACCTCTAAAACTCCCAATAAAGATAACTCAACAGAAACAGTTTGGTACGCCCACTTTGAGCTCACAAAACAGACTGATTTGCCGACTTTTCGGATTGTTAGTCTTTCATCAGAGCTTTACTCAAATGAAAGTGAAAGAATTCTGGAAAAGCCATCCTTTTATACTGTAGGATGCTTCAGTGAAATTTCATTGAAATTGAGTTCATTGGATGGGTCACCGTTGTGTTCAAAGTTCAGTTCAAGCAAGTTTCTATTGAAACTGATAATTGATGAAGAAGAGATAAACAGTTATCGCTGTGCGCCTCTTCTAGATAGTGATGTATATTATAGTAATATATAGAGACAGAGTTAGTGTGACGGAATTCCATCTGTTCTTCAATATTTTGATCAGAAATACTCTCCGAGTTCAAAATTTATAGCGTTGAATCTCTAAATCGATTGACCCTGGTTCTCTGTATAAAGCATTAGATTATAAATAAAGTTATAGAGATAGTTCTAAGCTGAATCATGTCCTGCTTTATCTCAACCCTGGTATTTTTGTCCCATAGGGTTAACATGGGGAACTCGTTCTCCATGCCCCATACGAGTATTGCAGTCCATTCTTCATGGTCTATATCCTGTGTCTCATCCATTCATTTACTGTGTACAGGGGTGAGGTAAATACAGAAAGCAACTTGCTTTGGTCAAAGTTGCTCTTCTCCAACTCGTTTCAACGCTATATGATATTCACTCCACATCAAACTTGTGGGGAACGACGACTTGGACCAAAACTTGTTGGCTTAAGCAAAAAAAAAATCCAACTATGGAGCTTCTCGGAAACTCCTACGGAACGAAAAAAAATAGAACCAAAACTTGTCGGTTTCTTCTTCAACCCTTTAAGGGCGGGTACCTGTGGCAATAGTATGTGGTTCAGGGTGGGTGATAGTGCTAATTCATACCTCCTATTTTTTTCCACAAAAACGAAATTTTGCAAATCTAAGAAAATAATGCCTTTTGGCATCACCCGCCCCAGCACAGATGATGCCATATGGCATCATCCCGCCCCAGCACGGTTGATGCCATATGGCATCACCCGCCGTGAATGGGTTAATATTCCACTGTGAGTGGAACATCAGGATCTAGCACACCTCCTGTTCATGGTACTGACTGAGAACCCGTCCTTCGTCTTATTAATAGCCGTGTATTCTCTTTCTCAGGTCCAACCCGACATGATCAGTCTAGATACGTCAGCCCTCGGCAAGGTGGATGTGAAAACACTGCAGGATCAGATGGAAGAGAAGAAGAAAATCCTGGTACGGTTTATTTACACCTTCATTCAAAGTATTTTTTTTATTATTTCGTTTTTATTCAGGTAAGGTTCGCGCACATCAGTCGTAGCGGTCTGCCACCGTCCCTTTTTCTAGCCTTGTATAACTATACTACACGCAGGTAGTTTTATCTCTCGTGTATTTAACCTTGGCTACTTATTTATTTATGTATTTACATGTTTTATGTTGGTTCTTATAATGTATGGAATTTGTTATAACCTTGCTCTGTTTTAGTTGGTATCGTGGCTTTAGAGTTGGCATGAACTCAGTAAAGAAACTCATGTTCGCCTACAAATGAATTTTCCTTTTTCTTCTCTCTTCTCTTCATATTCAAGGTAGCATCGGCTTGCTAAAGAGGTGTTATTGCCACATCATATTAATCCTTAAAAATGTTATTTTCTGTGCATGAAAATGATTATAAAGTGGCTTTCTGGCTCATATATATTAAATAGTGTTTTTTGTTACCTACGGAGTACTTCTAATCTTGTATTTATCTAAAATTTCAATTAGAATTCAGTGATATTGACAGGTATTTGATTTGAATATTTTTGTTTTTAATGTTTCTGAATCTTAAAACCTTTATCACACGAGACCTACACTTGACATGTAGTTTATATTTATATTTTTTCTTTCCATTTGGGGTTTGCGATAAACTCCATGGTTTGAAACATTTTTTTGACATGTATGTGAATAGACTTGATATGCGGTTTGTCTTGTGTCCTGAATATTTATTCTACAAATCTAACTCATTTCTCTCAATATCATTTTCAACAGTGGGTAAAAGACCAAAAGATAGACTTCGACCCGAAATACAAGAAGAAAGGAAAAAGCAAAGCGGGCAAGATAGAGAAGAGAAAACAAGGTGTCAGGTTTGAGCACAAACGGCAGCAAATAAAGGACTTGGCATCAAAGACTGTGGTAGCAATACAAGAAGAAAAACAAAAAGAAAAGTCAGAGGCCTATAATGTATTTAGCAGATTCAAAAAATCGTCTACGTAAGAAGGATAACTGTTCTACTTTTTATGTCAAAATAGTGTTATTCATTTTGTTGAATATGAAGCTAATGTTTCATTGTATATACATTGATATTAAAAGATATAATTGAATTACGAAACACGTGGAAAGAGTATAAAAGAATTAAACAAGGTATGATAGCTAATAGATATGTTTTCCGGTGTCTTTATTTCTTTAAGAAAGATGTTCATGTCAAAGTCTGCATATCTTACAGATACAAAAGTTTGTTGGTTTTTTTTGGGGGGGGGTGGGGGGGGGGGGGGCATTTGTACTGAAACGAAATTCTACCGACCTTAAATTATATAAAACGGTCCTTGAAGATCACAGAAAATGCTATTTATGTACACGTAACGAAGTATTGTAAGGAATGTTACTTTTAATCATGATTCATATAATACATGTAGATGTAAATCTACCTTTACACATAATCATGTCTGAAATCAAATATTCAATATACCGCCATCAATCTCATTAGTTACTATTGACGTACAACGCATTGTATCAATAAAAGTTAATTTTGATACAGCGACAGGGGGTTCAATCAATATCATGAGATAACAGGATAAATAGTTCTGCAAGGAAATATCTAATTTAACTGCTGGTATGAGACTCCTAATCTATAGTAAGCACCCTGTACGTCTTGGGTCTCTGTAACTCGCTCAAATATTGCTCAGAAGTCTGGCCGCTCCAGAGTCTAGGAACCACACCAAGTCTCCGGAAGTCGGCCTCACTCTGGAAGCAGGAAGTGGGGGTTCATCCTTTCCTTCGATGACGCGCTAGATATGAAGTAGAACCAAAATGACATCAATGAAAATCTCATGTAGAAAAAAAGATCACATGGTAAACAAGAGCTAAGTGTGCATAGTCAAATAGAATCATTGGCCTTTAAAGACCAAATAAGCAGGTGGACGCATTTAAAACTACAAGTAGCTTAAAACATGTTTAAAATTCTTGAATGAAAATATTTTGATATCTTAATTCTAATGAATGAATGGAGGGAGGGAGGGAAGACATCCATGAATAGGGAAGGGCCTGCATTGATTGGATATTTAAAGCCCTACTCCTCTGTGGACTCAGCAGACATATATTTAGATACCTGAGGGCGATTTCAATTGGCAATTAGAAATTCTCATAGTACATAGGAAACGTTTTCAGATAGCTTCATGGATGAGTGCACACAGACATGTCTGCATGCTCCCTAGCCATGTGGGGGACAAACCTTTGTTTCTATGTACACCAATAAAGTAGGTCAAGCCAATATCTGGTGATAAATGATATTGTAAATAATTTTTAAAAACCAATATCATTTGACTGGGTCTTGACTGATTCCTACAACAAAGTTATGAACCATTTTGACTTCTATTTGTGTGTAAATATCCTGAATAAACCATCCACTCATACACCTGCTGCCCTCCCCCCCTCCTATTGTGAGATTTAGAAAAAATAAATGAATAGTACATCAAATATGTATTTTGCCTAAATAATGACACTTTCTAGGGTGTAAGCAACTGTCAGTGCCACTTATGGAGATGGTAAATGTTACACAGATATTGTATGGCCATAAAACCTTTTGTCCAAAACAGAAACCATATTCCTATCTCTACTTAGTGAGCTATAAAAAGCAAAAATGTGGTCAGGTCATCTAGTGACTCTACAAGCAGTTGTACTACAGTAGGCTATAGCCATAACCTAAAGACCAACCGTCCACCTGCTAATAACTTCCAGGTGTAGTCCACATCTGTATTACTACAACTATCTATGTGCATATTCAGAGATGGAAGTCCCAGTCTATGTCGACAGGGTGGTTAACCCTTACTTTTGCAGCTGTCTAGATTATGTGTAAATTGTCCTCTATCTCCTTTAAGTTACATAGAATGCCACAGAAAATTGTTTTCCAACTACGACGCTCGACGGATTCTCAACGGAACAAAAAAAAAATAGCGCACAATAACTATGTGTTTTCCATGTTTTCTCAATATCTTGATGGTAGTAAATTTCACATGAAAACTATATCCTTTTTTCGCAACCCCTATTAATATCCCTGATACAAAAAATGACTAAATGCACTTTTCTTGAAATATCTTGAACTGAATTCAAGTGTGCAATACTATGGAGGAAACCCATGAAAGTTTAGGGTCAGAGCTTGTATCCCATCGAGTTTGAATCGCGTAGTAATTCACAAGGCGAAGCCGAGTGAATTAGGTAGCGATTCAAACAAGATGGGATTGAGCTCTGACCGTAAACCTGAATGGGTTTCTGAATTTATCTCACCCTTTACATTGACTAATGGGCTAACATTTGTGACATAATCCCCGATTGGATATTTTCCCTAAATATCTCATGGGCATTAGATACGAGTTCCCAATATTAAGTCTATGAAAAAAAAAATCTGGGGTGAGATAATAGAGGGAAACTGTTTCCCGGCGGAAGGATGCAGAAGTTACGAGGTGAGGATGGCTATCTGATGAGGTAATTTGACGAGGCATTACCGAGGTAAATAATTCTGACTATCCTAAGCGAGTAATTTCGCTGTAGGGGATTCAATTGGCAATCACCGATGCCTACATACAAAACGTTTTTGCCTCATGGTGATCCTTTATGGATAAGTGCACACAGACCTGTCTACCTAGAAAATTTCACTTCCTAGCACTGTTTTTATTCTCTTTCAAATGAGACATTATATTAGGATTCAACCAGTTTAAGGGGTAGAAATATGTCCATAATGGAGTCCCCCCAAACTGAATTCACTTTTTTTAAGAATCTATGCCAAAATACTAAATATTAAAACTGTAAGGCATTGTACCACCATAAAACCTTCTGTATAAAACAAAAATCATATTCCTATCTGTACAGTAGAACCCCGCCTAACGGGCATCCCGCGTAAGTGGACACCCCGCGTTAACAGACACCTTTGCTCGGAACGGTTCCCTCTATTAGATGTTTATTTTAACCTCGCGTAAGCGGACACCCCGCATAAGCGGTGCTTTGGCCTGGAAAGAAGGGTGTCCGCTTACGCGGGGATCTACTGTACTTAGTTAGCTATAAAAAGC
Source organism: Alentia gelatinosa (assembly GCA_950022655.1). Lineage (NCBI taxonomy): Eukaryota > Metazoa > Annelida > Polychaeta > Phyllodocida > Polynoidae > Alentia > Alentia gelatinosa. Next base: position 128,097,562 of record OX465580.1, read on the forward strand.
AAAATTGTGGTCAGGTCGTCTAGTAACTCTACAAGCATGTGTACTAAAGTAGGCTATAGCCATAACCTAAAGACCAACCGTCCACCTGCTAATAATCAATGGTTTTGTGGACAGGTGACTGTAAACCGTGAGAGTTGATGCGTAGTAATACATGAGCGCTAGCGAGGGTATTACGTCAACCTCGAGTGGTTTACAGAGCCGCCTGTCTACACATCCATCGCCTGCTGTATTTATTATCCATCTTTTCGAAAATAATATCTTTTCAAATAAATTAATCCAATCAATTGCTTTATTAAAGAGTATAACAATAGGGATTTTTTTGCTCTATAGCACAAAGGGACTTATTTTCCTGTATACCATGGCTTTGAGGCTGTATACCACAGATTTAAATCTGTATACCACAGTTACCAGAGTTTCTGAGAGGTTTTATATAATGGGTCAGGGTTTACTAGGTCCCCATACATTTTCAATGGGGTCTTTGTATACGATGGATAATAAATAGTAATATGTATATCTCCTCAGTGCCACTGGCTGAGGGCAGCTGTCTCACCTTGACCATCTCGGCCTTTCCGTTACCACAGGAGACGAAGACGGCGCAGCGCGCGTTGTTGATGACCGGGAAGGTCATGGTGATGCGCTCTGGAGGCGGTTTGGGGGAATCCTTAATGGGCGCAATCAGACGAGTCTTCTCCTGTAGGCAAAGCAGGAATAGACACTCAGATGGCAGTATAGGGGAAATGCAACAAGAGGTTCCACAACACTGATTAGCATATAGAGCTTGATTTTAATTCTAGTCAAATTACGTAGGGGTAAGGGATTGAGGAATTAGCTCAGTGGTTATGAGCACTGGAATTGAGATGAAAGAGGAAAGTATGAAAGTATAGGTATGGCAACATATCACGTTATTAATTATCCCTATATACCTATGAGCGAACAACCTATGATTACTTAACGCTGCTGGGGGTGGAATAACTTTTGTTTACTGCCCAGGTTGAAGTTACTGCCCAGGTTGACGTTTACTGCCCAGGTTGACGTTTACTGCCTAGGTTGACGTTCAGAGATGTTCTGTTTTTATCGATATTAGCCGACAATTGAAGGTATATAGGAATAGGGAAACCACGTACCAGTGGAAATAAGTCAAAGTTACTCGGTAAGGCTTGGAAAAATTACTTCCCGCGGCCAAGGCCTTGGACAGTAATTTTTCCAAGCCTTACCTCGTAACTTTGACTTATTCCCGACGGAACATAGTTTCCCTCTAATCTACAAGATGGATAGTATGTTGTGATAATACTAATGGGATTTCCCAGTCACCCCACCCATACAAAGGAAGAACAAAACCAAAGCTATCTCATCCAGCCATTGTAAATGTAATTTATCACACTTCATTGTAAATACTCTCATGATGTCATCGTAAATATCATCAATGTTAGTACACTATATAAAGGAAATAAAAGAAGAAACCAACTGATGGCCCTGGAACCTACCGATAATAAGATGATTACATCCTAAGTACACACTTCCAGAATAAATATAACTTTAAAAAATAGATGGCATTATAGGGGCAATGCAACACGAGTTTCCTCTACACCGATTAGCATATAGACCCTATTCCATAGGCTGGTTCCCACCTTATATACTTGGCCAAACAAATACCTGGCAACGACTTGTACCCAAAATGCCAGGCGGGGTTTATTTATTTTGGGAAACTCGCGTCATAATCCCCGTATTCAGAGATCTAAACTGCAAAATGGCGGACGCAAAAAAGACAACTCTAACTCTCAACGATACAGATTAGAAGTCTATTTTACAACTGTGATGTTCAAGAAAGACGTTTAACAGTAGGGGGGAAATATTCGATTATATTATATTTAATGTAGCTTTAAGAGAGTCTATAGAGCCTCCAGAGGTTACTAAACTCCCGATTATCGCCCCGGGTAAAGCAAAGTTCCGCTCCCGATAGACTTGGCACACTACGACAAAATGAACCACAGTTTTCTGAGTTATAATTGGAGAAACTGAATATAATTTCGGATTCCCATGAAGAAATAGCTGAAATTTCCATTACTGACATCAGAATTTCAATTTGAGGATGTTTGAAAGCCGTTAAACTGCATTAATTCTGGGTTACGAGTAAGGGGTCTATCACTATACTACGTCGGTAACCAGCGAAACCCGGAACTTGGTCAACAGACTGAATTACGGGATACCTCAATAGGGTCTATTTTTATTTGTGATTACCTCTAGGAGGGCATGACCTGGGAACAGTGAACACGTGTGGCCGTCTGGTCCCATGCCCAGTACGAGCAGGTCAAAGCGTGGCGCGTCAGTCCCGGGGAAGATGGTGCGTACTGCCGCCTCGTACTTCTCTGCCGCCTCCTCCACTGCCACAACAAAAGTCACCTCGTCAGTATGCAGAACAATTAGGAGTATACGTCCCGAAAACTAAAATATGGACCAGGGATGAAATCGGGACTGAGGAAAAAATTTGAAATTTAAAAGGGTTATAAAAAAAAAGAATAATTTATAACATTAACTCGGAACAGAATGACTTTGAATCAATATATATTTTAACACTATGAGTGTTGCTGATGTATATAAAATGTCGAATTCCGTCATTTGTCGGGGAACTTGCATCCCTGTTGTACATGTGTACAGTAAACCCTGCCTAATGGACAACCCGCGTAAGCAGACACTTTTTGTTTAGATTGGAAATTTTCACCAGTATTAGATGTTCAGTTTAACCCTGTGTAAGCGGACACCCGCATATAATGGTCAATTCTCACGAAACGTTGACATGAGGGGTAATTAGTGGTCCCTAGATACGTCAAACTGAGGGCTACACAACATATAAATATTTCCCACTAATTTCAAAAATCCACAGAGATTGAACAGATTTTACTGCATTCGGACGATAACAGCAAAACTACACCAATTATGACTTTCCATCCAACAATGTAGTTTCCAAAATTAACTTTTTGAAAAAGATGTTTGATGGATTAATGCAAGGTACCTAAAGTCTCTAATGTATTCTTAGGAGGTATAGCGATTACAAATTTATTGTTCTATATTGAAAATCAGAGGCTTTTGCTTTTGCATTCGGACGATAACATTAAAACTACCCCAAATTTTAAATTGAAATGGTTGCCTTGATAATTGTGATAGGAATTTTTTCTCTCTTTTATCAATGGAAATTACTTAATACAAAAGATATATCACACATACAAATAAGTTACAATGCATTTATTTTTCCATTTCACTGTCTTCTGTGAACTTTACGATTTTTCCACTTTAAAAAAGGCTGAAAATGAGAGGTTTTTGGTCTTTTCGTTTTGAAAATATCTGATATAGCCCTAGAAGACCATATATCACACTAAAGCTTTAGGTAGGATGCTTTCATGTGAACTTATAAGAAGGACTAATTCCTTGAATCTAAAGTGTTAGAAGCTGGAACATACATGTAAACGATTTGTGAGAATTGACCATTATGCGGACAGTTATTTTGGTACAATACCTCGTGTAAGCAGACACCTTTGGCGAATACCCTACCAAAAATAGATTAATCTGTGTTTTTATGAGGGTGTGTGAGTATATTCAAAGAAAATACATTTTGTAATTCAATGTTTAAACAACTTTGGAGCAAATTAAGATATTAAAAAATGGATTTCAGATCTATCCTCGCCTCTGTCTCCGCTACATATCGGTATATAACTCATGCACATTAGCCAGGAGAAACCTTGAAAACACCGCTTAAGAGGACATCCCGCGTAAGCGGACACTTTGGCCCGGAGCGGAAGGTGTCCGCCTATGCAGAGTTTTACTGTACATATACATCAAACCTGTGCAGTCCGGCGTGTCGGCGAAGACGTGCTCCTCCGCGAGATCCACTTTGCTCATCAAACCATCACGATAGATGGTGTAGGTGCATTCTGGGTTGTCAAACGACACGTGCCGCTCATCACAGAAAAACACCCGCCATTTAGACCAGTCCGTGTTCTGGCTGGGCAGGCCATTGCACAGAAATTTAGCAGCACTTCCTCCTGAAAGGATAGGAATAATTCGAATTTGTATTATGGATTATCAGAAACCAACAACTCCTGGAATTTATCAATGTATTTTTAATCATGAATGAATATTTATGACACTACGTTTCGGACTTTTGGGTCGTTCACCAGGTGTGTTTATTTCACTTATTTCCGTTGACTTCAATCGCCGTGAATCGGTGCAGTGGAACACCCCCAACTGGACGATGGCTGAGATCAAGCAATCAATGCAGTAGAGCCACGGCCATTAAACGGGTGGGGCTGTTCCACTACACCGATAACTACCATGCGAGTTCAATTAAGTGCCTGGCCACAAAACAATGATGTACATCACCATGTTGAAGAATCGGTCAGCCTAATGGAAGAGGTCAATATTATAGGGCCTCTTCCACCTAGTCAGACGTAGTTCGACTCTGTTCGTTCCTCACTAGTCTATGGGGAGTGAAAACGGACACAGCCTTGTACTTCGTATTAACTACTTCCACCCAAACGGCTGATTCATAAAACACTCTTTTGCATTTAGAAGTGTTTATTCAATTTTGCTTGAAATAGTTCTTCCATTGAATGTTGAACTGGTTTTTACATCAAGATTAGTTTACACAGAAAATTTGGGTAGGCGATGAATGAGAAAGGGGCGTATATATATATCCACAAGCAAAATCAGAAAAAAACTAACAAACTTTTGAGGTTGGTCAGTTAACGGCCATCACACAGGTAGTTACCATGCAATGCAACCACCCTACCCCAGTCCCCGGCCGCTGTCAGCCTGTGTATCCTACTCCGCACATGATGCCACATCAACTGCGTGACTTGCCGAAGACTGTTTGGGGCTCTTCCACTGCGCCGAAGGCTGAAATCTGTTGACTGTATCACCGCAAAACAACAACGGCCAACACTTTGCAGGCAGCATGACGGCAGCACGCTCGCCCTAACTCCTCAGAGAAATACGGCCAAATAACCGCTGTTATAACCAGGACAGAACCCAAATGTGAGTAGAAATTACACACAACCAAAACACAACAACCCAAACCGCATTCCACAAACCTAAACTCAATATATTCGCACAACCAAACATAGCAAAACATCCAATCGACAAACCCACCCATTATCGCCCACCCGCGAGGCGGGAAAACGCGCCAACGCGCCAAACCCAACACCAACTCCACACATACACAACCCAACACAACACAACAACACAAATATGGACAAAACAAACAACCCCATGGAAATAGAACAGGAAAACTCACTTATATATGATCCAAACCTGACCATAACAGACAATGAAACACAAGAGTCACAAACACTAACTGAGGAGGACTCAGACTCTGAACCCACATCCCAAACATCCCAAACAAACACAACAAACACAACAGACACAACAGACACAGATCAAAACACAGAAACCAATGAAGCACAAGCATCACCACAAACCCAAAGAAGGAGTACCCGGAGAAAAGAGACAAAGGACTACGCAGACATGGTCAAACCCAAAAAACACAAACAAGGCAAAGAACCAGACACAACACAACCACAAACACAAGAAACTCACCCAACAAAACCAACACAACCACAAACACAAGAAACTAACCCAACAAAACCAACACAAAAGAAAACACAGAAAACACAATGCACAAACTGCAAAACCCAACAAACAAGAATCCAAGAACAAGAGATACACATCCAAAAACTCAACCAAGAAATGGAGGACTTGGAAACACAATACCAACAAACCCAACTACACCTAAAAGAAGCAACCCAACGCACCAAACTACTCGAACAACAAATCCAAGAACAGAAAAACGCAACCCAAAACCTAATCAAAATAAACCAAAAACTAGATGTCCAAAAAACACAGGCAGAAACTCAACTCCAATCACAAAAAGAACAAACACAAAAAGCAGAAGATGTCCTGAAAGACCTTCTGGACCAGAGTACCCACCTCTGGAAACAACAGGAACCCAAAAAAACACAACAACCCAAACCCAAACACCAAGTACTCATCATCGGAGACTCAAATATCATCCCAATATCCAAACAACTCCAAACACAGGAGAACATGTCAGTCAAAAACATAACAACATACACAACAGCCGAACTCACAGAAATGTCCACCAAAACCACAGAAAGCACAACAAAAGCCGGACACATCTTCATCCTGGTCGGCACAAATGACACAAGACACAACCTCCCACCCCTTGAAACATACCAAAACATCATAGCAGCCACAAACAACATCAAATCAAACACAAGAGCCAAAGTAACGATACTCATCCCACCCCCAATAGACACCAACACAAGACACACAACAAACATAAAGCTAATCCAAACAGCCCTAACCAAAGACACTGAACAAAACACACTGAACATATTTGAACAAACCAAACTCCTCCCCGACAGATTCCACATCGACCACACAAACCTAAAAAACGCAACACAAACCCTCACCAACTACATTGAAAACACATCCCCACCCCCAAGCCCCTCAAGAAACAACCCAACCCCCAGCCCCCCCACCCCCCCACCCCAAACCTCAGAACACGTATCCCAACCACACCCTTCCACACTCAACCCACCAATGAGCCAATCACCCCCAAACGTATGGGCAACCCCACCAAAAGCCGAAACCACGCAATCAGAGGCCAACAAACAAAGCCAAGCACGCGCCCCCCTACTACCCTCGCCCACCCACCACTACAGAACACTACCAAACCCACAACTCCCAACCCACCCCCAAACCCGCCACTCAAGTGCCCAACCCACCCAATACCACCCAAATCCAAACAACATCACTGAGGAGGTCCACTACCGCCCCCACGACCTGGGCCATATCATTGGCAAAGGCGGAAAGAACCTCACCCACCTCAGTAACACACATGACGTCCTCATCAACACAAGATACACTGACCCCAAAGATGAAGGCAAAATCCACATTACAGGAAAACCCAAAAATGTAAAAAACGCAATAGATAACATCAACACATTACTCCAATCCATTACACAAAACAGAAACACACAACCCACCAGAAACACAAGATCGTCAAGCCCAGCCCTACACAGAACCCAAAACCAAAGATCCAGGACCCCAAGCCCAAACATATCCCAGCACAACCCAAATCGCCACAGTAGAGATTACCGATACTGAGGTATAGGCCAACACCGCCCCAACAACGCACCTAACAGAAATAACCCAACAAAAAAAACAAAAAACCCAGACACACAACCAACCCAAAAACCCAACCCTGACCCCCCACCCAAACCAAAGAAAAACAAAAATAGAAGAAGAAAAAGAAACAAAGGCAAGAAATACCACCCCCCCATCAAAATCCTATTCAGCAACATAAACGGCATCACGGGCAAAAAACTCAGCCTACAATCAGCCCTGAAAACCCACAACACATCAATAGCAATAATCAACGAAACCAAAACCAAAAAACCCCCCAAAATAGAAGGATATACATGGTACCACAAAGCCAGAGAAACAAAAGGAGGAGGCGGGGTAGGCATTCTAGTAGAAAATGGACTAGCTGCCCACACAGACGAAATGAAAATAGAACCAAACACCAACACCGAATCCATATGGATCCAACTAAAACAGAACCAAAGCACAATAATAATAGGAACCTTCTATGGACCCCAAGAAACAACAAACATAAACAAAGCACAATCCACATATGACGAACTCACAACCCAAATCACAAAACTCAAACATAAGGGTGAAATCCTCCTGATAGGCGATTTTAATGCCAAATTGGAGATCAACGAACAGAATATAACACAAAGAAAATCAAGGAACGGCCAGCTACTTGAAGACCTCATGGACGCAGCCGAACTCAAATCACTGACAACCCAAAAAGGTGTAACCCAATGGACAAGGGAAAACAGGAAAAACTCAACCCAAAAATCCATCATCGACTACGCAATATGCACAAAAGGTATGTACAAACTAGTGAATAAGACTAACATAGACAAGGAAGGCCTATATGACATAAGAGGTAACAATAAAACCCAAACCGACCACAACACCATAACACTAGAAGTCAAAAGTGACCAGAACCAAACAGCCAACACAAATGGAAAAAAGACAGCCTGGGCAAAAGGAAGCAAACGTAAGTGGAAAGCCATAAACCTAGACCTCCAGGAAGAAACACAATCAAACCCAAACATGTCCTACACCCAATATCAAAACACTATCCAAAAAACCCTCAAAAAACACTTAGGGACAATAACTATCAGAAAGCCGGAGAAACCACCAGACCCAAAGAAAATAAAGAAACTAAAGAAGGCGAAAAGACAGGCCAAAAAGGAATACAATAAAGCATGCAAAACAAAAAACCCAGAAACCATAAATACAACCAGAACCAATCTCAAAGAGATAACCCACACCATAAGAACCCAATACGAGAAGCGAGAAAAAGAAAACATAAAACAAAAACTAAAAACTCTAATAGACCAAGGAGGATCAAACTCCAACCTCTTCTGGAAAACGAGAAAAAGAATAATAGGACACGAACCCAACAACTATGACACAATTGATGACAATGGCAGAACGATCCCAAACCCCGACAAAGCCAAAGAGCACATAGCCGAATACTTTGAGACCCTATACAAAGCTAGAGAAGGAACACAAGACTATGAATCTTGGACTAGAACAATTGAAAATGCAAACGCAAAAAGCAGGGAAAACACAGTAAAAAACACAGAACACATGGAACCCTTCACACACAAAGAACTCATTAAAACCATACAAACGCTAAAACGCGGCAAATCAAGTGGACCAGACAAAATCCCAAATGAACTCGTAAAGGAAATGGACAACACAAACCAGACTACTCTACTTAGACAATTAAACCAAATCAATACAAAACAGGTCATCCCTAACCAATGGCAGACAGGGATAATCACCAGACTCTATAAAGGCAAAGGGATTAAGGGCCAATGTAAAAATGAAAGAGGCATAACGGTCTCCAGCAATATCGGAAAAATATACGAGAGACTCATTAACAACAGGATAAAGGAAAACATAAAAATCACCCAAGCTCAGCTGGGAGGAAGACGTGGGGCATCAACCGTAGATCACATAATAACAATCAAGGATATCATACATGCAAACAAAACCCAAAAGAACCCAACATACATAACATTCCTCGACGTCACAAAAGCCTATGATAAAGCATGGAACGAAGCGATAATGTACACACTGGGAAAAAGAGGAGTTTCAGGCAGCACATGGACCATAATAGACAAACTTAACCAAGGCCTGACAGCAACAATTAACACTAAACACGGAAAGACAAGAAAAATCCAAATAAAAGACAGCATAAGACAAGGTGGAGTACTTGCAGTCACCCAATACTCCACACTAATGGACGAAATAAACCAAACAATCGAAGACCTCCACCCAGAATTCAAACACAAGCAAACTGAACCCAAATGCCTACTATGGGTAGACGATGTAGCCATAATAACCAACAACCTTACACAACACCAACATATGCTAAATATCACAAACGAAATAGCAAACAGGTACCGGATAAAATTCGGAGACGAAAAATCAAAAACTATCCTAATAGGCCAGGGCCCCAAATACCCAACAACAATAGGTGACACAAACCTAGACTACACCAACCAATACAAATACTTAGGAGAAACCCTAAATGACAAAGGAACCATCGACGACCACATAAACGAAGTAAAGAAGAAATCAGAAGCGGCCTACCAAACCATAATATACATAGCCAAAGACCAAAACTTCAGAGGCATAGAAATGGAAACAATATGGAAACTCATCGAAACATGTATACTACCAATAATAACCTACGGATCGGAAACCTGGGAACTCAACAAACATCAGACCAAACAAATCAACAAAATACTCGACAGTATCATAAGGAGAAGCCTCAACACTCCAACATCCACCCCAAGACTAAACCTGTACATGGAAACCAAAATAAAAGACCCAACAACACTCGTAACAACCAAACGCCTAAACCACTACTGGAAAACCCAAAACCACAAAACAATAACAGAAATACCAAATAATAGCAACTGGAAAGCCAAAACAGAAAAACTAATCAAAGAACTAGATATCGATCCCCAAACCGTCACCAGTGCCACGAAAAAAGAATGGGCCAAACTTATCAACCAAAAAACCCACCTAAAGTGGATAGACAACATTAACACAAACAAAGAAACCCAAACAAAAACCAAATACCTAATGAACAGAACAAACTGGGAAACCCCACAGAGGCCAAGCTACCTGAACAAACTAACCAGGAAACAAGCAAGCCAAATATTCAAACTCCGCAACAGAATGTACCAAACCAAAGAAAACTTCAAATCTATGTTCCAAACACACGAATGCAGGCGGTGTGGCCTCACCAAGGAGACAACCCAACACATACTAAACCAATGCAAAATATTACACCCCACCGACAAAACTAAAACCTACATAAACCAGATCTTCTCAAACGATATCCAAACCCTAAGACAAATAGCCACAATAACCAACACAATAGAGGAAAACCTAAAAACCCAAAAAAACACCCAAAACACAACAACCAAAACCCACCGGACCCACCATACCCAACTAGCACAGCTCGCAAGCAACAATAAAACTTGCTCGAGCGACCCGGAAAACCGGGAGAGTGCACGAGGGAGTGAATAACTCCACTCTCATGAAAGAAAAGAAGAAGGTCTACTCAAAATAGGCTTGTCAGTCGTGTTGCCTCCTCACCAGACCTATACTGATTAAGCGATTGCTATTATAACTATCGATACTCTTTTGTTGTCGTGCAGTAAGCACAGCGCTAGTTATGGTTCACACAACCCAAACATATTTGTACTAGTATGTACTAGTATACGGTACCGGTACGAGAGCATAGGGTCGGACCAGACGGTATCTGGACGCCCCGCTTTGTAAATTGTAGCCAGCACGACTCGGTTTTCAGACCAGTCTGACCAGCTATTCTATTGAGTATTGTACTTGTGTCTCTACCCAGCTAAATAGCTAATGTTGGGTTATTCCCGTGTGAAGTCGTTTAGTCAACGCAAGTCGTCTTTTCGACACCTCCACCATCTCAATGGAACAACCCTTTAGTTGGTGTGACCGCGATCTCTTCCTCTAACTTCTAAGCCTACATCGCCTTTCGAGCTCACCTGTCAAATACTGACAGAGTGGGAGTGATTGTGACGCGTACCCCTTCAGAACAACACCGAAGTATAACCTTACCGGAAAGCCCTATTGTGAAAATGCCTCTTTCTTTTATCGCAGTTCTTGAACATTCTGCTATAAATTCACAGACTTTGTCTGAAACGACTGCATCTGTCTCATAAACTCGAAAGCCGGGGTTCTCCATGGGCGCCGTCATGTTTGATCTCGTGTCCACGAGATTTAATTTTTTTTTTTTTTTATGTATTTCATGAAAAAATGTATATTTGCCATTTAATGCATATTCATAACTTGTATATAACTATACAACATACCTTTACGGGAATCTAATTTAAAATAGTAATTTCTAAAATTTCTCTGTGTTCTCCCATGGTGCAATTCGCACTAGCAAAGAAGCAAACATGGCGGACGTACTGAGTGTGCTCCGTCAATACCACATCGAGAAAAAGGAGATATTTGACAAGGATGATCAAGTTGTGTTCAACGATTTCGCCTGGCCGAAGACAGCTAAGACCAACTACCTTATATGGGGGTAAGTTTCAAGTTGCAGATTACTTTACTTTTGACAGTGGCATTGTTTTTGTCCACGACTGGTTCACGCACGGGGTATGTCAGGAGCTGCTGTTGTTGTTGATTGACGTCGCAGAAGGGGTAGAACTACTAGAAGCAGTGCCGAAGCAGAAGTGCTCGTAGTATATTTTCTATCTTGTATAAAGACGTAGACGACAATAACATTACAGTGATACACTCTGCAGATGTAGATGTCGATAAGAGTAGGGTTAAACACTTGACAGTTCTTTTTAGTCATTAGAAATGGGATACGTTGAACTCTTGGTCATCAGCTTTCAATGTTTCATTTTAAGTTTAGGCTAGAATTTAGAAATTAAACGAAATGTAGGTGTAAATCTAGAACTAGGGACAAATCTCAGAACCGACAAGTTTGTTTTATTAGTGCTTTCGTCAAAAAGATCGTGTGCATCACTACTATAAGGTATAATGGTACTACTACTAGAATAGGTCAAGATATTATTGGGTTATTGGAAATCCAGTATTCGTTTACTTTTAGTGGCTTCATCCCATCTTAGTATCAATCTTAATTCTTATCAATATAACCAGCCCTGTTGACAAGGGTTGGTTTGCTCACAATGTAGCTTAAGTAAAATGTAGATAAATAACTGTCCTATGTCAATATGTGAGACACTGCAGTTAGGGAACCAGCAAGAGAGAATGAACTTGTAAAATGGCTGGACTTGAGATGCAGGGAAGCTCCATTGGAATTATTAAGTGTTATAAAGCAAGAGTACACTATCCATAATCCAATATTGATGTAAAACAAATTTGTGCATGATGTTGATTGATCATAAATTTGTTTTGATACACGCAAAGTGTCCAAATATTAATGATCGCTAGGGCTCAGCATTGAGAGCAAACCAACCCTGTTTAGGACCAGGTCTGATTATACTGGCTACTCTCAATGCTGACCTCTGGAAATTGTCTATACCTGTTCAGGACTTAACATGTATACAAATGTATACATATTTATAATGAATAAATATATTTGCCAATTTGCTTTTACACTGCTACTAGACAAGGTGCTCTTAGTTTTGAATTGTGTATTTAGAGGTAGTTTTCTAGTGGAACCTCCCTGCTTCTCTATTCCAGCTATTTTGTTCATGCATTCTCTCAGGTTCCCTCATTGCATGCTACCTAGCGTGTTAATATAGAACAGCTGTTCACCCCTCAATTGAGATGAGTTAATTCTTTATCTACAACTGATGAGTCTATGAAATCAGAGATGTCAGTTTTCCATTTTTCCGTGGAAATCCACTTTTCCATATTCAGTTTATGTAATTGCTTTTTCTAATGTAAAACAAAGATAATATTGATTTAGCCTCATTTACGCCAATAGAACAGTGGTTTCAACCTCCTGACAGACCCTCAGCCCCATGCCATAGACAACAAGGACATATTATCCAAGTTTTCTGTCTCGTTGAGGCAGAAAAATCCACATGAAAAATATTTCCACTTTTTTCCCTGACCCCAACTGACATCTCGAATTGAAATATAATTACATTACAATTGTTAAATTGAATATTTTTTTTATGTACGACAACAGTCGTAGGATTCTACAACATGAGTATTTCCGATATACAGTGTTTGTTGGTAGTTGGCCATTCGACTTTTCTGGCCAGCCGTTCTCATACCATGTCTGTGTTTTGTTGGAAGTAAGAAAACTCATCACAGTAAATGTGAATGGGTGAGATTTTTACCTAAACCAAAATAATAGATTCGATCATTCGACTTTTCTCCCTTTTCCGAAGGAATTGTATCACAACAAAATATCAATAGAACTGCTATTCCACTTTTAAATTATGATTGTATGAAACATCTATTCACCCAGAAACACAATATAATGACAGGACATATGTATTGAAAAGACAAATGAAACTTCAAAGACAGGTGCGTGATAGCTGTTTCTATTTTGTGATTAATGCAGTACGGGCAAAGATGGCATTTCAAAGGACTACTACACCCTGGACTGCATTCTGTTCCTGTTGCGGAATATCACCATGCCGCATGCACTCTATGTCAGAGCTGCTGCTGTAAGTATTGAGGTTTTCTCTTTTCAACTGTAAGGGGGTGGGGAGTTAGTTCAGTGGTTAGAGCACCGGACTGGTAACCCCAAGGTTGGAAGACTTTGTGGGTTCGAGTCCCACCCCCAGCAGTGGTAGATTTACTGCTATACCAATGGCCAATCCTTCTCATACCATGTCTATGTGGTGTGGGAAGTAAAAGAACTCTCACCTCGGTAAATGTGTCGGGGTGAGATTTCTACCTGAATTCATCACATAGATTCGATCACCACCCTTGGGGTGTAAAAGAACCTTGAGAAAGTCTGGAATAATGGTTGACTGGACGTAAAATCAAACCAAACAAACAAAAACAATTTTCAACTGCAGCTTTTTATTTCTATTCATGGTCAATCTCCATGTCCAAAATCTGGTTATCGCCTATAAGACAGTCAAATGTAATTAAGAAAACATGCATCCATCTCTAGAGAAAAATTGTCTATTGGGATAAGATGAATTATAGTAAAGTATTGGAAATATCCATACGATTTTCTTTCTCTTTTTTTTTTTTAAATTAGTGTGAAGTATCTCTCATAAGAAGCATGACTTTTTTCAGATACAGTTTGGTTGTAGCAGGTCAGTTGAGTAAAGCATGGCAAATTCACACCGAAATCAAAAGAATTTAACTGCAAAATATTTCAAGATGATATGATGGTTGATGAGAATGATGTAGACAGACTTTGTTAAAGAATTCACAGTAATATTACATTTCAACAATGCAGTGGAAGATCTTCCAATGCGGCAGAACTGGTCGAGAAAAAGAAGCATTTATAAATAGGGCGATAATCGCTTTTTAAGTGAGGACACAGATTTTAGTAGCTGAATATCAGCAGCCCGATCATTCCACAGTTTTTTTTCCACGATTATAAGTTGACTTAGGAATCACAGTTCCACGAGTTGCTTCAGGCAGGGAATTAATCTTGGATCCCGAGCATGTACGCCTTTCTCGTTTATCCGGTCAACATTGTGCCTTTTTCTATACAACATGATGAGTAGCTATCATTTTTCTTCGCTTCCAAAGTGGTTCAATTCGGCAGTCAATCAGTAGCTGATTGTTCATGATATCATTATCAGAAACTCCATTTTCCCCCCAATAGATATGCTTAAAATCAGAATTCGCTGAGGTCACGACGTCTTGGGCAAACCTCAAACAAATACTATAGAGTTGGTAATTATAGTTCCAGGGTCTGTGTGTGATTGATGTAATATTGTTCTATTATCATATTCCAGACTGCCAACGTAGCTGTCGTGCGACGTCCCGACAGAAAAGATCTGCTCGCCTATCTAAATGGAGAAACTAATACTTCCACAAATATTGACAAAAGTGCGCCGCTGGAAATATCTTTACAACGTCCAACACAACGTAAGGAGTTATCTTTTATGTATTTTGAAAATTTGTCCATACACTTAGATTAGTTATATTAGGGATTGAATTTTCGCTTTTCTTTAAGAATGAAATATCCATTTAAAAAACATGTATATATTACTTCTTATCAATTTCATTTCATTGGCATGTTAGGATGTCGTAGTATATTAATTTCAGTGAAATACTCTATCTCTCTGAAATGCTTTATCTCGATTGAATTATTCATAAAAACTTACTTTGTATTTTCAGTGAAAAGGGGCTTAGAAGAAAGTACAACAGATCACGAAAAAAAGAAACCTCGTCTCGAAGTAAGTTGAGTTACTTATTTGCAAGATATTCTGTTCGTATTTAAGACACTTCTGGGATAACATCGCTTTTACTATTATTTTTAGAAATAGCCACACTTATTTAAGATAAAATGAATGCAAAATATTTGTGAAAATAAAGCAAGAGTGTTATCTACATTGAACAGAATATTTTTCACTCTATTGTGTGTGTTGCGATATGGTACAACATAGTATCGAGAAATAATTAGACTTTCACTAAAAAAAATTTCCCCAAGAACCAGGTACCTCTTGCGTCAACGAAAAAATCCAAACGATTTCACCAAGAAGAATAGAACTTTAGAGGGGAAAGGTCGGGGGAGCGATTATGCACATATGGTAAGAAACTTCCTCATGGTAGTATTATTGGTGTATTATAGGTTACGGGGAATGTTTAGCCTCGACTCGCATACATCATGTTGAATCTTTTTTGCAGGCGGCACAAGTACAGAGAGACAAAGAGCGGTTAGCTGCCAAGCTCGATGGACCTCGCGAGTCTTCTGTCATCCCCTCACAGATCATGTAAGCTTCATGTTTTTCTCGTGATACTTACTCAACATTTATCATATTAACAGTATATGCTAGAGAGCAATAACTAATTTGAATTTCTAACACTTGATATTGATGTGCTATAACTGCTACTGATTGATAAGGTGTTAGTTACCTAGTTAATTAAATACAGATTTTGATTACTATGACGTGGCAATAACACCTCTAGGGCAATCTGATGCCGTTTACCCTTTAATGACGCATGATGCCTGGAAGCATCCGCGCCTTGAGGCATCATTGTTGAAGCAATATCATGAAATCTTCATAAATGTACATATGACATTATACTTGGATTTTTTTTAAAAACCGTGATTACAAACATTTATTTGAGTTCTAACGATTATGTGCCCGTCCTCTAACGGTACAAACTGCCACCAGCACGTTAAACCCAAATAAACAGATGTTAAACTACCCAAATAAACAAACAAGCACCCGTCCTTACGGCAGTAGCTCGGCCACAGGAACCCATCCTTAAATGGTTTAAAAAGAAAAATTAAAAACAAATTTTACCCAACTTGGCTCTAAATGCTACACTATGCCACCTACACAGGGCCTCTTCACTATCAGAGGCCATCCCGCTGGACAAGATCGCTGCCATGAAAGCCAAGCGTCTTGCCAAGAAGCGTGTGACGATCAAAGTGGACGACGAGCTCATGTTGGAGCAGCGCAGCTTCATCGACGCCGAGGTGGACGTGACGCGGGACATCGTGAGCCGGGAGCGGCAGTGGAGAACGAGGACCACCATCCTGCAGAGCGGCGGAAAGGTACTGTCACTATCAAAGAAACTAATTTATCTCACCCCAGATATTTTTTCTCCATAGACTTAACATTGGGAACTCGTATCTAATGCCCATTAGATATATAGGACAAATATCTAATGGGAGATAATGTCACAAATGTTAGCCCATTAGTCAATATTAAGGGTGAGATAAATTCAGAAACCCATTCAAGTTTAGGGTCAGAGCTCGATCCCATCTCATTTGAATCACATAGCAATTCATGCGGCTTCGCCTTGTGAATTACTATGTGATTCAAACTCGATGGGATACGAGCTCAGACCCTAAACTTTCATGGGTTTCCTCTATAGAGTGTTTCTATGTCTAACGGGGCAGTAGAACTGCACCAATCCACTGTACGACCACGAATAGAGAGAAACAGGTCAAGACTAATGAGTGTTTGGTCTGTTTCCCTCTACGCCATCAGGTTTGAAGCGCTCAGGGATATTTATCTCATCCCTGGTATTTTTTCTCCATAGACTTGATATTGGGAACGCGTATCTAACGCCCATTAGATATTTAGGAACAAGATTCAATGGGGGATTATGTCACAAATGTTAGCCCATGAGTCAATGTTAAGGGTGAGATAAATTCAGAAACCCATTCAAGTATTGTGTCAGAGCTCGATCCCATCTTGTTTGTATCACGTAGTAATTCAAACTCAATGGGGATTCAAGCTCAGACCCTAAACTCTCATAGGTTTCCTCTATAGAACGAGGTGATGGCCACGTGAATATTCTGAAACGCTTCAAACGAGATGGCTATCGGGGACACTGGTGAAAGACGAATATGTTTTTGATTTTATCTTAGCCTGGATATATTTATCTGTTTATCACCCATTGAGTATGAGTTACCGTATGCCTGTTAAGTACGAGTTCCTAATGTTAAACGTAATATTATTAAGAATACGAGGCACATACACTTCTTAACACAGCCGATGCTATAAAGAAAATAGTGATGCTTAAAAAAAAAAGATTAAAAAAAAAGTAAACCTATGGGGATTTATACCAGGCTAAGATAAATGAGGCTACTTCATTATCCAGCTATTACTGAATAGATTATGAAGACGTGGCAATAACACCACTATGGCAAGCCGATGCTACCTTCAACAAAAACTTGAAAAAAAGACCTGATGAAGGATTGACAAATAATCCGAAACGTTGTATTTCTAACCGCAAATAAACAACACCTGTTATACCTATTTTATTTCTTTGTCTCTGGTTGTGCCTTCTCCTTAACACAAACTATTGAGAAAACAAAGTTGATTTCTAAATAGACAATAATCGATGGATTATTGCAAAACTGTTGTGTCATTCTGACAGCGAATTGAACAAGTATTTTATCGGAATATGTATTTCTGTTTTCTACAGAACTTTGCCAAAAACATATTTGGCATCCTGCAGTCTCTGAAGGCTCGTGAAGAAGGGAATTCGCGATCCTCTAACGTTCCCACCAGCACTCCGTCAGTGGTAAGTAACTGAAGAGATTAAACTACTCAAAACATACCCAACAATAATCTGTCAGCTTCATGTTAGCAGACGCATTAAAGTAATTTAAAGGAAGGTACGTCGTTACATAGTATTTCAGTTTTTATGAAGTGTAAATAAAAAAAACAAGTATGACGTGGCGACGTCCTACTCCCTCAGCGATGCTACCTTGAATGACAGTTATTAGAACTGCCCCTAACCACCGTAACCATGGTGCACACTTGGTCGTGACATCACTCTGTCAACAACCGTATCCCCAATGTATCTATAGTGATCTATAGGTACAGACAGCTGCTGCTGTGGGTTTTATTATAACAAATGTTTGTTGTTAGTCCTAAAGCAAATACTTTTAGGGAAATGGGGTCAAGGTTTTGCCGTGCTCGGCTCATCAGGCATCTTGTTCAGCTTATGAGGGTTGTTTCAAGGCGTGGGACCAAGAGGTCCCTGCTTTTTGGTGTCATGTCCAAGTGATAATTGATGTATTTATTTGGTATAATAAAGCTACACCTGTGTTTGGATCATGAACATAATGTGCAGAGGTTACAAATTCCCCAAGCGGGGAATCGATCACCAAGTGCCCCCATGTTTTGGGTATATTGATCACCCGTATACATTAAAAAAAAAAAAAAATGTTACCTATAGCAGAGATGCCAGTTTTTCAATTTTCGAAGTAAATTCTTGTTTTGATTTCCAGTTTATAAAACTCCCTTTTCTTGTGTAAAACAAAGTTAGTATAAATTGTGCCTTATTCACATCATTGAACAGTGGTTCAAACTTCCACACACACCTGCCTCATTCCTTCGCCAGTTCCGATGTGTTTCCCATGTTTTTTCAGTTTCTCTGAGGTAGAAAATTCCACATGTTTTCACTTTTGATTATGACCACAAACGACATCCCTGTGATGGTAACCATGGGATTTGTATGCATTTTTTTCTAGGTGCAAACGCGGCCTCAGGCTCCAGTCGTGTACAATCGTTACGGACAGGAACGTTTCGTAGGAAAAGAAGGTAAGACGTCTGAAAATTTCAAATTCGTTTAACAATTTTCTGTTCGAGGCTATTGAATAATCGGTTTAGAAATTATTTTTTTTTAGATAGATAATCTTTTATCTAGATTCATAAGGTTACTGATCCTACTTGCATCCTCAACTGTTATCATCTAAACTTCGTGGTCTGTTCAGGGAATGGCGATAAAACATTCCCCTGTATCTTTTCCTTTCCTTCTTCTTTCTGTACATCACTTTTTAGGTTCCTTATCGGAAAGATTTTTTCAAGGCATATTTAGTATAGGCATGGTTGCATGGAATGCTGAAATATTAATATTTAGTTTAAGAAAAATGTTAATATCAATATTTAGTTCAAGAAAAAAAACCCAGCTTAATGCCTGCTTTTCGATCATTTCTAATTCAATAAGTTGTTAAAAATACTTGCTTGGAGTTGTGGTGTTTTTATACACTTACTTGTATTAAGAAAAAAAGAACATTGAAGAACTAATCACTCTTCTCTGGATATGAAAGTGAATCGCCACTTATGACTATAAGAGTAGTCATTGTCAATCCTGAATTGTTTACTTAACACACTTGGTTTTGTTTACAGAGACGGAAGGTTTTAAGATCGACACAACGGGCACATATCACGGTATGACGCTCAAGTCGGTGACGGAGGGAGTGACAGCCCGTAAACCGGAACCACAGCGACCGCCGCCACAGCAGCAAGCTCCGGTCGCCAGACCCATCTCACAGGCCCGCCCGCCCGCCAACGCCAAGCGAGGTGCGTTCCATACAGTGTATAATAGAACCCCGCCTAACGGACAACCCGCGTTAACGACACCCCGCGTTAACGGACACCCCGCGTTAACGGACACCTTTGCTCGGAACGGTTCCCTCTGTTGGATGTTTATTTAACCCCGTGTAAGCGGGCACCCCGTGTAAGCGGGCACCCCGTGTAAGCGGGCACCCCGTGTAAGCGGACATCCGTGTAAGCGGACACCCGTGTAAGCGGACACTTTGGCCCGGAACGGAGGGTGCCCGCTTACGCGGGGTTCTACTGTATAATGATTTAGATATCTGTGGCTTATATATGCATATGTATTTGTTTTCTTGAATATGCACTTTGTTTGTCGTTATCGCATACATCGTTCATTTTTGGACTAGTGCAAGGCAGGGCTTCCAGCGGACGATTGTCCTTAATCCCATTATCTGAATTAAAAGAAACAAAAAACATACATTGACTGCCCAGCAGTTCTGACTGCAGGGCGTTAAAAATAAAATGTCCATTTTTCTTTTTATTGATCTCTGGTACAGGAGGAGCTGATGAGCTAGTTCTAGGATGAAAATACGCGAAGGCGTACGAGGCAAATTTTTATAAAGGTCTAGTTCTAGGATATGTCTAGAAAACAGACCTAGACTGGCTCTAGTCCCTGCATCCTATGGCTACCCTAATCGCTGGGATACAGGGACTGGTACAATCGGTAATGGTGTTAGATTTCTGGTGCTGTATAGCGCCAGTATTTCCAAAACTCTCCATCAGGAGTAGGCTAAACTTATTGCTATGACAACACAGACAGCACAGAACTGGAGGAGGGGGGGGGGGGAGGGGTAGGAGGAAGTATAGGGTTACAGGGAGTGGCTTGGGGCCATAAACAGGAGATTCTGTTTATAGTGGACAAGTCTTTGATTCATGGGCCAGTCAGAGAAGGATACATACTTTAATGAAATCTATTCTGATTGTGATTAATCATTTAATGAATGTTCATAATCAAAGACTTGAGCAAGTCTATAACAGGCCCAGCTTCAAATTGATTTTTAGTGAAATACCCCTGATGTTAAATATCGAACATCCTTCATCAACCTCACCGTCACCACTCCTCACCACATACAACCCCGAGAATGGTCTTACCAGCTGATCTACGGTTTTCTAGTGAACTGCTGCTGAATGTATATGTTAATGTGTTGCCTTTTTTGTCATTGCTGTAGGATCTCGAACACCTATCATCATCATCCCTGGTGCCCCGACGTCTATTATCACCATGTACAATGCCAAGGACATTCTCCAGGACATGAAGTAAGAATAGAAATGTGTTTCAAAACTCTTTCATATCAAATGACGGGTGGGGAGTTAGCTCAGTGGTTCGGGCACTGGACTTGTAATCCCAAGGCCGCGGGTTCGAGTCAAACTGCAGCCACTCTTCTCCTTCATACCCAGCAGTGATAGATTTACTGCTATATCAAAGGCCTATCCTTCTTGTGCCATGTATATGTAGCGTGGGAAATAAAATCACTCTCACTTCAGTAAATGTTTAGGGGTTAGATTGTACCTAAATTCATTTCATAGATTCGATCACCACCCTTGTGGTGTAAAAGAATCTAGAGAAAGTCTGTTAAGAACCTGTAATGGTTAACTGGATTTTAAATCAAACCAACCAACCAACATACGAAATGAAGGGCAGACTGTGACATAGTGAGGTAAACGACAAAACCACCTGCTTTTTTCAAGTCTTTTCTACGTCACTGTGATGTAACCCCGTCAATAAGGGAAATACGATAAGATAGGATGTGGCATGTGTGCTTTCTGTGCAGCTACATGAATGCGTTGTCAGCTGTCTGACAGCGACGTCAGCACACATGGTTTTCGAACAGTTACCAAGAGGGTTGATGTGTTTCCTGGTGAATTGCGTAGTGAGCAATTGTTTGAATCGTAGTATACGGAAACGGGGTTACTGTGGCTGTACATGATAAATACGCGGTAAAATTGACAATAAAACAAACCGAAGGCAAAGGTTTGTTTTATCGTCAATTTTACCAAGTATTTAACATGTACAGACACAGTAGACCTGTTTTCGTAGTATTATATACCTTAAAATATCCTATTTTCAACTTTGCTTCTGGGCGGGTTTTTTTTATTTCGGCACCGTACATGCCCCGTATGCCACATATATACCCGTATGTAACCTAGGTGTCGTACGGAGATAAATACGACATGGGTAGGAGCGGGCAGTATGTGTAGGATATATACTGCCACAGGTATATAATAATAGGCATTATGTCACTGCCAGGGTACAACTAGTTGTCATTGGGAAGGGCCCAAACAACAACCCCCAAAAAAAGAAAAGAAAAAATCAATAAGGGAAATACATTTCAAAACAGATAAATATAATAGTAATTCTTACTCGCGCTAGGGACTACTTTCTTCGTAGTTCCCTGATACCCTAGGACACTCAGAAGTGTCCCTAGGCTTCGCAAGAACCTTAATTCTCCCTCATACTTAACCAAGGTAAGTAATCGGATAATTACCTATTCAGTTTCTTGAGTATGTGGATAAAGACTTCCTGATACAACCACTGCGTTGAAAAATGAAATCACAATTCATAATCGATGGGCATGAGTTCCAAACATACATTACTTTTCAGTAATACGAAACATAAATGTTCACAGGTACGTCAGTGCAGAGACCAAGAAGGCTGCTGGAGTGAAGCGAGACAACGAAGTTCTACTTCAACGCCAGAAGGGCAGCGTGACCGTACCCTACCGTGTCATTGACAACGTGACTAAACTATCCCGCGATGACTGGTAGGTATCATACCCCGTATACACCCTCCATGTGACGACTTACCCATTAATATATACCCATGATATATATACATGTACTGTAAATATATAACGTTTCGCCATATAGCGTAAAGATTCTGTGTTGAACAGTGTTCCGAACGGCAAAATACGAAACACAGTTCCGTATTCGTCGACTAAAATATTAGTTATTCAGCCAAATTAAGGTTTGTTTTTAGAATTAATTTCGGGCATATGATAAATATAGTACGACCTACTATGCTTGTAAAAGCTACAAAGCTCTATGATAATTTATGGTTCATACAGAACTCTGCGTAAATATCTCGTTCCGTAAAAACCTTAAATTATCATCTCGTTTTTTTACCTTTTACAGCGTGGACATGTCGTTCTATATAAATATGTCCCGCATACCTATAAGATAGATAATACAATTTTTTTTTAAATTTAAATACTTTACTCAATTTCATTAGGTACAGAAAACAGTTCTTACGAATTGTATTGCAAAATGTTTGTCAAAGTAAGATATAAAAATCTCTGTTGTATCGCGATTTCCTCAGTAAGATTTCATTAATAGGTATCGCCTTATGAAAGTTAAGATAAAATGATGTAATCATCCTTTGTGTGTTAAGGTATCCATTATCAAAACAAAAAAGGAATACAGACCCGATGGTTACTCCTATCATCCTATGAGCTATGTCGATGAGAACATACTATGTGTACGATGCTTACTTGCAGGGATCGTGTGGTAGCAGTGTTCGTCCAGGGACCAGCATGGCAGTTCAAGAACTGGCCGTGGGGTGGTAACCCAGTCGACATATTCTCCAGAGGTCAGTGTTTGTTTTGCGCAAAATTCTCCTTGTTTAACCTAATTTTATCCTGACTTAACGTTTGTACAGCTGATGATAGTAGCCATCGTCTTGGGATGCCAGATTTCAATGTTTCCATTGAAATTCATGTTTTTATTTTTTTCAATGATTCCTCGTTTGATATTGATAAACCAAACGCTAGAATACCCAATTTAACCATAGACCATGATCCCCCACTGACCCATACAAAAACTTTCCCTTGATTCCCCAATGTAATGCATGTGTAAACCCTGTATTGTAGTTAAAATATTTCTTTTTTTCTGACCCCAAGTGGCAACCCTGCGCTAGCCAAATCAGAATAATTTCCAGAGCAGGTGCTATCATACAGGAAATCAATCCAGCGTGAGAAGCACTGGTATCCGTCATTTGAATGAAGTTGATAACGCCTTACTCAGGAGAAAATGCATCAAAAAGCACAGAAATTAAATTATTTCTGAGCCCCTTGTTTTCTGTGGAGCACATACTCAACAAAGCTGAATAACTATGTAAATCCCAACTCCATTTCTTTTAGCTTCACACATTTTAGAAAGTATCACTTTTAATTGAGATCACGCAACGTGAAGTATTGTTTGTCATAGGAACCCTGTGATTTTGTTTTTAAGTTCGGGCGTTTCACTTAAAATGGACCCAGCTGCCATTGGACAACAACATCAAAAAGTGGTCCGTTCACATCCTCTCACTGGACCAAAACAGACGCCATCTTGACCGAGCCAAGTTACAAGAGTTCTGGGAGTCGCTCGACAAGTGAGTATCTCTTTTTTTTAAATTGTTTTTGAAGAAACGTTTCCTTTCTTTTTGGAACGTTAGTCTTATGTTATACAAAATACCCATTGTAAATGTGTGGGGAGTCAGTAAATCACAACCCATTGTTAAAAAAAGACTGATGAATACAACAACCATGGTATATGGATACATCACCGTGGTATACGGTCTCAAAGCCATGGTATACGGGAAATAGTCCCTTTTTGCTATAGATCTGAAAATATAATGTCCCTAGTGATATACCCTTTACTATGGCAATTTATTGGAGTAGATGGATGCTAAATACAACTTCTGATACCATGTTTATGTGGTGTGGGAAGTGTAAGAATTCTCACCTCGGTAAATGTGTAGGGGTGAGATTTCTACCTACATTTATCTCAATAGACTCGGTCAAACCCAAAGTAAGTCTAATTGAACAAATTGATTGTTAAACTACCCAAACAAACAAACAAACTCGACCTTGACATCGTAATACACTCGCTGGAGCTTTGGTATTACTATGTCTCAACCTTTCGTGATTTACGGCCACCCGTCCACAAAACCATCGATTATTGTGTATGTGTAACTCATTATTTGCCTTGTTTCTCTTTCAGACACATTGTGAAAAACAAGGCTCACTTACGTTATTAAATTCTACACTGTGAGTGGATGTAAGAGAAAACGAGGTTGCCGCAGCATTTGAGACCTGACGTCACACGTACACACAGCAGTCGTGGACCCGGATGTATGACGTCATATGACCCACATAATTACAGACGCTATGAGTGAACGCCAGCGCGTGACGTCATATGATCCAGGGGTGTGACGTCACACACGGTTACACATAAATCTGGATGTGTTATTTTTTCACCTGTGACATCCTGCATAGACACCACACACGAATAGAGTGATGTCAAATAAGACCAGGTAGAGGGTCATCCGTTCTTTTCTGGGTGGTTGTGACCAGCCCCTCCTCCACGTATACCTGGTGTCTGTCATGTAAATAGACTAAGCCCACAGCGTGCCGGGGAACAGTGAATGCACACAGAAGACGCTGACTCACCGGCCCAAGCCGCCATCTTGTCATTGTTAGCAGCACAAACAGTGGGCGTCTTTTTCATAGTCCGCCATCTATGTGCTCTCTATGTGTGCATACATTTCAAGATGGACAAGAACCTTTCTCAGCATGTCACTTTTTTCCAATTTTTTTTTTTCCGATATTATATTTTGTACGAATTACAAGTCTGATGCAAATCAGATTGCAACATTTATAAGACGTGGCTCCGAGTATTTGATATTTATTAGATTTGGAGAATGTGATCGCCGAGTAACACTACGGTCCCATTTGTGGTCTTCTTTAAATGCATACTGCTTGTCCTTCCTTCTCATAGAGCATCTTACTGAAACCGGTATTGTCCAGTGGCACAGAAAACCTGTACATAGCATTTGTTTAGTTCCCAAGTTCATGAAACAACTGAATTTATTTTATGTATTTGTCAGCTTCATGGTAGAATTGTGTGGCACCAAAAACTAATGTGTTTTTTTTTTTTTGCAAGGCGTAAGGAGATGCCGACTTGTTTAGTAAATAAAAAAATGTTAGAGACACATTGGTCAAAGTGATACTATTCTAAAAACATATTAGCTGACTTGTACTGTGTACAAGAGAAATATTGTATTTCAATTTGTATGAGGCATAGAGCTGTCATTGAAAAGGTGCATAGAAAAAACACATTTCTGAATAGTGATTCACCAAGAAAGCGATGAACAAATGAGTTTGGCAAGATAAAGTGGCTGTGAATGGAGAGCATATGTGAATAAAATATTGAAATGTAACAGTCCTGCGGGAATTCTTATTGTATTTACTTTATTAAGGTGTCAACATTCAGGCACCCTTATTGTGTGGGACTTCCAATGGCTCCTTAGTTTGTGTATTGGTTTAAAGTGACTAGACTTTAGCATTGTGACAGATGGTGAATTGAAAATGGTTATTGTTTATATAAAAATGGTTGTCAATGAAGAAGAAATTATGCCTTGTGTGCACAATTATTCTGAGAAAAAAAAACTCGGCTGAGGCAGCTGTGAGGGCCTCGGACCCTGACGTATTTACCCGTTTGTAAATAGTGTAAAATATTTAGCTGAACAGTAACCAGGATTCAGATGCTAGTGATCGCTGTAGTTCCCAATCTACGAGTCCTGATATTGAACACCTACACAAGAATTAACCCTTTAAGGACGGCTGCCTGGGGCACAGCTACTCCCATAAGGACGGGTGCTGGTGGCAGTCTGTCTGGCTGGAGGACGCCCACATTATGGTTAAAACTGATATCCATGGTTGTAATCATGCAATATGATACATAATCACAAATATTTTATTTCTTTTTAATAGAAATACTAAATACGATGTGCTATCTACATTTTCTGAAGATTTCATGAATATTGCTCTATTATTTCATTGTTAAAACATTTTTGTTAATATCTGGACAATGATGCCTCAAGGCATCATGCGTCTTTAGTGCGGTGATGCCTCCAGGCATCATGAGTCTTTTAGTGTGGTGATGCCTCCAGGCATCATGCGTCTTTAGTGTGGTGATACCTCCAGGCATCATGCGTCCTTAAAGGGTTAACATCATAGAAATGGAAGATGAGGTTCCAAAGTCCAGTCGTATCTCTTGAAGCAGTTAGTGAAAACGAACTACTAGTAGTTAAACTCTTCCCGGCTTTCGTCACCTAACGTTAAAGAAGACTGCGATCAGTTTCTCCTTGAATTTGACATTTGTCTGTTACATAAATTGACATCTCTCATGTAAAAGAACAGTATGTGTTTGAGGTACGTGTATTTAGAAGGAAACTAGTTTGACCTCTACGCGATTCACTTCGCCTCGCTTCATGAATTACTCCATGGTCAAACTCGGAGTATGGACCAAGCTATTTTCATCGAGTTGGCTTCTGATTTTATATCACCCCGTATAGATGATCAAAAACATTATCAATCAGTAAAAAAAACTCACACAATCAGGAATGGAGTATTGGGTACAATACCTTCACGGCCGTGGAGTACGAGTTCCTAATGTTAAACCTATGGAGGAAAATACTGGGGTGAGATAAACAGATCTGCCACGAATTTGAGGGTGACATTATGTGAAAGGGGCTTGGTCTTGGCTTTAGATTCCCCTTTACTGGTCCATTCAATCGGACGACCGCTAAAGTTGAGTTCATGTTAGATTCCTAGAAGAACGAGGACTTCATTGATTAATCGCGTCGATTTTGGTATTTTCATGAACGTAGAGAACTACGGGATACTTCAATAGGCATCGCCCCATATAGGTAAGATAGGAGCGAGTGGGGAAGATAAATGTACATTGATAAACAACTATGCCGATGAGAAAACATGGTAAGAAGAATTAGTTTCCCACCACGAAGGGGATTGTAAGCCGGTGGAATTTAAGTGAGAAAGAAGGTATGAAAATCCTATAGTGGGCGAAGCCTGATCATTAAAATATATTTGTATGCTTTGAAATAAAACAAGGCTTTCTTAAGACTGCTTTTTCAAGTTTTTATTTAACTGTTGGTGTTGTAACTAGAGGTTATATTAAGTTAATAGCCCCGGTGACAGATGAAATACACAGAGCTTCAGATACATCTGTACATAACACTTTTATGACATGAATATAGATTTGCTCCTTTTTACTATCAGGTTTTCTTTGATCAAAATGAGCGAAACCCAGAAGTATGCTCTCCTGTATCATTTTACATAGTCCTCCAGAATCTAATGATCAATAACATTTCCTTTGTCGTATTTAAACTTTCTAGGGTAAATCTCAAAGCAAACAAATCCTATCCTTTCTTTGATTCTTCCAATCTCTATTTTGTTGGTTGCAACGAGAATTTTGCCACGTATTCTGAAAAATTGATTTCTTTCAATGACTAGTGAACAATACTATTACGAAAAATATTCATTTTGTGACAACCTGTTCATTAGGCATCCTATCACCTACCCATATCACTCTGTCGTAGAACAATTAACAAGCAATTATAAAATACCCATTGCAAACACAAGACAAAGTCGTGTCACCTCGAGCAGTATCACTAACCAGAAGTGACACATGACGTAAAGGTACATCGCAGCGGTCACTTAGTGAGACATGGTGAACCAACTACGTTATGATTTAATGAATTTAAATTTGTTACCGGAGAATGAATCAAATTTTTGGGACTAATCAATAAAAACGCCCCATTAAATTCTAACAACAAGTATCAGTCAACTCATTCTGGTAACGCAAACTTGTCAAAATTACACAAAGATGAAAAATTCGCATGGTAGTTTTAGAAAGATTAAATTAATTTCATTTTAAGTTTGTTGTGGACGAGACCAGGTGTTTCCTTTTAGGGGATTTTCTTTAGTTCATTCTAAGACGAGATTAAAGAATTTTTCTATTGTCTGCCTCGTCTTCCACAAATCTAAGATGAGATTAAAGGATTATCTTAATAACAAATGAAACGAATCAGTTCAGAAAGCACCAAATAAGCATTGCTGTGCATTATTAAATGGATAACACTTCATGTCCATGGTACCTACAAGTCCTATCCGCTCATAAAATTGTGCATCATGCTTACCACACATATTAATAGTGACATTCACACTACTTAGGCACTAAGTATAGAGATACCTGGTGCAAACTTGCCATACCCTTGTCAGGTACATTATCGCTTAGGCACGAATGTACCAAGGACATTACATAACATGAAATGAAATCCTGGAAACTAAAGTATTTCAGTCAGTTTTATCACATGAAGCCCAACGGCCTATTCTGTTTTGTTCTTGTGTATCTTGATTAAATGTGTCATTCATGGCAAACAAAAAGAGAGGCTAAAGATTATGAAGCCATGGTAATAAAACCTCTATGGCAAGCCGATAGAAAAAAAGACAAAGAGGCTGAATACGGGTACACTAACAAGTCAAGTGCGCATATGAAAAATGTGGCTTCAGGGGGAAAACCCTGCAACTGTATTGGAATATATAATAACAATTATTTACATTTCGGTAAAAGTTATTTTCTTATACAGTGATAATTCAGTTGGCCCCGGCTTCTCACTTTTAATTGGTAAACTTGAGTATCCTTAATGCTTAAATGCTATACTCATCTGGCATGTACTATTCACACAATCTCTGATTCGTATACAAAAAACCTCTGCATAACCGTGAAACGTTTTGACTCTCGTCATTGGTCAGGTTTCCATTACACAATTTTCACTGAATGGTTAATTAATTTTGCTATAAACTCACTGAATATTAATTAATTTCACTATAATCTCTTTACCCCTGTTTATAGCAGGAGAGGTTAAAGATGGAAAACCCAGGAGTAAGTTAGTGGTATTATTTCCACATTAAAAAAAGACTAGGTCCTAACACCTAGTCAAGTGATCTCATAACACAGATATAGTCATCATACAGGGACGGTAAGGTTCAGGGATATATCCTTGAATTGATTTTTATAAAACACAGAAATATCGTCCTCACTATTTTAAAACCTCAATAGAACCTGTGTATGTCAAAACCAAACTGTTTCAGGAACCCCAGATACCCGACATCCCTATAAATATGTGCATTATTACTTCCATGATTTTCAGGGATTTTCCTGACAAGGTTCCCATAGATAATGCATAGATGGAAATCCCTGAAACCCTTGAACTGTTACCCTACAAACCACTTTCAATGCATAGCTAACACCAGGAACCAACTTTATACTACTATCTCCCATGCACAAATTTGGTTTCACATCAATATGACATAGAGGATAAGGCTCTGTTTGGAGACCACAGACTGTAGTACCAGTCTTAATCACCAGGGGACACATTTTTCATTGTTTTTGAGTTCCCAGCAAATAACTTCAGGGATTTTCTTCAAGGGCTGCTGACATCCCTGAATTCATAGACAAACATTGTTTTATTGGTGTGCATGAGGCTCGATTAATACTATCATTGTTTTAAACCAGAAATAAAATCATATACTACAAATGAAAAAGAGGATTTCCATGGAAAAGCGGAAAGCTGCCATCTCTATGAAAAAAGGCATATTCAATCGTAAAGTTTGGACGGACAGTTCTAACACATATCCAAGCATTATTTTACTATGACTCCTAACATTTAACTACTGTTTACACGTACCTACATGTGGAGCAAGATCATTACTGCTCACACACTCCCAAAAATGGAGGTAATCAAGTACTTAAACAAAGAAAAAATAGAGGTTAACATGAGAATGAAAATTGTTGGTACTTTGTAGAAATAGTGCACTGCTTCTCCTTTGCAGGAAACCGCAGGGCGCACTTTGTTCAAATATTTACAAAATTAGTGAACATATGAAGAGATGCATATATATATTAGCGAAAAGCATTCTTGTGTAAATAAATGATTGAGATATGCAACCTTATAAATACGGCCAGCGTGTTGCTGCGAGCTGTGCAACGTGACTTTATACATGTATAATGATACATTATGTGCGACCTTTGATCATGCATAGAAACACCAATATATCTGAGTTGTTCTTCATAACTTCATTTTACTTAACCAGACTATTCTCATATACTCCAAACATCCTGATACCATCTCATTTTCGGTGTAATGTTTTATAAACATAACAACACGGACTTGGATGTATAGAGGTCCGTGATAACAAGTAACCGTGAATCTGACTCAATACGCAGATCTTGTAACCGACCCGACATAGTTAAACTCTTTTCACATGTTATTCATTTCAGAATTCGATACATATCCTACATTATGATGTTTCATTTTCTGAATTAGAAAGCATTACCCCTGTTTGCCTAGATATCTTACCTGAAATTCAAACCCATTGTTCTAGTGAGACAACATTCAATGTAAATATAATATATTTTACATTGGATTAATAACATCAAAGTTTTCCTTATTGTGAAACATACTCGTCAAATCACCGTCGACTTCCCGAAAAACCTCTAATTGTATCACATAAACGAATATGTAAAATCTCAATGATAAACATAGTAAAACCATGATTTGAATCCACTTTTTCAATAACCTGGAAGACCTACTTCTATTTTATCACCTCTAGAATCTCATGACGTATCGATCATGAATTACCATTTACAGCCTAGAATAACTGCCTAGGAATATATCATCAATCTATAAAACATGGCGTGGATCACTATGCACTAATTTGCTTTTAAAGAGATTTGATTATTATGAATGTGTTATCAATATAATTCATCCTGTATTACATTTCATTTATGAAACTAGTACCTCCAATGTCTGTAATGATATATGAATAATTTCCTCGACTAATGTATTTGATGAAGGTTTTTTCATATCACAATCCTGCATAATCATTGCTAACTCCCTGACTGGCTGACATGAATATTCAACAAATCCCACCAAGGATATTCTTGTATATAAAATTCAGCACGTTTATCCGATATAACTTGATGAGAATCATATAAGATAATTAAATAAGTCACAATGAGCGTTACGGAAACTGGGACTAACTCTGCGGGTCGGTGCGGTCTGAGCTCGCTGCGACCTTCAGCTTATTGTCATTCAGATCCTTGGGGCTGGGATGACGAGATTGAGACGTGGCCTCCTGTTCTGTGTCTGGAGAGTTGTCCGCCGCCACAGCCTTGTTCCCTGTGGAGGCACCTTCTACGACCGAGACATTGTCAGCATTGACAACGCTTGGCTTGCTATCGTTGGTCCCTAAAACTGTACCAGGTGCAGATCCTGTATGCTCTGAAGGGGGCGTGGCACTGGGGGGCGTGGCGTTAGTGGGCGTGGCGATGGGCGTGGCGCTGGTGGGCGTGGCGCTGGTGGGCGTGGCGATGGGCGTGGCGCTGGTGGGTGTGGCGCTTTTGGGCGTGGCTATGGTGGGCGTGGCTATGGTGGGCGTGGCGCTTGTGGGCGTGGAGTTGGTAGATATGGCTATGGTGGGCGGGGCGATGGTGGATATGGAGGTCGTGGGTGTGGTCATGGGAATGGGCGTGGTTATGGACGGGGACACGGACGTCCCGGTTGGTGTAGTGGTTGTGGCTTCTGAAGCAGGTGTGAGAGTAGGCACAGTGGCAGAGGAAACCCCGGGTTTAGCCCCAGGTGCTTGGGTGACGACCTCAGCACTTGGACCTCCTCCCCCGGAGCTTGCCGCTTGGCTGCCTGCTGTAAATGCTGGATCCTCCCCATCCTTACTCGCACTCTCCGCTGTCGTGCCTCCGCCACCCAAGATCCAGCTGCTGATCCACCCCGTCACTCCGGAGCCCCTCCCCGAGGCCACCGGCTCCGGAGACCCCGCTTCGGAGCCCGTCTTCTTTATCTGACCAGGGGTGGCCTCAGCAGTGGGAGACTTCTCGCTGCTTTCGGAGCCACCCCGCTTGCGCTGCATTATGGCGCGCTGCTCCTGGGTGGATTGCAGACTACCGAGGATGAAGGCTGACGGGGCTGACACGGAGAGCTCCTCACTGAGCGACTCGGCATCCGTGCCATCCTCCATACTCAGCTTCTCCATCAGCTCGGTCAGCTTGCGCGCCTTACGCACCTCGTTCTGGTGGATGACCATGTGGAGATGCTCGGTCAGCGAGTCCTTGAAGTTCACCTTGGTGTGCAGGTCCATCTTGGACTCGATGAACTCCTTCTCCGCTCGCTCATACCGCCGTCTGTCGTCAAGAACAGGATTTATTTCAATGATAAGTGAAGTCAGGACGTAAAAAACACATCATAATCATATCTTTTGACAAGGTGCTGAATTGCGAAAATTTTCTTAATTTGCTGCTAAAATACCATATCCATTAGTATCAACCAAGTGAATAAATACCCAAACTGAAATATAGAACTAATACAATTTGCCTTATTTTTTGTTGGTAATATCATAGTAAAATATTTATAAAAATATATTATCCTAGGAGCCACCGTGGCCCAATAGATAAGGCATTTGCCTCCTATAAGTCGATAGACTAAAACGATACATTCTTCTATTCCACAACTGTCATTTATTTAAAGTGAGCTCGGTCAATTCTGATAATTCCGGTACTGTATTCCGCCTTTAAAAACAGGAGATATTACACTTTCATCAAGCCATCACTGTTTGATTTAGGTATTGTTTTAATTAACTGACTACTATAGAATACTGACTGTGCTTCTAGATACTCGCGACTGGCTTCTTCTATTTTGTTGCGGATGATGGAGACATCGATGGCAAGAAGCTGATCTAACTGAGCCAGGTCCTTCTGGATCTTTGTCAAACGTGTCGCTTCTTGTTTGGCCGCCTTCTGTCTGCGTATGGAAATTAGAGACAAAATATTTCAATCTAAATATATTCAATAGGATGTAGTCCTGGAATAATGACTATCTAACAATAGACTTGCATCATAGTTAAGAATTGACGTAATGCTGCCGTTGATTTTTAGTTGACAGTTACCATTGCATCAACGTTAGGCATAGTATCTAAATACAATGCATGTAGGTAACTTGACAATATTCCCATTATTATTTTACCCTGGTATAAACGTCCATAGGCTTAGCATTATGAACTCGTACCCAACAGGCTTGTGAGTACAGTGACTCATACTCAATGGGTGATAAACAGATAAATATTCCATCTAAGATAAAATCAGAAACATTCGTGCTTGGTCTGAGTCCCCATTCGCCATCTCATTTGGAGCGCTTCAGAATATGCACTCGGCTATTGCCTCGTTCATATTAATGCACACTGTAAACTAGATTGAGAACGGGGACACAGACTGAACATTCATCAATTTCTTTCTTAGCACTTCATACAATACTTATAATGAAAATTATATCCTTCTAACTATGTCTGAACTATTGATATGTCTGGCGCTAAGGAAGATGATTCATATGCGACCTTTTTGCGTATAGCCCATAGGCAAGTCAAAACTAAACAAATGTTTTTTTTTCATTCTTCTTAGTGTTAGTGGCCACACACTATATATCCTCGTTACAAACAGATTGAACTACGTCAATAACAATACCTTTCAATAATAGCTGATGTTAACAGTTCTCTTTTCTTCTTGTTTTGTTCTTCGATGCGTTTCTGTTGGAACTGGAATTTTTCAACGTTTTGCAGCTCTTGTCTGAAACAAGAAGGGAAGGAGGGCTTAAACAAAAAGCAAAGGACAGAATAGAATATATCAATAAGATAAAACAACCTATTTTTATAAATCAATAAGGCAATGAGCCTGCCCTGTAACCATGTTTAAAATAACGGAGATACATTATCTTTTCGGCATTTAAATTATCTTAAGCATGTCTATACCATTAAAAATGTTATAAATCTAAAGATGCATCTTTAAGTCTATATTTCCAAAACTATTCAAAAATATGCTATCTTTAGAGGTTTAGATCCAATCTGTACGGACCAGGGTTGCCAGTTGGAGTAAGAAAAATAGACATTGAAATATTTTTCATTGCAATACCGGTTTTACATACGCATTACAGTGGGGAATCAAGAGGTCAAGGGAAAGTTCAAGTTCTTAGATGGGTCAGTGGGGAGGTTCAGTTGAGGATCATAGCTGTAGCTTAATTGGGTTATTTAGCCGGTGGTATGTCAATATTATACATGAAAAAGAATGCTTAAGTCTAAAATTGAAAAAATAAATTTCAATGGAAACATTGAAAACTGGCACTCCTAAATTGAACAGCGAAGTTGAACGCCATCGTTAAACAGAAGTAGAATGAGGCGAACTTACATGATAATGTCCTTGTCATCTAAGATCATGCCCAAGTCCTCGTCGTCTTCTGGCTTACTGGACTTACTTTCATTACCGTTGCACTCCCTTGTTGTCTGAGGCTCCTCGCGTGTCTCAGGCTTAGAGATCTCAGCCTGTGCTTGTGGTGCCATCTGGCGTGCGGCGACCGGCTTTGTGGGGGCTGGTTTCCGGGGGCGCTCTTCATCCGGAGGTTGCGACAGCCGCGCCTCGGGAGGCAGACTAGGACTCGGCTTGGTGTGTGAGGCTGGCTGGCTGCGCTGGGAGGGTGAGGCGCGGTCACGTGGGGACGCCCGCCCCCTAGCGGGACGCCCACGCGCGGGTCGAGTGCCTGTTTGTGGCCGACCCCCACCTGGTGAAGTGAGGTATCACGTTAGAATTTGAGTAAGATTGTTGAAGTCTTTAATATGACCGTTTTATTAAGATCAGTTGTGATATTTTCATTCACCCACTCCAAAAAAAATGTCACGGTCTGAAGAATTGATTGAGTCCTGGGAAAAAGGAATCCCCCGATTCTCGTCCTAGATCACAGGGTGACACTGAAAACTGTAGAGAGTTAAGTGCTGGTTCCACCAACACACAAGATAAAGCGAGATTAGTCACGATTTTGTTGTCTTGCTAAATCTCGCTAGGTTTCCAGTAATTGTGTGCATTTTTGCCACGAACCATTGGTTTGGTTAAGCACTGTTGCCAAACTCTTGCGGCGATAGATGAGTATATGTCGACAATAGATTGCGGTGGAGCACCAAAATAGACATATATCATCGCAAAAAATTACCAAACCATCGCACATGATGTGGTGCAGCAGCAAAGGAGGTAAGACATATCGCCATACTGTAAGATATTATCATGAAACATCACGAAATTTCATATGATAGTTTATATGGCATGAGTTGACTTTGTGGCATGATATCAAGAAGCGGAGCTGAGTGATATCCGTAGCGGAAGACAATGAATGGCATATAAACAATTATATTAAATTGAGTGATATTAAATTGACATGTTTTAACCTTAATTTCTGGACAAGTGGCATGTGGATATCAGTTCGTTTTAGTTATTCACTATTTTTCCATATGCACTATTTTTCCATATGCGCCACCTGGAGCATACAACATATCCATATGCACCGGGTATGTCCATACAATCTCTCTACATGTGTTTTCTATGGATACTTTGTATTAGGTGGATACTAAAACAAGATGTAACAGAAATATGACACTGCAAATCCACCATGCTGGTGGAACCTGCCTTTAATACAACTGTTTTGTTAAGATCAGCTGTGATGTTTTCATTCCTTCCCCCAAAAAATGTCACGGTTTAAAGAATTGATTGAGTCCTGGAAAAAATGAAACTTCAAATTCTCGTCCTAGATCACAAGGTCACACTGTGAACTATGTAGAGAGTTACGGAGACGTTATTCTGAGCATATATCTTTTCCTTTACCCCTTAAAAGAAAACTATAGTAAGTTATTAGGAGCCGTCCATAAACGACATTATGCAGCAGGGGGAACGAACAAGTATGAGGACTTGGGTCATATGGTGTATGACGTCATGTTTTGAAAAATAAATAAATACGAGAGGAAAGGGGAAAATAAGGAAATTAAAGGGACATAGACTGGGAACATCTGTGCTGAAATACAGTATATTAGTCCTAGGGATATTAGTGAAGCCCTAAATTTTTACAAATCTGCCTGACCACCAGCCTAACTATCCAAAAACCTGCAAACCTACCAACCTGCTTAGCCACCAGACTACTGACCCACAATTCTGCCTACTTGGCCATTCACCCACCTGCCTACCCAACAACCTGCACAAAACTCACCAGGACACCTGCCTAGACAAGAACCTTCCTTGCCAACTAAATCTGCCTACCTACCTACCCACCCACCAGCCTTCCTACCCACCCAACATGACCACCAAAAATGACTAACCATCAGCTTACTCACCCATGAACGAACCCACTCATGAATATACCCACATATCAACCTTACTAAACCACCAACCTGATCACCAAACAATTTACCTAGCTTTAGTAGAAACCGAACGAGTGGCATGGACATTCACAAGTCTAACTTGAGTTCGGTTTCGTATTTATCCTACCCTGTCTATGCTTTTGTATTACTAAAAGATAAATATTGAGTCAACGACCAACAGAACTTTTTTTATAATAGCTGACATCCTGCTCCCTGATTGGTCAATATTGTTATTACTCTAGTGGCATAAAAAAAACACTTTATGTCAGGGCCTGCCACATAAAACTTTCCTATGTTAAGTCTATGGAGCTTTTTATTAGGGGTAGGATAAATCCATCTACCCACCTTCTGAAATACCCACCTACCCACTAACCAGACTGCCCAAACCCATCTGCCTACTGACCCGCCTGGCTGCCCATTAAAGCATGTATCCCACCAACTAGATGCTCTTTTGATGCAAGACCGACCTCTCAGCCGAGGCATCTGGCTGACGCTGGGTGGCCGGCCTGCCAAAACAGTCTCTCAGTGCTGAGCTGTTCCACCTGTGACCACATCCCCCAACCCAGCCGGCTAGTTGGTGCATGGTTGGTGTACAGCAGGCTAGTGAGCGGTTCCACCAGGCCGATCTCAGCGGCGGCAGGCCGGTGTGCCAGCAAATCTCCAGACGGTGTGTTAACTGATGCTCCAGAAAGAGCAGCGGTGAGCAGACAGTGGTGTTGTGTGGTGGACATTAGCCGCACTGACGCCCAAGCAGAGTTACCCGTTCATGATAGGATTTGTACCGCAGTTATAAAAAAACCCAAAAAAAACCAACAACAACAAACCAACAGTTATAGGATTTGTACAAGAACGGTTATAGCTCGTCATATATCCGTTGAATTCTGTGTTGAACTGAACGATGAAGGTAAATAAAGATAAAGATTGATGTTATGAATGTGTATAGCACACTCTGGTGCTAGAATTCTGCTGAAACTGTCAGAATTTTCTGTCTCTGCTTGCGGGGCCATCGATGCGCTCCACGTTGACGGCCTCTCTTGCAGTGTTTGTGGTGGCGGGTGTTGGCAAAGCTCACTGACACATACCGGATATCGCCCGGGGGTCTCTGGCCACCTCCATTACTGTGTATACGGTGAACTTTCAACACTTGTGCCATGCTCCCATCAAACCCATCAGCCGGCTGCGCAGTTCCAGTCGGCAAAAACTAATAATTCAGTTTTTGTTGACTGGATAAAATTCTGCCAGGCCGACAAGAAAATGTAGATTAGGTGGCACGCTGAAGGTTCATGGACGCCTTGAGTCCGGGACGATTCGAGCCCTGTTCGCCTTGAGCCTTTCTGTGGACGCCTTGAGCCTACATTGTGGACGCCTTGAGGCTACCCCGTTTTGGTTTCCTTGAGAATCTAGATGTGAAAAACTTTGAAAAGTGTACTTATACTGGTTTATATTCATATATACTCAACCCTAACCCTTACCCAACCCTTTTCTAACCCTAACCCGTTAATTTGAACTAAAATGAGGTAGGCTCAAGGCGTCCAGGGGGTAGGATCAAGGCGTCCACGTTTTTGCGCTGACAGGAGGCTCACACGGTAAAAGGCTCAAGGCATCCAATTCCCCACGCTGAATAAAAATCTAGCTGGTGGAACAGTGTGGAATGGCTTTTTCAGCCGGCTAATGGCCCTGTGCCCCAGCAAATGCTCAGCAACCTTGTGTCTATGCCCCAACACACACCAACAGGCACTGTTTTCACAAAGCAGTTCCTCACCAGATCTAAGTCAGAACTGCTGGCAAACGCTTTTGCGAGGTTGGTGTACAATATTTTCGACTGGTTGGTGGAACACACGCTTTATTGTCCTCTCAGCAGTTAGTGGCCAACCCATCATTGAAAATCCCTGAATGGATAAACATAATTATAGACTCCACTCTTTAACTTTAACCTATGCTGTCTGACTGTCAGTAGGCTGTCTGGCAGTGGCCCGACTGACTGACAAGTGGTCTGCATGACAGGATCCATTGGTGAAAGGGATATGTGAAAGGTATCATGCATAGATTTTCACTAAGTATATTTAAGGTTTAATACTACTAGCATGCCATTGGCATTGTTGATAATATTGTAAGCCAATCCTTATTACGAAATTGAATGAGAACCGGACTATGTTGTTTGGTTTAGAGTTCATATGCAGGCGAATGGATAAAAAGAAATGTGAATCTGGATGAAAAGTTTACAAGTTAAACTGACACTGACAACCCAACACGGCAACAGAGGAGGCTACTAGTAGTACTACACAACCCCTATTATCGCTCCACAACGCCTCAGGATTTGTTGAAAACAGCATAACACATGAGTTCTTTTGCAAGGCAGTCATAACATATGCACATTATAACTAGATAACATAGCTTACGAGAATCAGGATCCACATCTTGCTTTAATCGACGAAGTTCTTCGTCAGAAAACCCAACCCAGTTTGCCATCGTCGCGGGTTTGTTGATGCCACGTCTTCTGCTCCGAGATCCGGCGAGATCATCCGCCAGGGGGAC
Organism: Alentia gelatinosa; assembly: GCA_950022655.1. Taxonomy (NCBI): domain Eukaryota; kingdom Metazoa; phylum Annelida; class Polychaeta; order Phyllodocida; family Polynoidae; genus Alentia; species Alentia gelatinosa. The sequence goes on from OX465580.1 coordinate 128,137,322, forward strand.
TCTAGTCTCTTCCACAAACCGCTTGGAGGCGCACCAAGCAGCCTGACACGCGCTATGAACGACGCCGTCTGGTATGTCTTGGCCGTACTACAGGATTGGGGGTGGGGGGGGGGGGGGGTGGTGGGGGGGGGGGGGGGGGGGGGGTGGGGGGGGGGGGGGGGGGGCTAGATCGACCGCCAACTTTTTATCCACTCTGTTCCAATAGCAGTTTTTCCGTTCAGCGCCGCCATGCGGTCATGTTGCATGGCAACGCGGCCGTTCGGCCAAACATTGCGGTGTCCGAGTGTCCGCCTATGCATTCACACATAGGGTGTGAGTGGCGGGTATGAGAGCAGAGGTGTTGTTTTCTTCCAGATAGGAGTGTTAGAACAAGTTAGGACACTCTCAAAACACAGACAGGTTGTGCACACTTCAGAGTTGATTATTGTCTTAATTTTTAGATATTGTTTTAGTTGATACAGAGCTTACTGATATACCAAAAGAGGGACATACTAAGAGGGATATTCTAAGAGGGACATTCAAGTCTTGTATTTGTCTACTGTGTATATCATTCCCATTTCCATCTCATTCATCACTCTCTATTCATGCCAAACCTGGTGATGAATGTAAAAAGTCATTTCCCTAATAAAGAAATGATAACCCCCTCCCCCCCAAAAAAAACCCCAAAACAACAACAACAACACACCAACCCAACAACCCTCAATAAAATACATTGGTAGACATCATAACACATCACTGTTGGTCACGGATTGTGAACTAATTTCATAGTACAAAAACTCACTCATAATAGAGTAATTATATGAAAAACAATTACTTTGAAAAAATATATTTAATCATGAATCCCAAATGCCAGACATTATGATTTAAAAATGAACCAATCTCAAGAGATATATCATTTTACATCTTATATAACACTATCCAAGTGAAATATATAATGATTTTTTAATGTATCAAATGGGTCATATGTATATATTTTATATATATATATATATATATATATATATATATATATATATATATATATATATATATATAATATATATATATATTGCAGATACATGTGCATTATATATATAAATAAATATATATATATGTGTGTATATATAATGTATGTATGTATGTATGTATGTATGTATATGACATTCCTAATGGGACAAATATAAGATATATAGGTTGGATTCCAATTGCAAGGGTGAGTATATGCAACAGATATTCTAAGAATAAGTTTATCTAAACGATATATTAAGTATTGTTGAGCCGATATGAATGTTAAACCCACCAAATTGTAGCTGGAATACCATAGAATACGATGGACTCAATGTATTGTCTTTAAACATAATCTAAACGTAATCTACGGACATATTACGATTATACACTCAGTCTGCCAATGCTAAAGAATACGTCGCTAGGTCTTTGCTTGGCCGCATGCATTGCGTAACCAAGTAGATAAGCCTCGTTCTTACTGGCCACCGGAAACGGTGTTTTGTAGGTGGGTATCTGTGGTTTCAGCGGTTTCACTTTGGCTCCCTATTGTAGAGCATAGGCCTACGCTTCTCATGACCCCCCCCCCCCCCCCTCTAGGGGTTAGAATGGTTACATAGATACACTTTCAGCATGCTGCCAGAAAACTATCCCTTCACTATATGCGTGCTATCCACTGTGACAGTGTGAAAGGAGCAGGGTGCCAGTGTCTCAGGGTCTTAGAAGCATGCTCAGCTGACCATGACCAATCACTAGAGACCGAAATACCTCATTGACCTACTGGTGCTTGACCTTGATATTTTTTTATCCTAGACTCAGGTGGTTGCAGAAATAACAGGTTGACTGGGTTCCATTAGCTTACAGAAAACTATCCATAGACTGAATGCAACTCAAACCGTTTAATTGTTATTCATGTATAATTGCACGCTCATTCATCTATGATGAACATCCTATTTGCTCCTAGTTCTGGACACCACCACCACCACCACCACCATACAAACCTATGGCCAAATGTCTATGAAATACTACTCACTACAAGGGGTGTAGTATAAATCATTTATTTCACCCTGGTATTTTTTCTCAATAGACTTAACATTAGGAACTCATATCCAACGCCCATTATATAAAAAACATATCCAATGGGGGTCTGTGTCACAAATAGTTAATTAGTCAATGTGAAAGATTAGATATTAACCCACCCCTAATATTTATAAAATCCCATAGGCTTAACATTGAGTTTCCGTATGCCACGCTGACTGGCATACAGAGTTTTATATGCCACTCCTTTGCTGCGTACCATACGTATATTGACCCTTATGGCATCACCCTCCCTTATAGCCAGTATACCTGGCCATGTCCCCAAATATGGCCGGGTGTTGACTCCATACACCCTAACCCTTTCTTGTCATTCTAGAGTGGCTGCAGTCTAAAATGTATGAATAACAAATTGAATAAATAAATATATACCCATTTGTCTTAGCCAACCTTTAAAATAGCTGTCGCTGAGGCCTACTTTATAACTGTGTTTTAGAGGTAGTTTTCCAGTAGATCTTGGCTGGTTCTTAAATCCAGCCATCTTGTTCAGTTTTCCTCGCTGGTTCCCTATAACTACAAAGTGCCTCGCTTAAAAACAGAAAATAGCTAATGGAGATCAGGGGTGAATACTTTACCTACCTCCCTTAAAGGGTTACCGGTAAGGCCTGGCGTCCACCTACTACGATAGAATCATAGACCTCCCGATTTGGCACCGATACAAAATGTCAAAATCGGTGCCATATCGGGAAGGTGCAAAATCGTAGACATATGTCTAGACAAGCCAATCCACCACGCATTGTATGGGGTTTTATCGGTGTCTAATCGCAGAAACGTTGTCAACTGCCCCGATTTTAGGTGACCTTCCGACGCGATTTTGTTTTTTATCGGAAGGTGCATCGTAGACCATATCGGAGCCATATCGTAGTAGGTGGACGCCAGGCCTAATAAACCAAAGAAGATTAGACAGACTTCTATATTAGATATTTCGCGGTTAGTGTGGCTTCTCACATATCTTAAAAAAAACATGTAAAAAATACTATTCAGATTGTTTGGCTTTGTGCGAGGACAGCATCAATGTCGTTCACCAAAATGCAAACACTGCAAAACGGAGGTGTTAAACGATTTTAATAGATTACCAATTATATGACTTATACCAATTACCAATTATACAAACGATTGAAGAATCCTGCCTTAAAGCCACATGTCGAAAGGCATTTTACTAATGATGAATATGTAATGTAATGCTGTGTAGGCCCTACAAGAAGCAAATCGATGGGGCATTATAAACTATCACTCTGCTTTGATATCATGCTTTGATACAACTTTGAGTAAAGTCTGTCAAGTTCTACGCCTATAGGCCGTGCAACCATATTGGGTACTGAAAATTAGTTATCTTTGACTTGATTTATATACAAAAATTCTCACAACTTGGGCTGTACAAAAGATGCAGATTTGCAAAGGATACCATATTAAACCAGAAATTATGGGCTTTATTGTATATATTTCGAATATATTGATGATTTATCTGTTTTAATTTTTAATGTATTTTTCTCAGAAATCATGTTAAAAGTTAGGCAAAATGTTTGCCTTCTAGAAAATGAGTTAAAACTCCACAAAAATCCATATGGAAGTTAACACCCAGTTTATCAATCAAGAAGAGACTTTAATTATGTAATTTCAACTACGCCCTGCACTCTCTGTACCCAGTATATCCGGAATCGTCGTTCCCGCGATACTGGTACACAATCTCTGGTCGGAGAGAGATCACAATCGTCACGCTTGATGCCTCATGCTCAAACTCTTCAAGCAGAGTTCTGATGCGATGGTATTTTACAACATACTCAGTCTCCAACATTGGTATCCTCCTTTGCTTCTAACCACTGCACGAGGGATATGTTAGGAGAGCCTGAAGGGTAATGATAATATAGTCTATTATTAGATTGTTGGGAAACTACTGACCAATCAGCTGCCGTGTGGCTTTCATCACCGGGGGGAAATTGACCAATGAAACGCGGCAAAGATGACGCAAGGCGACCGCGAGCATGCAGGCTTGTATATAAACAACAAGGTACCTCGACCCAGGCACCTACACAATTAAAGCAACGAATTCAGTAAAACGCTTCTCCTGAGAAACAACGAAGTATAATTTCCAACATGGAAGACCATTTTGACGAATACGAGCATTACAACTTCGACCAGGAGAAGCACATATTCTCTGGTCGCAGTGGGAAGGGAAGAACTAAGAAAGAAGCGAGTCAACACACCAACCATCAAGACCCATCGGGACACACTCGCAAAACTGTGCAGAAACTCATGAACAACCATCACAACAACCTTCGCCTGACATGCGTTAAAAGTTAGGAAAATGGTAAGTGTTTGTTATAGCTTGTGTTAGATATAAAGTAGTGTGTAAGACTTACGTTTTCATGTTGACATAGCCGCGAATTGTCGAAATTCGTTACTGAATCCAGGCTGATGATTTCACGAAAACAAGATGGCGTCCACTTTGACAGGTGCTTGTTGCGAGCACATACCACAGTTGGGATGGCTTCTTTTTCTTAATTGCAAGCTAGCCAACCATTTTCTAAACAGGAATTACCCTACTATCCTAGTGCACGAGTACATTTAGTTGTTCTACGCGTGAAGACGTAGGAATATCAAAACAATTCACCTTCACTGGTTCAGGTCTTTGGTAAGTAGGCCTACCTCGGCCCGGGTAATTGACCATTTAGATTTAGCCTACATGGACAGAGGTGAAAACCATTTCAGAATGATGGAGTCAAATGGGAATTTTAAATCTCTAAACAATGTTTCAAAGGGGTCTTATTTCATGATTTCCCCTTAAAAGTCATCTACACTTTTATAGAAAACATTACCATAAAACCTCCATTCACTCAACGGTACCATCATAACCTTGCAATAATTGTTATACATGTACAAATGTATGTGAAATGACTTTTGATAGATGGGCATTTGATTTAGTGCAGTCTTAATTCAGAAACATGTAACCGTGGAATGGAAATATAGATCTATATGGTTTACGTGTATTGTGCACTGAATTTATTCGTTGGGTATTACTATTAGATTCACTGACGCGGATATATACGTGAGAGGCCAGTCTAGTTCCTACATCTTTCTCCTATAGAAACTAGTGCACTCTCCCCCCGTGGGAGGGGGTAAGGTACCATCTGATTCCTGAAGCGTAGTTGTTGTTGGCAAAGAGCCCAGCAGATCATTTGAATAAAGGGTCTGGATGACCCAGAATGACCTTGAATATCTTAGTCCGTGTATAAATGGTAACAGGCAGCTGGCAGGCGCAGATACTTGACTATCATCAAAATAGGTCAGTGTATACTTAAACTGTTATCGGGGCCGCCAAATGTATGTATACCTTCCCTATGCCTCAGGGTTGTAACTACCAAACAACCCATGCAGTCCAATATTATTGCTTTGGGGCCCAGAATAATTTAGTATACCTCATCCAATCCATCAGAAATAGACAATCAGGATGTCAGTTTTCCTTGTTTCCGCGGAATTCCTTGTTTTCATTTTTGGAATAAGAAATCCTTTTTTCTTGTGTAAAATTAACATAACTAAAAGATACCCATAGATTCCCTAATTAACCTGCCTCCAAACCCATGTTCCGTAGTGATAATGTTATTTGTATCTACTATATTTCAGGTCTTTTTGGTGTATATATAATTCTAATGTCTAACCATGTATTGCCGGGAAAAATATTTCCTTGTTTATTCTGACCCCAACTGACATCCGTGAGACATAGAACTAGGAGGTACTGTGAGAATATGCCTGCAGCCTCAGTAGAGACCTGCCAAACAGGAGCCATCCTCAATGTATTGATTCTTATTGATTGAATGAATCAATAAACCAGTATTGACTAGCTAGTAGCTGCTACCCTTCAAGGTTGATGCACCTATGACTGTTTACAATACATACTTGAAGGCGTATATTGCTATTGCAAAGCTGAACAAAGGATGTTTTCTCAATAATACCTTTGAATTCAGATTTTGAATACTCTGAACCAATTAATTAGAAATGTCGAGCATGTAAAAAAGTGTGTTGACACCCTAAAGAAAAGAAAAACATAACATTGAGTATACTCCTAAATCGACTGCTGGTTTCTCGCGATTCTTATTATAAAGATTCAATTCTAAATGACACGATATATTTCATATATTATTGTGTGGTATGTCCGTAAGACAACCACCAGTAAAATTTATACCTAAAATGTGATAAATCCGAGTTTCATCGTTATGCTAGGCGCAATCTGATGGAAGAATAGTTGAAATGACTAATTCACCCGACAGTCAGAGTGGTGACATGCGAGCTAAGGTGTGATTGATTAATCTAGATGTGGTCAGTGTCGCACCTGTCAGCTTGGTCACTGATGAGTCACTCCACATTTACCATCCCACCCGCGATTGTAACTCATACACTGACCGAAATATCCGGTTGTTCTACAGTACGCAGGCCTCTCAGTGAAACCATAAAATCTATATTCTACCTCATGAGCCTTTTTTTTAAGATAACTTATATAACCTACGAAACCTATATTTTCTTACTGCCATGCAGATTGATGTATACAGGAAATTTAGAAGTTAACTTGACACAAAATCAATTTGTCAAATGACAAAAAAATCCAAATTGTCAGTGTATTTAAGATATCTTATAAGTGTTTAAAATTCAGCAGTTTGCACGACTTCTTTGTAGTTGTGCATGCTAAGTTTCCAACAGGCAAGCCAATGTGCATATTAGGTCTAACCTGATGAGCCTGACATCTTGCCAGTTGGTACTAGGTAACTTTTTTTTATTTTTTTTAAAAAGTTTTTTATTACCAAATTCTGGTTTCCCAGTTCTTCCATTTTAGAAATGTAGAATTAAGGGTAAGTTTTTCAGTGGTTTCTTTTTTAACTTCATTATGCTGAATATGTTAAACCCTAAAAAGCCTATGTTTTTGGCCTTGAGAGTGCTATATGTTGTTGCAAACTTTAATAACATTTGATTTATGATCTGCTCCTTACTTCCATGCGGTAGCTCGATCTGTACACTTTGCCAAGTTTTCAGATATCTAATGATATTCAAACAACAGAGTAACGCATGATCTTTGTTCTTGCAGTGAAGCCAATCTTCGGGTTCTTCGGGATAAGAGACGCGGCCTTGCTGGAGCATGGATTCGGTCTGTGATTTCAACCGGTGCCAATGGACAGTCGACTCACCCTTTGTTGGAGTGACGGTCGCTGACGCAAGCATGACGTCATACGCACGTGACGTCACTTGACAGTAACAGACGTGACTGCGCCGAGCTTGTCCTTGACACAGCACCATGGAGTGTTCACTGACCTCGGCCCTAGTCAGCTACATTGATCAGTGTCTCATTGTAGGTGTCATTATGTGATAGTTTTGTTACATTTTGTATTTTTTGCCACTTGCTGTGGTGTTCGGTCAACACGACCGAGTCACCACCCCCAACGATGCCACCATGGAGGGCCCAACCAACGGGGGTGCGGTCTTGGGGCCGCACCTCCTATATCCTGTTTTCCAAGAACTGGGCATCCATACCGAGGTTATGTTGTTTTTGCCTCAAGAACAACGAACGAGGTGTAATTCCAAAGGGACATTTTGTAAGAATCTATTCTTGAAAGATCGTAAAGGACAATTCTACTTGGTGGTGGTCCCCGAAGACGAACGTGTCGACCTTAAAGCTCTTAAAGGGCAGCTGCACGCACATCGTAACCTCAGTTTTGGCTGCCCTGACGACTTGAAGCACCTCCTAGGAGTGACCCCTGGTGGGGTGACCCCTTTCGGATTACTGAATGATGCGTCATGGGGGCAACGCCTGCATGTAGCAGTGGCCACATCACTAACATCACCAGCACACAGTTTACTCAACTTTCATCCACTCGATAAGAAACTCACACTTCTCATTACCATTGCAGACCTTCTGAAGTTTCTTCAGCATTGTGGTTACAAGGTCATGTTTGTTGACATTTGAATGTCTTTCATGTACACGTGCAATGTTTACTTGTTATTCTGTGTGACAGTGGAGAATAAAGTCAACACATTGTGATAATGATGACTGTGTTCTGATTATATATATACGTAAATGTACGATATTTCATTGTGTAGTAAATTTCTAAACACTAGTAATATTCCCAATTCAAAATGAAATTTCTTCATGCGACTTTCTAAGTTTGTTTATGCTATTTTTTTCGTTCCGTCGAGGTTCTTGGTTGGAATTTTTTTTCAAGCGGTGGGGATAGGAGGTGAATCGAACTAAGCCACGTCTATCTGCACGACTTTCTAAGTTTTATCTTTTTATTAACATAACTTTTCTGACATATCATCACAAATTATCATAGAACTTAATTCAGAAAAAAATCTTTTATACATAATAATGAGCTACGCTCTTTTTAATCAGAAAAAAGGTTTACCAGTACAAATAATTTCAATGAAAAAATTATTTAGAATGTTTTTTCAGTACGAGACTTACCATATAAACAAAACCAATCAATATAATTCAAATAAATCAGTCAAATGTAAATAAGTTTATTTTACCTATTTGTTCTGGGAAACCTGATAATATTTTACAATCCACTGATTGGGTATAAAAGTAATTCAAAGGAGTTGGGATGAATTGATAATTGTCAGTATTTCGGAATCACCAAGTAGCGCCACTGTAATGTCTCTGGTTGTCCCCCTTATATCTCGATTGAATCAGTAAACTTACCCCGAGTGATCTTCTGTAGGAATTAAAGGCATATCCTACAACTCACAGTGGCGCCACCTTGTGATTTTAGAATAATGTCAATTATTAGTCAAAATGGTTTCATGGGATTCACTCTAATTCTACATGAGTAAATTTAACATTTTGTCAAGTTAATTCAATCTTAATAGGTAAACTAAACTAATTTACATTCGCTTGATTTACAATGGAAATGTACTGAAAAATATGGTTTTCTTCAAATCTTACAAAAAAAAAGGATGGTTACCTTTGATTTTTAATACCTAAATAAGTAGTACTATATATATGTACTATATTCTGTAAAAGTTTGAGAAAAATGACATGGGTTTTACTATGTGAAAAAAACCTTTTATAATTTCTATATATTCTAATATAAAATTATCATAATAGTGATTTATAAATCAAAAACTAGCATGGTAACCCCCAATTTCTAAGTTAAATACTCCACAACATCTGGAGATCATCATATCAAATTTCCAGGAAATTGACATGGGTTTTAATTTTCAAGACAAATTGACCGATATGCCTTTAACCCGACCAACCCCACTTGCAGAAGGGGCTGGTTGCAAAACTACAGCAAACTGCGCAATTACACTAGACATTGGTTTATATACAGCCCACGAGGTGACGCCACTGTGGGCATGTTAAACAGGAGTTGTTTGGGCATTACAATATAGGCGTCGCATCGGTCGTTTTCAGAAAGCAAAATGAGCATAGGGGGGGGGGGGGGGGGGGTACGCCTGAGACTACTTTAAAAGATCGTTGGGGGAACAGGGGGCAGCGAGGGCAAAGTGTCTCCCGGTCGAAGCTCCAGGAAGTGTGCATTTGGATAAAATAAAAAGGATCATATGGTTTTTTTAGTTGCTTTGGGGAATGGCAATATTAGAGGCCTCTCGATGAATTGTCCCGTTTTTAATTGGGGCCAGGGTGGGGTTGGGGGGTGCCGTTTAGGACTAAGCTTACACCCAAAGTATGTGCTCAACCCCAGCTCCTTAAAAATATGTTTTGAGGATGTCATCATCTCTTCCCCCTCTTGTAAACTACCTTATATTTGTATGATTTTTTTTCTTCAAAACTATAAATGACAGAATCAAAATTCGAGTAGTTTTTACATAAGTTCCATAAGGTATATTTGAACAGACCACCATTAATAAATATTTACAGGGGTAGAGCGTACTGTTGTTACTGGTATGTAGACGTTAGGGCCCACCACCCGAAAGTCGGGACGTTAGGGCCCACTCATTGGGACATTAGGGCCCGCCTAAAGCCAACCTAGGGTTAGGGATAGGGATAGGAATAGGGTTAGGGTTAGGGATAGGGTTAGGGATAGGGGGTTAGGATAAGGGTTAGGGATAGGGTTACTTACTTATACATGTACTTACTACTAAATATAGTATTTATTCACAGTTGAGATGCTTGAGTAGGGAAGATTTAAAATGGGTTGAGTTCATTACGGGTCAAGTTTTTTACGGGTCGAGTTCTCCAGTATTCAAACATTAACCAGTTATGCAAAATTAGGTGGGCCCTAACATCTATTTATGCCACATGTCCCTCCCGGCACCATAGGTGTGACCATGGCATCGTGGTGCGGGCAAGGCGCGACTGAGGCTTTCACACCCCCGGTGTAGGGTGGGCCCCAACGTCCCGACTTTAAGGTGGTGGGCCCTAACGTCCTGCAACCTTGTTACTCGAAGCCACCAGTCTCATAGAGTTTACCAATGGTTACAATGTCTACTTGTGGATAACATAGGCCAATAATATATTTTTTCTCATCTTTTAGAATGATGCATTCTCTGTCAATAGAGAGGCCACTTGATTTATTTGTGATGAAATGTAAACGAAATTTGAGACGAGTTCTTTTAATGACACATACTTTCATGTCTCTTTGGATATACTTACACGAATCAGCACATATATGAGAACAATAGGGGATATATGACTTTTAGAAATTTAAAGAAAAAACATTTAGATGATTTTTTGTATGATTTTACTCCCCGAACAACTTTTGTGCAAAAACGTGGTAGCGTATTGCTTCACAAAACAACATCATCACAATTTCAGAAACTCTATTTATAAGCCGATGTTTGAACTTTAATTTCTCTTTTTCATAATCTATTGAAGCATCATAAAAATGCCAGAAGGATTGATGGGAAATATTATATTTGATATTTCTTTCTCTATTGATACCGCGACAAAAAGAGCCATGTATTCCTTAACGATTCACGAATGGCCTATGAATGCACCCCATTTTCCACGAAATTCAGAGCGATCATGTTGTACTGAGAGAATAGTACTTTAAGACAAATGATGGTAGTTTAGTGATTTCCAAATTCTATAGAAATTTGCAAATAACTCAGGATAATATAAGTTTTATATATTTCTAGTGGATGGGTGTCGGGTACAGCCGAAGCTCCTCCCGAGCACCACTACAGTTTTTGGTCATGCCATCTCGGTGCTGGTCCCACCCGCTAACCCGCAGCTGTGTTTTACCACAACCACCCAGCACCGTAGCTCTGCCTTCGAGGATAACAGGGCTGGTAAGAGCCACCTCCTGGAGGGAGTACACCATACCTCCCTCCGGCCAGTGGACACCACCACCCTGCTCTCCTCTTGGGACCCCAGAACTCTATCCAGAGAAGGGACCCACTGGTCCAACCTTCTCCTCCTAGAGAACCGGGATACTCTGACTCCACCATCTAGGGAACCCGAATTGGTCAACAGCTAGTCCGGAGAGCTAGCTCCCATCGGTGGAGCACAGAGACAGAGCCCTGCAGAGAGACGGCACATAGTCTCTCCACACCCCAGTGTGTCTCAGTAAGCCACAGCAGGCTGCTTATATACAGCCCATGTCCTCACTGAGCATGTGCAAGAACTTTGCTGGTTCTCCACAGGGTATTCTGAGTCAGCCTGGTCACTAGCAACCCAGTGGTTCCCGCTAGTTCCCTGCCCAACTCCCAAGGATCACTCCTCACTGCTGGTTCTCAACCTGACAGCTGAGAAACCAGTCTGGACTGGTCCCAACATGCTGTCTGTAATAGCCAGCGGCGGATAGCCACTTCAAAACCGCGGGAAAACAAGTCTAATTGACCTGTCCAACAGCTCGCTCAGCGGTCCCGGCTGCGGCTATACTTAGAAAGGCGTAGTAGACGTGCCAAAGTCATAGTAGACTTGCACGGGTCCCCTACATATCAGCAAATAGAAAATGCAAAAAAATGGCATGTCACCATTGCTAACTTCTATGGGAGGGCCATCTGAAAATGTAAGTGCTTAACTATTGGTGTCTATGGGAAAATGCAACATTTTTACTTTGTTGCTAAATGACACTGATGTTCTATTGCTATATTTAAATAATTCTGGATTCTGATAATTGGGAACATATACATGTGAGAAGAACTGCTTGAAAAATACTATGTCACCATGCTAACTTCTATGGTAAGGCCATCTGAAAAGATAAGTGCTTAACTAGAGGTGTGTATGGGAAACTGCTATATTTCCATGATGCCAGATGGCAGCACCAGTGTAAACTGAGAAGCAACAGGGGGAGCAGCGATACCTACCCGCATTTACCTTTAATATGGGAACTGTTATGTACACTAGAATGTTGCTCACTATTGTATTCTGGCATACCATATAGATATCACTGGAGTATAGTGCCTGGGCTAGGTCTTACAGGCTGTAAGAAAATTGCGTTATTTCACCACAGGGTCCTTATTATGAAATAGAGTTGCCCCCTCCCCTGCAAGAATACAAAAAGAGGCCCCCAACAGAAATACATAAGAAGATGTCACCCCCCTTCTCAGAAATGCTGAAACTAGAGTCTCCCCTCATTTAAAAGAGAGGGTTGGTCTTTCATGAGATATGCCATGAAATATGCCAAATATGCCATATTTCCAGAAAGGTATATCACAGACGTATATATGAAAAGAGAAAAAAAGAAGCTTGAATTATGTTTATATAGATGTATTCTGAATTTATGTGCTTACACAAACTGCATACTTCATAGAAATAAATGCTTATAAAAAAAGATCACATAACATATCACATGTATGCACAAGTTATGATAACCATACTGCAAAGCCCTGTCCTCTAGCCCAATACATTGAAACTGATACCTGGACCTACACAAATGAGTCGTCGCAGACATCCAGTGTGACAGGGTTCAGCTACCTATGTTTTCTCAATTACTTTTAAAAACTGAACTATAACATGTTGAATGTCTCAGTGTGGTTAAGCAGGAGCCTGACAGTGGGAGGGAATAGTAATGTAATTTTGGATTTAAAGTCAGGGGATAGCGCGGACGCAGTCCCCCTCTAACAAAAATTGCGCACCCGAGTCATCCACATTTGGGATGATCGCAAGGGTCAACCCAACCGTAGTGCAATGGAGGGGCCTCGCCCTGGGGGAACTGCCGTCACGATCACAGTGTCCCCTGTGCCAGGTAAGTATGCTTAGACTTGGTACATTGGCAAATATCATATTTTCTCACTGACCAAGAAGTTGGTGTCTAGACTGACCATGCCTTCTTCTGGCCTTGTTAATTTGCTGTTTTGATTGCTTTCTAAGCTGCCAGCACTGATCCATAATGTTATGTAACCATTTATCATGGCATAATTTGTTCTGTTAACACTATTCTACTGCAAAATTGGATCAAGAAATGGCATTTGTTAATTGTGTGGGCTAGAGCTATAGTGGTGTCACCTAGTGTCGCTTTTCTGCATTACACCAGTAAGTCCTAGTGTTAGTGAGAGGCGACAAGGGGAGCCAGTGTTCCATATATACACAATATGTTCTACCAGAGGAGGTGTGAAGCGCAGCGCCCCCTATCGTTTTGGCATGATCTCAACTGACAGTTGAATGGAGATTCCTATACTAAAATAGGCTAACTAGTAACAGCTACTACATATAAACTGTTAGAGCTCTATCAAAAATCTTTTCAGATATTGATAGAGTGATATCTGATGTACTCCAAACCGCAATAGAGCTCAATAGAGCTCCACGTTTTATGGCTGTTTGGTATTGTTGAATACAGCCTTATTTCTCATAGGCTATGGCTTACAAGCCTCACACAGTCCATTGTCAAGAGCTCCTTCCCCTCTGCTTGCAGGTTTGAAAGTGGCGCCTTGAACCCTGCCGTGATGGCATATATGAGTTGGGTCCCTATAGGGGGCGCTGCGCTTCACACCTCCTCTGATGTTCTACTAGCACTTTTGGTGCCAGGACTAGCATGACAGTCATAGGGAAATAGATCACTGAAACTGCAAGTTGCAATCTGTTCCTAATTAAAGACAAATTTCCACGAAATTCAGAGCGATCATGTTGTACTGAGTTAGTGGTACTTAATGGTGGACCCCGGTTTTCAAAGTAGTGTCGGTCTACGGATACTCTTCCACGATGTCGTAAAAATGACAAGGATCGAAAAGGACAATAATGTACAAACACATGACTGTACAAGACAAGACACATACAGTTATACATCAATTACCTCAACAATAAAAGAGCAGAAACATCATCACAACATCATCTGATAGGGACCATACATAGTCATCCATAATTAATATATCGATCACTGCACATAGTAACTGAAATGTGATAATAACCAATCACCTACCTATTTATATGTAGGACCTAAAGCATAAAGCACAAAGCGGGTCTAATGACCCATAAACATATAAATTGCTTTAGCATTCAACATTATGTATCAAGAATAATTGGTAGTTTCTCCTTGACTTTCATTTCGAAATTGTCTGTTATGACTAACATTTGAGTATCCACACTAAGCTTATCAAACACACACAGACATAAAAGATTACAACTTTTGTAAGAGCCAACGTTTTCAGTATTTCCAGGGGGTGGACTATTCTTTTTCTATTTCCAAGGAGAGGGGGGGGGGGTGTTTCTATATAATGAAGCCTTTTGCGAAAGGTGTACCCCCGGTGTTATAAATGATGAACGGTCCCTTACACAGTTAAATATGCTGGACTATAGGTGTCTAAATCATCTATTCCATTCAGATCGAAAGGGCTGACCATGTAGGATGTCCTTGGCATGTCATTTCAGTGACAGCGCAGGTAATTTGCACGTTTGGAGATCTTTGATCAGACCAGCCACAATATCCGGGGTGCTCACCTGTTCCCTTTTCCAGTGTATGCCTGTTACTTCCCAGTATGCAGTGACATAAATATATACAATGTTTACTATGCAACCTCACCTCCTGCTTGCACGTCATTTGTAAAGATCGAGAAATAAGAAATATAATAGATAACCAATTATAATGAAAGACAGAAAGCGTATCTAGAAGAATATTGAGGAATATCATGTTATAACAAAACTAGAAATAAGATATTAGTTGATTAATAACAATTTGTGGTAAATGAGATTTAATACAGGATAACCATCGGTTGAATATAATGTGTAATAATGATAAGGAGGAGGAATGTTTAGCTCACACCCATACACACTGAAGAGGATGAGAGGGGGAGGAGGACGTGGAGGAAATAAAATGAGGGGTATAAAGTCAGTAAGTTCCTGGGGCCGGTTTAATAATCAAGGATCATACATGAAGACCATTTTCTGTACTTCATACAAGGGTTATTGCTTAATAGTATTTAAGTGTGTTCGCCGTCCATACGGTCGTCCATATGTGTTGAATAAAGTTGACAAACGTCGTCCCTGAGTCTCTGTGGTATACAGGGAAGGATCTTCATGGACGAAGCTAGATTATCACCCGTTGATTGTTCTTATTCTTAGTAGGCCCCTAGTCCTGGAATATATAAACCATGTGTATACACACTGTCCTACCATTTGGCATGCATACACCTGTCTGCAGGTGGTGGTTATGTGATAAGGCTATCCCCGCCTCCATTTTTGAGTACTTAGTGATACATTTTAATAAAAGTTAGGTAAGAGTAGGGTACAGTTCCATAGCCTACTTCGCATACTGGGTGAATTTGCCATCTCTAGGCCAACTTGGAATAGGATGATAGGCTATCAACCATCTCTTATCTCTTGCGACATAATATTCGTACATTATATAAGGACTATTAACATTTTACATCTATTCATTTCTATGAATCAGTATTTGTCAGAGATGAGAATATGTAACCATAAACGATTATTGACTATGAATTATATTTTATATTCGATTATGCAAGATTCTTTAAGATTGCACAATACGAATTTGGTGCCCCGTCTCGATCTTAGCTAGCCAATCTAAATTAGCAAAAAGGCCCATGCACGGGTATCTGTGTAAGACTATATAGAAGATATAGGCCTGATTTGTGACAAAAAATATGGCTATCGAACAGAGAAGAGTATTGTTTACGCCTAGAGGCTGGTTTCAATGTGCGCCCATTATTACATACTTCGGTGTGTTTTTGTGTATAGCATAGGCTATAGGCTTGAATAACATGCGTGCAAATGGATCAAGAGAAAAAGGACTACGTGTCACCAAGGCAGCTTTTCGGTTATGAGTCAAGAATAACTTCTATACTGTTAGGGATGCAAGCGAAATTACGGCAGCAGTATACATTGATTTTCACAAGCTTTTCGACAGTGTACACGATGGATGGTTGATCTGCATTGAATGTCAGTGACGCCATACTAGACTGGCTTGTTTGTTATCTTAAGGACCGTAGGCAAAGATGCAGATTTAATGACGTTTAATCAGGGTGGGTAAAGATTCTCTATGGGGTTCCCCAAGGCTCTGTCCCAGGGCCCCTCTTGTTCATTTCCTATATTGATAGCATATGTAGTATCGTTGAGAGACCAGGTCTGGATTACAAAATGTATGTGGATGATCCGGTACAGATCCAATATGGTTGGTGCCGCTATGCAAGAGCGCCTAGGTAACGCTCGGGACGCTAGAGATGTCCGGATAGGGGGTTAAGGATCTGCCTTGGGGTCAACCTCATGGTGTACACTGTCGAGTAATTGCACGAATAAACAAAAATCCTAAATCTTATTGATTATTGGTATATATAGTAAATGTAGCACTGTGCTTGTACAAGCTACAAACTCAATTGTAATTTACGGTCCGTATGTAATGAGGCATTTAGCCCGAGTTCCATACCAACCGTAAAATATCATTTACCCCCTAAAGTGGGGTGCCCCCTTAAGCTCTCAATATAGAGGGACAAATTTTCGTTCCGAGTATAACACTCGTGTATTACTACGCGTCAACCCTCTTGTAGTTTACGGCCGCCTGTCCACAAAACCATCGATTATTGTCGATGTGTGACATGCATGCCAGGTTATTGAATGCCAAAATATAGCAATGACATTGGATTCCATTTTAACTCTGTGCCACGCGGAAAAAAACTACAAACCTATCCCAAATAAAAATTGCTCCAAATTGTTTAAAACTGATATATGATATACTTGGAATTAGATATTGTAAGTCATTATAAATTCCGCATGTAATAACTGAAATAGAATACCACAGGGCACTTCTTAGTAAAACCGCTCATGCTGTTTCAGTTTTCATTGCTGGCTCTATGAGATTAGACCAAAGTACCCTCACCCTCAAGCCCTTTGTTGGTGCGTCTCTGCACTCCTCCTTCGCCTCCCCCACCAGCCCACTGCCCCCCGTGCTGATCCCGAGGTTATCTACAGCTAGTGTGGCCACAACTGATAGTTCAGCCAACGTCAAAATTCATCACCCGTCAACTTAACTAGGCGCACGCTTATTGCGTCCAGTCATGTATGCGCAGTGGAGGCTGAAATTAAGAGAATGGCTTGGTTTTGCGCTATTTATGCAGGTCCGCAACAACTTCTTATAGGAACTACTTCTGCTACTTCAGCGCTTCCAAGTGTGGGGATTGGTGGGACAGGCTTATTGTAGGGTTCGTCTCCACACGTCATTTCATTATCATTCAATTCATTGAGGAGTGCCATTGAGATATCAACATTTATATTGAGAATGAAAATGTATGTGGACTCAGTAAACCACTAACCATTATATAATACCCTTCCATATTGTTTCAGTATCAGAAAGTAGTGGCATAAACAACAATTTATGTCACACCCGTGACATAAACAAATCCCATGTTAAGCCTATGGTTTTTTTTATTAGGGGTAGGATAAAACCTGTTCCAGATACCATAACTGTGGTATACGGATTCAAATCCATGGTATACATCCATCAAAACCGTGGTATACATAGACAATAAACGGTCGTTTTGTGGACTGGTGAGTGGTTTACAGGGCCACCTGTCCACATAGCCATCGTTTGTTGCATTTATCATCCATATTTTCGAATAAATTAAACCCAGTAATTGCCATAATGAAGGGTATAACAATAGGGAATATTTCTTTGCTCTACAGCACAACGGGACTATTTTCCCCGTATACCATGGATTTGGGGCTGTATATCACAGATTTGAATCTGTATATCACAGTTATGGTATCTGACAGATTTTATATAATGGGTCGAGGTTTACTGAGTCCCCATGCATTTTCAATGGGGTCTTTGTATACGATGGATAATAAGGGAAAATAGCCCTTTTGTGCTAAAGAACCAAAGATGACCTTATTGTTATACCATTTAATATGGCAATTACTTGGTTTGATTTATTCGAGAAGATGGATAATAAATACAACAAACAATGGCCGTGTGGACAGGCGGCTCTGTAAACCGCTAGAGGTTGACATCGTACTACACTCGCTGACATTCGTGTATTACTAGGCGTCAACCACTTGTAGTTTATGGCCGCCTATCTACAAAATCATCGATAATTATCTATTTATTCTATTGATAAGGTGATCAGAGAACCATACCAGATAAGGAGTAATGCCAGTGTGCTGGCAATAATTTGACATCTATCATTCTGATAAAGTAACTCAATTAGACATGCTCAAGTCTTTGATTATGGACATAATAAAAAAAATAACTTTTCAACATTTGGACTTCCCCAAATGCCTGAAAGGCCTTTTGTATCCCGGCGAGGGGATGTGGAGTAGGTGGAGGGGTTGGCGTAGGCAAAGGAAACAGAGACTGAAGGCAGTCTATAGCCCCATGAATATCCGATAACTGGCAATTGCCATAAAGGAAAACGCATTTTAAGAGTGAGATCGTATGCTACTTGCCCCTAATTCTTTTTGAAATTCTTAACTCCAGAATAAAGATCAATTAAAAAAAATAGCAACCAAAAAAGCAAAACTATACTTTCTGATCGATCTCTTGGTTTCTTACCGTTCCCCGCGTGATTTATTGGACATACAAGCGACGTCTTGCTCTGCAGAGTTGATTAGTCAAAGAATAAAAACACAACAGAAGCCATCTCAGGCCAATTACCTTGCAGACTGGTAAATGCCGATCGTTCTGTAGTTAGCATTCATTTTTATCCAGAATGAGAATGAGGATAACAAAAGTAATAGTTTGTGCTCAAGAAGATCAATATAATCTGGGGTAAGTAGTCATTAAGACTCTTGAAACGACGATCAGGACTGTTTGATCTGCAAAGCAATCACCACCGGAAATGGCAGGGGATGAGTGAGAGTTAATGTCAAATAGGGAACCAGGTGGAAGGTGCTTT
This sequence comes from Alentia gelatinosa, assembly GCA_950022655.1. NCBI lineage: Eukaryota > Metazoa > Annelida > Polychaeta > Phyllodocida > Polynoidae > Alentia > Alentia gelatinosa. The sequence goes on from OX465580.1 coordinate 128,156,630, forward strand.
AAGCAATAGAGCCTCCAGAGGTTACTAAACTCCCGATTATCGCCCCGGGTAAAGCAAAGTTCCGCTCCCGATAGACTTGGCACACTACGACAAAATGAACCACAGTTTTCTGATTTATAATCGGAGAAACTGAATATAATTTCGGATTCCCATGTAGAAATAGCTGAAATTTCCATTTTTGACATCAGAATTTCAATTTGAGGATGCCTGAAAACCGTTAAACTGCATTAATTCTGGGTTGCGAGTAAGGGGTCTATCACTATACTACGTCGGTAACCAGCGAAACCCGGAACTTGTCAACAGACTGAATTACGGGATACCTCAATGCCAGCCACTCTCCCAGCAGATTTTTCGTGGCGCTTGCGCTTACTAATCTTTACCTCAAACGGATGACGTCACATAGAGAAACTACATTTCAGATAAGAGTAACTGTCAAGAGTAGCGAAACTCATATATCATGAGTTAGGAAATACAGGAATTTTTAAATAAGCTTCACAGACAATCTAGCTGTTTCTCTTTCAGCTTTAAACCACTTTATAATGTGAATTCACAGTTGATTAGACTACCCCTTTGAATGGGCACATGTGTAATGTTGACAAACAAAACCCTACAACACATTTATAAGGTGCTTTCCATTGGAGAAGGTTATCCAACAGCCTATTCCTGATTTGACATCACAAAAAAGAGAAATTAGGTTATATTTACCTACTATATCTAAAAAACTATGATTCTGGTAGGATCCGCTTGGAGATTCTCCCGCACATAGAGACAGAGTGAACCAAACCTAGGCCTAGAGACTGAAGAACCACAAGAGCGAGATTCTCGTGTAGGGATAAACTTAAACCAGCTATTTTTTTTAAATTTCTCTACACAGATGTACTTCTATCCTGAGATAACACTTCTTACCATACTGTAAACATAATTTAGAACTCTAATTATCTGATCTCCTTACCTTGAGAGAAACTTTGAGCTCACAGCCTTTCGCTGGTGTTAGTGTGGACACCAGTAACAAGCTACTACCTGTGTAACATGAAATCCGTGTGGGGGGCGGGTGGTCAGCGAATCGACGAAGTCGCTAGTATTTACCATATAAACATGTATCTCTTTTTATGTGTAAAACACAAAATTTCCCCAAAGTACTCAGAATTTAGGATATTTGAATATCCTGATATGCTGATGCTCCATAAAGGCAGGTCGCTGTAGAGATACAAGCAGGGCAGGAAGCAAGGCGCAAAATCTATGCCTAGGCATCCAGCAGTCAATGATCAAAGGCAAACTTCACCAAATCCCTTCACCGTGCTGCTAATCCTTCCCAACAATCTTGTGTGCCTTTCTTTCTATTCTTTTATTTCTCTCAGCCTGCCATCCGGTGCCTTGCTCTGTCTTGCTCTATCCTTTCATCCATGGATCGCTTCTTTCAAGCTGTTCTTCTGCTTCCTTTTTATCCTACCCCTAATGAAAACTCCATAGGCTTTATAACATTGGCTGACTGTATTTCGAGCGAGCGTGCAGTAAAGTGTTATTTATTGCACGAGGGTAACAAATGAATTATTGGAGACAGGGTAGGATAAATACTTAATTGAACTAGAGTTAGTAGTGTTAGTGTTTATCACACCCCCGTCAGGTTGGCAACTCACTGCTCTTGGCTAATACCGGAGACACACCAAGCGAGTCATGGTGGCGATCTCTGCAATCGCCAACACAAAATGGCATGAATGTGAGATATTATTTCATAGAAATATCTCCTAATGATAATTTAGCGCCTCGGGAGCAATAATCAGGCGAAATATGAAATAATAGCTCACATATAGGCCATTTTGTGTTGGCGATTCTGGAAATCGCTGTGTTTCTCGCTTGGTGTGTCTCCGACATAACGCCTCGCACAAAAATATGCGACCAGCCAGCCGTGCAATTAACACTTAAGGGCTGATTCCACCAGTACGATATATTTGCTGTATTATATCTTGGTATGTCTTGTTGTATCTTATAGTATCGCGATATATATGTCTTCTTTCCTTTGCCACGATACATCACGTGCGATGATATGTGTACCTTTTCACGACGATGTGTGTCTATTTTGGTGCTCCACCACTGACGACTCAAGATCTATTGCCGACATCTCGCGGCAAACCACAATCTATTGCGGCAAGAGCGTGGAGAAGGTACTTAACTCCACTAATGCATTGCGGCAAATATGCACACGATTATTCGAAACCTGGAAAGACTTAAGGGACTGTTCCATCTTGCTGAATTCTCAGGCGAATCATGATTCTGACAGTGTCTGATTTATCAATCGGGTACCATCGGTGTAATGGAACACCATAATCTGGTAAGATCGGACCCGTCGGCCGCCGTCTGCCACCGTTGGCCCCTCTCGGGTGCCTTGTCCCATATGTCCGACGCACGCCGATACTAGTACACCCGTATTCCGCACGGAATCTTTTACTGGTGGTGTCTTCTGGTGTCTGAACTAGGAACTAAGAGCTACGACCTTGACCCCTGGCACGTTTACTGAGAGTGTCCATTTGAAGGTAGGGGAGGTTCTTGAGGTGAATAAATGTTGTGTATAATGATTATTTTGAAAAGGAATAGGATTTTAACTGTAATCTTGTCTGGACTTGCGATTGGGTGAAGTCAGAGAACCCTAACATTTTCGGGTACCATCGTTGGGGTGTCAGCATCGGAACAGATGGTACCAGATGCTGCCAGGGTGCCATTTTTAAGCCTTTTTTTCACCAAAAATCAGCAAAAGATTGTTGCCGATTCTGCCAGACTCAGGCTGACGATTACAAACATTCAGTCGGCTAAATGGAACAGGCCCTCATGCAAGACAACCAAATCGTGACAAGTCTCGCTATATCTTGTGTGTTGGGAGAACCAGCCCTTTACACTATTTAGAGCAGGAACTGTACAATTCTTGTCGGGAATATTTTCCAATCGTAGCAGTGGGCGCCAGCTTACGATGCTGATTCCGATCCAACCACGACTGGATCCCGATTGGAAATTCTCATCGTAGCTCTTACGTTTGAATTCGACATGTTTGATATTTTCTATGATTGGAATTAAATCGGGAAGCATTCCGATTGGAATAGAGCGCATTCCGATTGGAATTTCTGGTGGGCTGTGCATTCCGATAGCGTTTCCGATTCATTCCCGACACAACTCCAATCGTAGTTTTTTTGAGTCAGATTATTTATTCTGGTCAGAGATAAGGCAAGGTATGCCCGTTTTCAATTAAAGCTAGCAACATGTTACTTAGTGATACATCAAGGTATTTGGACTGTAACACCATGCATTGTAATGCTTACATACACTTACATAAATAAATATAATTGCATCAATTTCATTCCCCCTGCAGGCACATAATCTTATGTTCTTTCCCACATCAATGGTGTAATTCATTTGAGTGTAGGTCTGTAACATATTATTGGAACATAGTTCATTTATATACGGCATATAGCCTATGATCCATGGGCGCCGCCATGATGCCCCCCGACTAGGTGTTCTTCACTAATGGAGGTGAAAAAGTAGGTGTTCTTCACTAATGGAGGTGGAAAAGAAGTGAGTGATAATGGGGAAGTGTCAGGACTCTAACCTTGCTCACATATGTATATAAAGTGTTCTATGTAGAAAATATCATGTCTTGGGTTTAATTATTATGTCATCCTGCTTTGGGATGAGTGTAGAGAGTCAAAGAAACCATGGTAAAACATTGAAAGGCAGTTGAATTTCGTAAGAACAAAGAGCCAGAATACAGGTTTTGTCCCCCGACCACCTAGTGACTGCTTCATGAATTAACAATGGCTCTGTCCCCTATGTATACAGACACAGGCTGAAAGGCAGTTTGTGAGTCATAATTGTTGAATGCTTGTTGCCAACAGGCAAAGAATGAAATGATGGAGATTTACATATTATATAAATATAACGTTTGGTGAGCTTTGTACAGGGTCCACATAAATTGATTTTTAGTCATTTCAATTTGTAGAGTTGAGACGGCTATTTAATAGAATTAGTTTTTCTTTATTCTTAAATTGGATGGTAAGAGTCTATAGTCAGTGGGAAGGCAATTCCAATATTGAGGGCATTTGTGAAGCATGGTACATTTGAATGAGTTTAGTTTAATGGGGTAAGTCATCAGGACTAGGGCTTGGTGCAGTCTGGTTTCTCTTCTTGGTAGAATAATATAATCGTTTAGTTTGCTTCTTTGATAAGCTGCCTTTCTGATGGCTGAGATCCTTCGTTCACTGAGAAAGTTCAGTCTGGCCTCTTTATGGATTAGGGTATTGTGGGTTCTAGGTTCTGCTCGCAATGCCATCCCTAGAGCTTTATTTTGTAAGGTTTGCAATTTTGTAAGAGACTTTTGATTGGTTCCTTCTATCAAGGCACTGCCATACTCCGCATATGGTAGAATTTTTGTCTTATACTAGCAACTTCGTCGAGTCCGAGTTTAAAAAAAGAAAGAGATGTCGGACTGCCAAAAGCGAGGCTCGAACTCCCGACATCCGCATTCCAATACGGACGCTCTGGTGGTGGGTGGGGGAGGGGAATCACAGAGTAAATAGATATATCTCTACTCTGTGGTATCTCTCTACTCTGTGGGGGAATCAGCGGAATTTTGAAAATGGTACCAGCGAAAGTTGAGATCCCATTGGTTTCTCATGAGAAAAGTAGATTAGAAAACTACAATACTAAACTTTGATTTCAGCATGGCTCGAAATGGATCAGAAGAAAAGAAGTTTGTCTGAGTATAGTCCTATAAAAAAGAAGAACAGGTCTCGTGGGCATTCAATCTCCAGGCCCAGGTTTGGTTAACTATGTCTCTATGTACGGCAGCAACTCCAAGCGGATATCACAAAAATCTAACGTTTTAGATATAGTAGGTAATAAGGTAATGACTTGCTCTTTATTTAAATACTGTCTGATTTTAGCAAAGACATATAATCGGTGACTTAGTTTGCGAACCATTTCCTTTTTGTGTAACACAAATGTAAGTTTTTCATCTAGACGTATTCCTAGATAGTCAAAGTGATGAACATAATCAATATCTAGGTCATTACGATGTAGTTTAGTTAGTGGTTGTTGTCTTCTGAGTTGCAAAAATCATAGTTTTATTTTTACATTGATGATTAGCTGATTCTTCTTTGACCAAGTGTCAAGCTTGTCCAGATCTTTTTGGATTAGTTCGGTAGCATGGTTTGTGTTTCTGTCGGTTGCATAGAGGACAGTGTCGTCAGCATAATTTAGTTGAAGTGTTTGTAAGAATACCATGTAGGTCATTGACATATTGAAGGAACAGGAGTGGCCCCAGCATTGATCCCTGGTGCACACCACAGACAATATTTCTAGTGCTGGAAAGCTGGCCACTTACTCTGGAGTAGTGTTTTAGGTACAGAAGATAATTCGTTAACCACCCGACGGTTTTTTTGACCCAGTCCGTGGAATAGAGGGAAACTATGTTCCGGTGGGAATAAGTCAAAGTTACGAGGTAAGGCTTGGGAAAATTACTGCCCGCGGCTACGCCTTGGGCAGTAATTTTCCCAAGCCTTACCGAGTACCTTTGACTTATTTCCACTGGTATGTGGTTTCCCTATTCCTATATACCTTCAATTATCGGCTAATATCGTTAAAAACCGAATGTCTCTGAACGTCAACCTGGGCAGTAAACGTCAACCTGGGCAGTAAATGTCAACCTGGGCAGTAACTTCAACCTGGGCAGTAAACAAAAGTTATTCCACCCCCAGCAGCGTTAAGTAATCATAGGTTGTTCGCTCATAGGTATATAGGAATTTATATTTCTTTATCAGGATGGCTAATGTATGCTAATGAACGTGGTGGGAAAGGAACTCTTACCAGCTAAGCCTCGTGACAAACCACAATGTATGCTAATGAAGTTGCGGTATCGGGAATGTATTGGAAACCATCAAGACCTTGGCGAATCTTGTTTATGCTTACGATTGGAGTTCCCGATAAGAAATCTATCGTAGTTCATTGGGGTCTATCGGGAACATTTGTTGTCGGGGTCCTATCGGGTTATATCGGGGCCTTATCGTAGTAGGTGGGTGCGGCCTCAAAATCTCATTCAGTTCCTACTAATTCCCCGCCTCCGTTCTATCATGTCTGTCTGTTTGTCTGGTCCTGAAATCACTCTCTTTCCCAGCCTGTCTGCCTATATTATAAAGGTACACCTTCCTCTATGCTGATAAAACGGGGGCACATTCCCTCAATAAGCGCTGCTCAATCAATCAGTCGTCTGCTTCTCCCTGACGTGTGGCGGGAAAAGCTGTCGCCATCTGTTCCCGACGCACTATCATTACGCTTGTCTGCCTACTGTGAGTAACCAGCCGGATTGATTAGTCAATGTCAGACGACCGTCTGCGTGTACACCGACATTTAGTTGTCCCACGTTCAATCCTAGACTAGTGCTTATAGACTTCCAGTCTTAACTAGTGTCTCCATCCTGCCACTTGTCGCCAGCTGCTAGGCGTCTTTCCTCACCTTTTTGATACGTCCACACCGATGCTTGTTATCAACTGCATGCCTGCTGTGGATTGCCTCTTGTTATACCATCCTTTATGACCTCTTTATTTTGGTAACACTTTTATCTATATTGAAGTTACATATAGGTATACACTGACTCTTATCTTCATTGCATTGCCTCTTTTATTCTCTGCATTTCTTGCATGAGTTGGCATTGTGTTATTTATACTCAACCGGTGTTTTGTATCTGCCCGTTATGTACAAACGTACACGGTCCCGGTTTAGTTATACCGCTTGCTGACATCTGCCCATTGGCTACAGACAATTGTTACCAGTCATGTTGTCTTACTACCTGTCGTTTTGTCTGTCATATTGTTTTACTGCCCATCCTTCTCTCTGTCATACTGTCTTACTGCCTGTCCCTCTGTCTCTCATGCTGTCTTATAGTCTTAGGGGCCATAAAGTATGTATACAGATTTTCTGAAATTTTGTATCTCCTAACCCCACCTGTACGCAATAGAACAAAGAAGGAGCATTTAAAAGTTTCCAAATATTTTCACCCCCCCCCCCTCCCACCCCCCTCGGGGCGTACAAACTTTAATAATGGCTTCTAACTGCCCATCCTTCTGTCTGTGATACTTTCTTATTGCCTGCCATATTGTCCTACTGTCCATTTTTCTGTCTGTCACACTGTCTTATTGTTTGTCTTACTGCCTGTCGTCCTGTATCTCATACTGTCTTATTGTCCATCCTGCTGTCTTTCTGCCCATCTTTCTGTATCTCATACTGTCTTATTGTCCATCATGCTGTCTTTCTGCCCATCTTTCTGTATATCATACTGTCTTATTGTCCATCATGCTGTCTTTCTGCCCATCTTTCTGTATCTCATACTGTCTTATTGGCTGTCATGCTGTCTTTCTGCCCATCTTTCTGTATCTCATACTGTCTTATTGTCCATCATGCTGCCTTTCTGCCCATCTTTCTGTATCTCATACTGTCTTATTGTCCATCATGCTGTCTTTCTGCCCATCTTTCTGTATATCATACTGTCTTATTGTCCATCATGCTGTCTTTCTGCCCATCTTTCTGTATCTCATACTGTCTTATTGGCTGTCATGCTGTCATTCTGCCCATCTTTCTGTATCTCATACTGTCTTATTGGCTGTCATGCTGTCTTACAGTCTGTCTTTCCGGCCGTTATACTATCTCACTGTCTCTGCTGTTTGCCATCAAGTGCATGCTTCATGTAGACCGCCATTTGCTGACACCTTGCTCGCTGTAGTTTTCAGACGGCTGCTTTCCACGTTCTCTGCAGCTATCAGGACTGCTTCTCTGTCCGCTTCGCTCTGCTGGCTATGATCCGATTTACTGCATGCAATCCACTAAGCACAGTCTCCAAATTATTCCCCATTGACTGATCCCTGCAAATCTTCATCTCGTCTGGCAACTCCCACTCTCCATCAACCTAATTGTATTATGGGAAGGCGTCAATGGAATACACTATATCACTGAATAGTTAAACACCATTTCCCTCTGAAACATATAACCCTATTTCTAGTAGATGAAAAATATTCAGGAAATGATTAGTTTCATCCTTCACCGACCCCACATACGGGTACTCCTTCCCCTCAAAACATCTATCCCAGAATAAGAACGCAGCGTCTTGTGACGGCGTCCGTTAAACATTGTCACCCGTGGCGCCCCCTCGTGGCCCTGGCGGTCAATATGGCGGCCGTCTTGTCATTGATTATTGACTGTCTCCATCTTCCACTGGTCTTATAACGAGACTTCCACCTTATATTTCTCCTCGATTCACCATCGCCATCTCTTGTAGACGCTCTTTGTCTCCGAAGATACCTCAATACAATGTGTATGCACTGCGTGGTTCCCGATATGACGAAGACGTATGCATCCAGCTCGGATGGATCCTTGGGAAGGAGAGTAAAATAGAACCCAGCTTAAATACACTCCGTTCCAAGCAAATAGTCTGCTTTCGCGGGGTGTCCGCTAAAGTGGGGTTTTCAGTCTGTAGATGGTTTGGCTATGTTTATTACCTACCACATATAAAACGTTAGAATTTTGTGATATCCGCTTGAAGTTGCTCCCGTACATAGAGACATAGTGAACCCGACCTGGGCCTGGAGATTGAAGGGCCATGAGAGTGAGATTCTTGTGCAGTTTTAAACTGTAAGCAGCTACTCTTTTTTGTATTTCTATATGCAGACATGCGTTTTCTCTTATGATTCATTTTGAGCCATGTCGAAATCAAAGTTTAGTACTGTAGTTTTCTGATCTACTTTTCTCGTGAGAACCCAATGAGATCTCAACTTTCGCTGGTAGCCCTTTCAAAACTCCGCTGATTCCCCCCTCCCACCAACAGCCTAAGTATTTGGCCCAAATCCAGCTCCTGTCTTTGTGGAGCAGTCAGCAGAACATTCTGAAATCTGGAGTTCGAACCCTGTTAACGGCAGTCTGACATTTCATTTTTCCATTTTTTTGGACTCCGACTCGACGAAGTCGCTAGTTTATGTCATATTTTGTTAGAAAAAACTGTTATAATCACACAGACAGCCCACATACGCCTCCCTGACCCCTCATTGGGCCTACACAGGCAGTGGCCCAGTGTCTACCCAGTACATACTTGATAAGGTGTTCCTCCGAAGTATGCCCTTAGCCAGGGTTGAAATAAACATTTGATAGAGACGAAAATGTCAGTTCACGAGGTTTCCCTTAGACTGAGTGTCCCTGAAGCGGGGTTTTATAGTATAAGGGAGCCAACACTCCTCTTGTTAGCTTCGGGGCCACCCAGGGGGGCAAAAGTAGGCAAAGGGTGGTCCATACCTACTAAAATATAGCTTTACGTGAATTCTATTACTAGCGCCATTACCATCAGTATGCAACAGAATGAAGCAGAGGACTAGGCTTAGAGCCTTGAGAATCCACTGGCACACAGTAGGTGGCTTCATTGAGATTATAGGAACCTTTGGGTTGTATTGATGTACGTCTTTAACACGGGAGTACAGAATACGACATAGAGAGTGTGAGATCTTATGAGAGGAGTGCACCCAAAGCCAACGTTCTGGGTTTCCCAACACGTTCTGAGTTTCGGATTGGATCACACAAGGCCCCTTAGGATCACATTCAATATCAATGAAAATCGCAACCACCAGAGTGTGCATCACAGTTAATGAGACTGCCACTTCAAGCAAGCACATAGACCTGTCTTGTAGAACAATTATTATTTCACCCCTGTATTTTTCTCCATAAGCTTAACATTAGGAACTCGTATTCCACGGCCGTGAAGTTCGTGTACCCAATACTTAATGGCTAATTGGGTGATTCATTCTAACAACCCTGCAATATATATATGAAGTATTTCCTCTCAAGAAAGATGTCCTATAGTTGTGCCTGATTTGACACCTCATCCGGCAGGAATAAGTGTATAATATTTACTCTGTGATACGTGTATCTCTTTCATCACTATACTCTTCAGATTGCTCAGAAATTAGGATACATACAGGGCATTAGAAGGAAACCCACGATAATAACTTGGTCCGTACTCCACCTCGTTTGACCGCTAGGTAATTCATCGTGGATTACTCCGCAGTCAAACTCGGTGGAGTACGGACCAAGTTATTCTCATCGTGTGGGTTTCCGATTTTATCTCACCCCGTATAACAAAAATTAACATCATTTATTGCTGGAACAACTCGCCAAACTAGCCATTGAGTATTAGGTACGATACTTTCATGGCCGTGGAGTACGAGTTCCTAACGTTAAGCCTATGGAGAAAAATACCATGCCTGTAGAGTGGACATTTTTTTTTTTTTTGTAAACTTTTATTCATTCTGCCATAGGCAGTTCTTCCATGAAAGTTACAATTGGAACAATAATTGTCAAACAGAAAATACAGTACAATATAATACAAAATAAAGGTGAATATGAGAATAATGAGGAATTAAGAGAGTCTTATCACTTGGTCAGCATCATGTCGCCAGACAGGTTTTCATGTTACAGTAGCCATAACAATCAGTTCCTTTTCCACCAACTTCTTGAAGGCAGACTTGGTTGGTGCATGTTGTGCTGCAGGGCTTAGTTTATTCCACAATGTTTCACCCGTAGGTGGGGCTTTTTTTAAAACAGGTATTTCTGAAAATGAACTGCTTGAACTTGACATTTCTGTCACTGCGGGTGTTACGTAATCGCACATCCAGGTTGTTGTCATCCTTTGATCTCTTATACATAAGGCAAAGTAGTTGCCGATCTCGCCTTATCTTGAGTTTCTCAGTTTTGCAGATCACATGTAGGTCGTCTACTCTTATGTCCCTAGGACGTCTCCTTAGAACAGTCCGTAGTCCCCTATTTTGTAGGCGCTGGAGCTTAGCAATATTGCTGGAATTGGCGCCATCAAAAAGAAAACATGCGTATTCCATCACTGGTCTGATAGTACTCAAGTAGACAAGCCTTGCCGCTTGGTCTGTCATATTTCTTATTTTCGCAAACTTAAAAAGCCGAGAATTAACACTTTTTCTTACTGATTTCATTTGGTCCTTAAGATTTAAACCAGAGTCCAATTGCACACCAAGATACCTATATGTACTACAGTGAGGTAATATCGTACCATTACAGTCCAGCCGCAGTTCATTCAACCTCCGTAGCCTAGGTTTGGTCCCAAACCAGCAAGTCATGGTTTTCTTGTAGTTTATTGTCATACCATTTTCACCGCACCACTTGGCAGTATGTTTCACCCCAGCTTCTAGTCTTGACGCAGCTACTTCATCGTTTAAGGCAGACGAGTATATAACTAAGTCGTCAGCATATTGTATGCTGCTGCAGTCTTTAATACCATTACACAAATCGTTGATATACAGAATGAATAGTAGTGGGCCCAGCACTGACCCTTGGGGCACTCCAAATTGTACGACCTCGGTATTAGAAATTAGACCATTTATCCTAGTAACTTGTTTTCGATCGGTTAAGTAGTTTTCTATCCAAGTTGAGTAATCTAGAGGCAAGTTAAAAATATGGGTAAGTTTAGATAGGAGTAGATGATGTGGGACACAGTCAAAGGCCTTTCGAATGTCAACAAAACAGGTTGCCGTGACATTTGCCCTGTCACGTGCGCGATACAGGTCTGAGGTGAAGTTGTAAAGAGCATCCGCCGTGCCTCTGGCCGGTCTAAAGCCGAATTGGGCTTCGCTAATAAGATTTCTATTATCAACATAACTGTATATTCGCTGATGGACTATCTTTTCCAGAATTTTTATTGGCATAGCCAATATCGATATAGGCCTCCAGTTGTTGATGTCTGAGGCATCTCCAATCTTTGGAATGGGTGTCACCTGACCTATCTTCCAGGGACCCGGAACTACGCCCACCTGCATAGAGCAGTTAAAAATGTATTCAAATTCATAAATAAGGATTAATAGTGTATCACGCATAACAGTGGAAGAGACATCCTTGATGCCCGAAGACTTATGTACGCTGGTACCTAGCACAAGCTCTTCTATCTCGTTCCTAGATGTCTGGAAAACTTGATCAGCATTTGGACATGAATATATTTACAGGTTGTGTGGCAATCTCCCCTGTCCCTTCCTTTTCCTATTCCCCCTCCATAAGGTCCAACAGTCCATTAAAAAGTCCACTCTCTCAGCAGGTCTTTCGCGGTGCTAGCGCTTACTTATCTCTGCCTCCACCCAACGCTGGTTCTCTGGTATTCAAAGTAAGGCAACTGTCAAAGGTTATGGAAGTCAAACAAGTCATTATGAGTTATATAGACATTGTTAAGTTAGTAAAGATGGATAACCACACAAAACCAGACTCGTTCAAGTTTCATTTAAAATGATTTTATTGATGATAACAGATGAATACTGGCAAGCTGATGTGATGGATGATAAGTGATGGTAGTAAAAACCAGCGAAAAATTCAAAGTCGCTTATAGCTGGCCGTTACCCGGCGTTTACACTAGACGATTATAGGCGGCGATTCTTGAACCTGACGACTTTCAGCCGGAAAAGTCTAGATTTCTAAATTGTCTAATATAAACGCCAAGTGCGTGGCGACTGCAGATCGTCTGATTACGTATGATTATGCAATAAAGCACCACCTCAAGACTATGAGATGCGCTCTGACCCCGGCGACTATTTCAAGCTGCCTTGAATGAGTCGTCTATACGAGCAGCGATTCTGTGAAAACTCATAGTCGTCAGTGTGAACGCTTGGGCAAATTCTGACATAGACGACTTTTGCAGTGGACATTGCCACCGCATGGTGACTATTAGCTGACGATCTACAGTCGCCACGTATTTAGTCGTCTAGTGTTTACAAACGCCGGGTTACCAGTCCCATATTTCATGGGGACAGGGAACTAGTCTATGCAGATTGATGCCCATGCAGATTGTAGACTGGCTCCCTCTCCCAATGAAATATGGGACTGTTAGTGTCTTCCTAGGTCATACTAGCGCATGACTTTGAATTTGTACTGGTTCCCTGCTTATTTGGAGCAAGGATAACCAGCACAACCTCTCTTCCACTCTTCCGGCAGAATCTTTTCTTGGAGAGTCCCTGTCTCCCTCACAATGATCCCCCGAATACCTTATTTCTACTTGTTAATAATAAAAGATAATAAAAAATGAAGAAATGGCAAACTTTAAAAAGATAAGAGATAACTGAAAAGAATGTTTCTTTAAAAACCAACTTAGTAGTAGCTGAGCACTGTTAGCCATGATGCACCAGAAAACTGCAGGCGTTGTCCATAGTCCAGGCTATATCCCTGCCATCCATTATGTTCGTACACACTGAGGGTGGTGGTGGAGTCAAAATTTAGAAGATTCTGCGTATGCTCCTTCTTTGTTCTATTGCGTATAAGATCGGAAGTGGAGTGGGGTGGGGGTGGGTCCAAAATTTCGGAAATTCTGCGTACACACTTAATTGATGACTCCTTTTTGAAAAACTGGCGGATAAGTCAGATTTTGTCCCAAACAGGCAGGTCGATGCCCTGGGTCGGTGCAGAGATACAAGCAGCCACAGGAAGTAGAGCGCAGAATCTCTGCTAGGAGAATGAAAAAGGTCCTGTGCAGATTAATAATGCTCATCGGGCCGTCATCGACGTTGTGTATGGCGGGACTCTCCCAGCAGATCTTTCGCGGCGCGGCCGCAGGAAGTAGAGCGCAGAATCTCTGCTAGGAGAGTGGGCTGTCATCAGCGTTGTATGGTGGCGCACACATCGCTGCGACAGCGGCCACGACGTGGTGGCGCCACCTGGCGTCGTGACGGACACGGCGTGCAGACGACATTTTTCCTGACGCTGTTAAACGCGGGGCGGGAGTCCTGTGGCGGACACGGCGACAGAATCCTTAATGAGGATCAGTGTTGCTCACTCACCGCTGTCATCCGGCGACCAGCATCAAGTCGCTATACCTGTGTCGTCGCCACTTGATGGGTACCAGCACATCAATTGTTGCTGCAGCTGTTGAAATATCCCTGCTGCTAATACACAACACAGAAACAACAAGAAGATTCATCATACACTTGACAGTAAAACACAACTAAAGCGACGGCTTCTATCAATATTTCATTGAAATATCAATTTGCTGTTTGCGAAAGGACAGGATAGGACATAGACTGAAAAGAGGCATCACAGCCTGTGGATCGGCGGGGAAACACCGCTCCCATACCGGGGGCCTCTCGCCGGGGTTCGGACGGGCCCGCGCCGACAACAATCCAGCTCCACACGCGGTGTGCAGACCCTGGAGGCCGACGTTGGCGACGGATCTATGGCCTGGAGGACAGACAGGTGGGAAGGCCCACCAACAGGTGTACAAGGCTGGGTCTAGGCAGTGGCAGGTGGATGGAGCGAGGACAAATTAAAGTGGACAAAAGGGAGAGGTAGATGTAACAACTGAACAGCTGCAGGTCATTCGGAGAGGTTTTGTCTGAGCCGTCACATAACAGACAACTAAGGAGGAGATAACTGATTAGTTCACTCAGGAAGGAACCCAAATCCAGGGAGGGGAATGGTATAGGGTCTGGGCTGGTCCATTCCGGTAGTATTTTCACTATTGATGAATGAGCGTGGAAATAACAATTGATAGGTTTGGGTTATATTCAGTCCATGGGACACTTTTCTGTAACCTACTTGGTTCCCAGCCAACCGGCCATTTCTGCAACTGCCTGAGACTCTAGGATCCAAATATGTCAAGCACCAGTGGGTCAATGATGTATTTCAGTCTATAGTGATTGGTCATAGTCAGCTGTGGATGATTCCAGGACACTGAAACACTGGGTCTCTGCTCATTTCCCAAGATCACAGTATTAGCATGCAGATGGTGAAGGGTTAGTTTTTGCAGCAAGCTTATAGTCTATGTGACCACACTAACATTTAGGCAGCGTATATGAGCGTGTGGCCCACACTAAAAAAAGACACACCATTAACTAACCTCAGGGTGTAACTGGGCATTGCCTAAACAGACCAGTTTCGTGTCTGAGGACCAGGATTCTCTTATTCACCTCCTGGACTTGGCCGGGACTTCTGGGATACTTCGTCTGACTTTAATCTGCGTCTCAATGACGATGTCAAGCGTCTCAGACTGGCTCCGAACACGCCGCCCCAGTCTACGGTGAGCCAGCATCAGGTAAGTCAACTTTATTAACTCATAAGGGGCCATCCATTAAGTACGTACGCACTAAAGGGTGTGGGGTGGGTGTTTAACTATTTTGAAAATTTGCGTATGCTCTTTCTTTGTTCTATTACGTACAAGATTAGGAGAGGATGGGTGGGGGTCCAAAATATCAGAAATTCTGCGTACATATTTGGATGGCCTCAAAAGAACCTTTAAATTTTCTCGGGAAAATAAGTAGCCCTAAATAAGTAGGCCTACCTGTGTTTTTTTATTTGATGGTTTTTTGGGTCTATACAAGTAGTCTTGCTGGGTTCGGCATCAGTGATGGTACAAGTCATTGTGGTTGGAGCCACTGAACCTGTCCTTTTTTCCATCATCCAGCGCGACATAGGCAGTGCGACTTTGGATCTGGTACTTGATGACATCATGTTGGCCAGATGCATTGCAGAGTAGGTTAAGGTCGTAGAGGTGGGATACAGATACTCAATATTATGTAAGGTGGATTTGAAGCAATCCTCGCTTAACTATGCATAGAGACGGGGAAGCCACGTACTAGACCCAACACGTAACCTTATCTCTACTATCAAAATGGCATTGGCATTGTGGCGGGCATGCTACTGCTGCCTCTGCCAATTTTATGGATGGAGAAATTACGAAGTGGGAAAGTGAAAGGTGCGTTAACTGTAAAAGGCAGGTGGCGGGTGTAGGTGTCAGAGGGGAGTACTACCTGAAGTAAAATGATCATCGCTTAAATCTCAAGTCATCACCGCAGTCGTCTAGCCTCGGGGGCCACTCGCCAGCGGCATCATTGAATCTAGATTTACAATTAATCTACACTCTGTAAGCTACACTACCGCGCCTCACTACAATAGATTCTATTTGACCTGGATGATACACCTCTAAGGCCCAGGTTACACCTACCGATTATCATTACCGTGTCTAGAATCTGCCGACCGATTATTCCATGTTCCCGATAAACTATTGGCAAGTGTATGAACGATAGAAATACGGACCTGGTCAACGATTTTTCAACTCTAAATCGCAAAACATGGCACCACCGACCGACTTTTGATGCCTCTGATGAGTCCAAAGGTCTTTGAAATCGTAGGGGAAGGACCTGGGACCTGTTTCACTAGTTTTGTGACATGTCTGTTACACCATACAGACATTGGGGTTTGTCTAGTTTCGTGACAACACAAGTAGCTGCCCTTAGGAAAAGACAGACCCCAAACATATTAATAAGACAAATCTACACGTCATGGACCTGTATCACTAGTTTTGTGACAAAAGTGTTAGACAGACATGAAAAGTGGCACCAACAGTGCAAGCAAGAACGCACAAAATGAAGTTTAATGTCTAGTTCTTATGAAACCGGACACACCATCTAGACGCCATCTAGACATGTCACGAAACTAGTGAAACAGGGACCTGTTTCACTAGTTTCGTGACATGTCTAGATGGCGTCTGTGACACCATACAGACATATTGGGGTTGACTAGTTCAGTGAAAACACAAGTAGCTGCCCTAATGACAAGACAGACCCCAAACAAGGTGTGTCCGGTTTCATAAGAATTATACATTAGACGTCGTTTTGTCCGTTCTTGCTTGCACTGTTGGTGCCGCTTTTCATGTCTGTCTAACACTTTTGTCACGAAACTAGTGAAACAGGTCCCAGGTCCCTGGAGATTTCGCCAAACACCTAATCGGCAAACACCCTGTACATTCGCGGTGAAACCAGGGTGTTCACATCACTGACAAAGATTTATATCATAGCCCTTTCATCACACAGAGGAGCCCAGGCATTATGAACCTGGAAATTTGTATATCTTTGCCTGTAGTTTAGGCAGTCCTGATATTTTAGTCAGACGTAGTACGACTCTATTCGTTCCACACTAGAGTCAGACTTGAGGTCATAGGCAAACTTTGAGACTGACATGATCTCGGGTTACCAGCTCAATTCAAAATTCAAGGATTCAAAATGGTGGATGGTTGATTGAGGAGTTGCTCCATTCAGGGATTCAAAGGAGGATTTGATAAAGAAAAGGGTAACACCTGCTGCTCATATGATGTGAGACTGAAGATTGTGATGTAAGTTTTTGAATTCAACTATTTTTAAAATTTCATTTCACTTCCTTTACAGCTATTATTGC
Organism: Alentia gelatinosa; assembly: GCA_950022655.1. Taxonomy (NCBI): domain Eukaryota; kingdom Metazoa; phylum Annelida; class Polychaeta; order Phyllodocida; family Polynoidae; genus Alentia; species Alentia gelatinosa. The sequence goes on from OX465580.1 coordinate 128,173,877, forward strand.
GAGAACCAGTTTGGTTCGCAAAGGATCTTAAAGTTTGTCTATGTCTGTAAGTACAACATCTGTTGGGAGAGTGTCTAATTCAACAAATTGGACTATAAACTACCGAAACAAACAAACAGGATTGTACTACGTATAACTATAATATTAAGACTTTCTCCGTCTCTATATATGATGGAAATCGATGCATATATAACCAATAATCGGCCGTCAGGTTTAAGACATATACTGAATAAACCACCTAATGTTCGTCAGATGTAAACGACCCAACAACTTCGAGTGTCACCGACAGTTGGTACTGATGTTTTATGGAGGAGATAATCGGGAATAATTTTTATTGAAAAGCGTTTATTCCGACTGCCAATGGCTACCCGTATTGAAGATATTTCAAAGAGAACCACCAAACAACTTTTGTACAGGTTGCTATCGGTGGATTTTTTGTCGGGTGGTGGAAACGCCACATTAGTTGACCATACGCATTTTATGTCCAGTGCCCACTATATGATTCCGTTTCCACCGATTAATCGCCAGCTTTGTCCGCACCATGGTCCCTTTGTTTAGCATTGGGTGAGATTGGGAATTGATGTCTCTGGAAATCATAAACAAAGAGAAATAGACATATTTACTAACAGACAGGGACAGATGAAGATTTAAGTATAACAAACTCGACCTGAAGCATACTATTTGCTCCTAGTTGTAGTATTATAGTGAAGTTGTGCTACTTCTAATCCCTGTGTACCATGTAGAATATATGCTTTCAGATGCAAAGTCCGTTAGACATGTTAGCCGTTCTAAATATAGCCATATAGCACAAAGTGTCCAACACAGAGGTTATTAAGTATTAACCGCACAATCTACTGGGGTTTTAGCTGGATTGGATGCTCTATACTTAAACAAATCGCTCTCTCAATGCCCACCGTCCGTTCATCTAGTTCCAATTACCTCGTGTCATTAACCGGCCGAGTACACGGGAAAACTTTCAGTCCCCAAGCTTTGTCCGCACGTTGGTCCCTTTGTTTAGCACTGGGTGAGATTGGGAATTGATGTCTCTGGAAATCATTTCTGAAATTGCCACATGTCGAGGTAGATAAATAACTAAAGTATCATCGGTCGCCAAATACAATGCAGTTTATATTCTGGTGTAGTGGTCTAGGGTCATTGAATGTTTTGCTTTCCTTTTGCCAGAGAATTGTTTACTGAAAAGTCAACCAGCTGATCATCATTTATTGGCCACCTATTATCTTACACCTGATATTTTTGTTCCATAGGCCTAGCATTGGGAACTCGTTCTCTTTGCCCACATGAGTATTGCAGTCCGTTCTCCATGGTCTATATCATGTGCATCGTCCATTCTTTTAGTGTGTACAGGGGTGAGATAAATACAGAAAGCAATTCGTTTTTGTCAAAGTCGTTGTTTTCCAACTCGTTTGAATGCTACGTGATATTCACTCAGATGTCACCTCGTACATATCACTCTGCATCAAACTTGTGGAGAACGACAACTTTAACCAAAACTTGTTGATTTCTTCTTTAATACGAGCCTGTCATAATAGAGTCTAGAGATCGCTACCGAGGTGAATACGGATCAGCGACCATTTTGTCTTCCCTTTGATAACTTAAATGTGCACTGCTGAATAATATATACAACATGACCATGATCTTATATCTTCATGGTCGTATTCTCCTCATAGTTGACACTACGCAATATCCTCACATTCGCTCGGGTATTACTAGTATTTGATTTTACTTTTGCTCTGAAATTAACTGCGTGGTCGAACTGTTGTACTTTGGGCGAAGCCTTAGCTTGGGTCAGCTTCCAACTAAAAAGCAATTCATCTAAACATGAATCAGACATGGGTATATCAGTCAGTGGTAAACTTTAATCTGCTCTAACTTTAGGGCCATTTTTTAGCATTTATAGTGAAGCTTACAGGCATTTGTAAGAACCTTAAGCCATCTCATACAGTTAGAACCTTGTCTAATCCCTCACTTACGTAACTCATCACATATCTCAAGGGTTTCCAGACCTAGACATACAGAGCTGACGATATAACGTAACTTTACTGAGTGGCTATTCTAACGCAAGCGGAGATGAATAGGCATTTTGCTTACCCTTTAAGGACGGCCACCCATGGCCGAACTTCACACTTGGGGACGGCCATTAGAGACCATGTACAGTTCTAGGGGATGGGGGGCATTGTCCTCTGAACTCAAAATTTGAAGGTTTCTCATGTGATAAGATTTGTTATCCTTGATATTTCTATTTCCATTATTTAGAATTCTAAAATATGAAGTTATACCTACATTCTGTGCAAATTTCAAGTTTATTGTTAAAATATTTCCTTTTCAAAAGCAATTTCATAAATATCCAGCAAATGATGCCTTAAGGCATCATCCGCCCCCGGCCGGGTGATGCTTTAAGGCATAATCCGCCCTTACAGGGTTAACCACTGACCACTATTATACTAATTTACTAAACCAATCAGGTAGATCAACATCATCGTAGCCAAAGCAATTCTTCTTGTGCAAAGTTCGCCATCCATTTCTTGTTATACCAATGCTCCAGCTGGATGATATTTCTTTTTGAGGCCTGGCGTCCACCTACTACGATATGGCTCCGATGTGGTCTAGGATGCACCTCCCGATAAAAAATCAAAATCGCGTCGGAAGGTCACTTAATATCGGGGCAGTTGACCACGTTTCTGTGATTAGACACCGATAAAAACCCCATATAATGCGTGGTGGATTGGCATGTCTAGACATATGTCTACCATTTTGGACATTCCCGATATGTCTCCGATATTTGCTTTTTGTATCGGTGCCATATCGGGAGGTCTAAATTTCTATCGTAGTAGGTGGACGCCAGGCCTAAATTAGCAATTGAAATGACATTTCAGACCATTACATATTCCAATACCACGGACTGTATCATCAGGATGACAAAGAGAAAAGTCAGCCTGACATTTTCACCATCTGTCAATGTGGTACCTAATGCACAGACCCCGGACAGTTCCCCTGTTTATGACGGCTCATTTGACAATCACTGGCATGAAGTCGCTACAGTGTCACCCTAAGTTGCCTCCTAATTATTAGTTCCTAGAGTTCTTCGGAATAAAGATGAATTTCATTATTAGTGCTTGGTTGTCGGTGTCAAATAATACGCTATTTCAACTGGATCGCGAGGTAGGAACTACGGATTGACATCATATCCTAGTTTTCTCTAAATAGAGTCATAAATCCTCTACCCACAACGGTCTTGTTCACTTTCTAGGAAATATATTACCTGGAAATTAGCCCAGATCTTATGTTACAATTCACAGGGGAATTTGGAAGGACGGCGAATGTCAAGGTTGACAGCATTTGTGTCATTGCAACTGTAGAAATTAGCATGCCATCTGAATCATGTACATAAGCCAGAAAATCTTACAGATGCTGTAGTTTTGGTGTGTTATCCATCCCAGCATACTGTGCTGGTATGGAAAAATAACAGCATACTTTGAATACGCATTCTGATTGGATAAGAAGAATGACTGGCATGGCTATGATGTAGTGGTGCTGATGTCATGTAAAGCTTTGATGAATTAGGGAAACTATTTAACATAATTGGGATGGGTTATCGTCCTGCGTTACTTTGGCTAAAATTATCGCATGGGCTCGCAGAGCGAATGCGATAATTTTCCCGATAGTAACAAGTAACCAATCAGATTGAGTGTTTAAAGGGTGGTGGTATGGCGCCATACCGGCACAGTATGTCGGTACGCCTTAACTACCGCTTGCATAGCAGAGGTTGGTATATGGAGTATTTTAGGAATAGGTGTAGAGTACGGACTCCATATTTATACAGGACATTTTAGAAAACTGTCTTGTCTATTAAAATTGCAAAAAGAAGTGAGAAAATTTCAAATATTTGAGAAAATAACTTATAAACAATACCACGGATCTCTAGAGTAAAGTGCCCTCCCAGCACACTTTGAATACTGGTTCTATGTAGTCATGTTTTGGTAAACATCTAATCAGTTATCGATGATTATAAGTATAAAACACAAGTAAAACGTAATTACCTTGTTGAAACGAGCTCTCGTACCTGGTTTCTTTCTATCACTAGACTACGAGTTCATTTCAGATTTCTATCTAGAGAAACGCGGTGTATGAAGACGTCACAACAGGGTGAAAATGTTTCACTAAAATCAAAAAAGGCGACCGAGATTTCACTTTCACTTTTCATGTACTACTTACACTGATTACCTTAGTAGTCATCAGGCGGATATTCTGATAGAACTTCTATTTGTAAACTCTTATTGCAATCTCACAGAAAAATATGTTAAATCACCTTTATATCAAGGGATAAAAACATGGGATAAATTACCGATTGAAATTCAAATGTTGGAAAATTTAGAGCAATTTAAAGGCCAAGCAAAAGAATTTTTGCTTACAGTGTGATACCTCGTTTTCCAATCTATTTGCTACCTGAGCGCTCTTCGTAGAGCGGAGTTTGTCTTGACTATTGTATGCATGTTATATTGCTTGTGACTAGTTTTGTATGATCTCCCCCTTCAATGAAAATATCATGTAACTGAATAACTGTGTATATCTGGGTGAAGCATCGTATATTAGTAGTATATCTTATTGTTTTTTCTATTGTCAAACTACTCTAATGTATATGTGGTGTATATGTGTTTGTACCTGTACTATATTTGAAACCACTATGTTTATTACTATTTCTCCAACTGTCTATGTTCTATGTTATTAGTCTTAAGGACATATAGATGGAAGATCGTCGATGTACTTGATGAATTCTATATTGTCAATAAACTCTATTTTATAAAAAAAAAAAAGATATATAAGTATGTCATAATTTAAGGAGACATCGTGTGGATGAATGGAATCATTTCCTGTTGATTTCTGTTGTAAATATATACCGAGTTCGAAGAATGTCTCCTCATTATCGTATACCTGAAAATCATTAAGGCAGGCGTCCACCAACCACGACAAGGCTACGACAAGAGCAGACCAGGAATTTTCAATCGGCGTAAAAAGTGGGGCTTTATGACAGCGTTGTCGGAGGGTGTCGGGAAGTGCACGCTTCACCAAAATTTACTATCGTAGACCTCTGCGACACACTCCCGACACGCAATGACACTCCTCGACAAGGGTCCAGTCCTGGAAAAATTCGAACATGCTCGATGTTGTCGTAGCTTGTTGGAAGGCTCCCGACAAGCTTCCAATCGTAGCCTTGTCCTGGCCTTGTCGTAGATTCTTGTGGGAAACTGGGGTCAACCAACCACGACTAGGCCTCCAATCGTAGGCCAATCGTGGACCTTGTCGGGAAGCCATTGTCGTAGCCTTGTCGTGGTTGGTGGATGCCCGCCTTTACAGTCGCCGTTTTACAACAAATCACGCGGTACAGAGCACACGAACTAATAATTCGTGGACATTGTCTCACACCTGGTCTTCAGACTTAGCACAATCCATACAGATGTTCAGTGGGAGACAGTGGGAGACATTCGTGCACAGGTATAAATAGACATTAAACGATGGTTTTGTGGAAGGGATGCCGTAAACCGAAACAGCCTGTTCACACAACCATCGTCTGTTGCATTTATTATCCATCTTTTTCACTAGATTAAACACAGCAGTTGCCATATTGAAGGGTATATTGTTAGTGACTATTTCTTTGCTATACAACATCAAGGGACTATCTTCCCGCATACCATGGCTTTGAGGCCATATACCGCAGATTTGGATTCGCATACCACAGTTATGGTATCTGACAGTTTTTTTTTTATATAATTAGGTCACAGTTTACAGAGTCCCCATACATTTTTAATGGGGTCTTTGTATATAATGGATAATAAAGATAAGCATCTAGATGCCACAAAAAGCATCTAGTGCATTGTTTATATCATTAATTCATTTTTCCGAGATTCTAAGGGAGATCGTCTAACCACTGTAGTATTTCATAGACGTTCGGCCATAGGTGTATAAAAACACTATCGGTAGCTTCCTGAATGAAATAAGTACAGGCTTAGATTTACACAGCCATCTTGTATTTCCATTGGGGTTTGTCTCCACAATTACTTCCGATTTGTCCCTTCATCATTAGTTATGTCGTAGATTATTTCCTGTAAGTATGTAGATTCGCCACTGAAGTTGGTCGTGATGTTTCTGCCAGTAGATAAAGCTTGCGGAACAAACATAAATACATGTAGAGGAGAATAGTTGATGAATAGCCTATATAGAAAAGATTGCCTTTGGATGGGATCAATCTGAAGGTTGGGACACTCGCCTCACCGTCCACAATAGAATCCGATAAGCGTAAGAAGGTCTTCATGTACGGTCGCTAACCATTCACTCCGGTATTGTCTGTTTTGATATGGTTTCAGCAGCAGGCATGATAACAGCAGGCATGATAACACTCTCCGTTATCATTTACAGTGTTTACATCCGTGTGGCGCATAGACTTGCATTGTCCTCCCAGCCTATGCCATCCTTATTGAAGTGTGAACTCCTCCATATATTACTATTTTTATATTTCCTTTTCAGCACCAAGAAAACTGATACAATAAGAGATTTTTCTCAGAGACAATGAGTATATTTAGCGAAGCGATGGGAACTAACAAGAACTAGAAAGGACTTTCTTTACCCTAGATATAGAGTTTAGTGAAATAGAGAAAGTAAAATGGTAGCAACCTGAAGCATAGTACGTAGGCAGACAAGCTATTTGAACATCATCTTTCCTAGTTATATGATTTTATCCTACCCCGTTTCCATATTTTTTCAGTATCAGAAAGTAGTGACATAAACAACACTTTATGTCACACCCGTGACATAAACAAACCCCATGTTAAGCCTATGGCTTTTTTAATTAGGGGAAGGATAATATATAATACCAAATTAAAAAACAAAACAAAAAAAATCATGGGAGCTTGAGTTCACACAGACCCCCTGAAACACACAATATGAGCAAATCGTGTATAGTCAAGGTATAACCAAAGGGAAAGAACTGTCGTATTATACATATGGAAATACAAACTTGCTACCAAAATACATGTATCTAGTTCCTACTGATGACAGGAATGACGCGTTGTAGCCTGTGTTCTACATTTATTTTACAGTTTATTATCCACCAATTACGAAGTCTCCATATTAAATGCACAGAGCACCTGGGATCAGCTACACGGAAAATTTGGCATGTCAGAATCTCCCACAGGAGATACTGAAAAAAACCAGTTCCATCCATAATGAGGTCATATCATCATGTACTTCAAAATAGGTTTCTTTATTATCAATTCAATATTGTTTATTTGGAACCGGTCATGTTAAGCTCGTTTACCATTAGAAATCACCCGCATAAAAGGTTTTGCATGTTTTAAAATAGAAAGATAGCGAATCATATACTCAGGGATGCAAGTTTGCCGACAATTGACGGAAATCAGAAATTTCTGCATCTTGAAATATGATCATTAACAGAGTAGGAAAATCATAGGATAAAACTAAATTCCAAGAAATTCTGGCAGCAGGCTCTCACCAACTTTGGCGGCAGTTAAACGCGCCAAGGGCCGTTGACACTGCCGTCAGAGTTCCGTCAAGTGCCGAAATTTTGTTTGACGGCACGGGGGGGGGGGGGGCGCCCCCCCCCCCGAATACGCCCCAGTTTTGTTTGTGTTTTTGTTTCCGACTTTTTCATCAGTCCCGACTTTCATCCCTGTATACTACCGTAAGTCTACACCGAATTACCACCAGAGATGATAGTGCTGTAGCCTTAGGGCGTGATCTGGAAGTGTATATCTTACAATAAACTCTTTTGCAATAGGCTTATTGTTAAACATGGATGTGGATAATAAATTCAATAACAGGTGTTTTGTGTTCCTCGTAGTTCCTCGTAGTTGATGTAGTAATACGCGTAAGCTGCTCGTAGATCTTTTCATGAACCAAAAAGGCAATATATTCTACTTACGATATCGGGATAGAAATAAACTTTGTCTCGAAAATGCATTAATGCATTAAATAAACATACAAGTCTATAATAGAATAAATTATTGTTTTATGAGAATGGAAGGGTTTGCTATATGGTAGAGTTAGGTATAAGTGGAAGAGTGTTATGTTGTCTAAGAAATCAACTTTATATGCAATCTTGTGGATACTGCAACTTAAAGGCTGAATGGCTGCTTAAAATGTTGATTGAATCTTTTTGAGTAGTTGGTTACATAATAACATTCCTTATATACAGGAGATTTCTTAAACTTTTCAATCACAATAACATAAGTCAATTGGACTTCTGTTGACTATTTGTCACGCCGCTAGTCATACGTTATTTCTGTTGGGAAAATGGATGGATCAGAGGGAATATAAAACCTTTAGGATGCAGTTGTATTTACCTAAGACTCTACATAAATGTATGTACGACCTTAGTCTCTATTGGGATACAGTGAACTCTGGACAGAATGAGAGCTGAAGATATTGACTTTCCAGGGCCCTACTTGTTATGCCCGTTCTACGACTTTACAACTAGGCGAGATATTAGTATGGATTATCCTCGCAGTAATAAGAAATGCACGTACTCGTGCACTGACAGCAATCAAAGACACAGTAACCAGAGACACAGTGTAGATTCTGACTCGACCACGCATTAAATGCCTTTAAGATTGTGTCTGCTCATAAATATCTCTCAGCCTGGCGAAAGAACCCGTTGAACATTGAGTGAACCACGCTCTAGCTTATAAAGAAAGCTTTCTGACTGTAGGCAAGGTCGCTTTGCTAACTATTACCGAGCAGTGATTCGCTTCAGTCAATGGTGAACATGTTAACGGAATAGAGGGAAACTATGTTCCGGTGGGAATAAGTCAAAGTTACGAGGTAAGGCTTGGAAAAGTTACTGCCCAAGGCCTTGGCCGCGGGCAGTAATTTTTCCAAGCCTTACCGAGTAACTTTGACTTATTTCCACTGGTACGTGGTTTCCCTTTTCCTATATACCTTCAATGGTCGGCTAATATCGATAAAAACAGAACGTCTCTGAACGTCAACCTAGGCAGTAAACGTCAACCTGGGCAGTAAACGTCAACCTGGGCAGTAACTTCAACCTGGGCAGTAAACAAAAGTTATTCCACCCCCAGCAGCGTTAAGTAATCATAGGTTGTTCGCTCATAGGTATATAGGAATAGGAGATATCTGGCATTAACTTAAGATGTTTTGAATAACTTCCTTTTATCTTAAAAGAATGTTTCTGTAGAGTTATGTTTGATGTTTAACCATTGGATTATCATTAAATATATCAGATACTGATTACCTTGTTCAAGTGCTGCTTATTTGTAATTGATCATACCATTTTTATTTCAAGAGAAACAATATTCCAGAGCACAATCGCCACAATACATTAGGCGTTCTTTCATGTACTATACACCTATGCCTAAAAATACTCCAAATACCAACCTCTGCTATGCAAGTGGTAGTTGCGCCGTACCACCAAACTGTGCCGGTATGGCGCCATACCACCATACTTTGAAGACTGGATCTTATTGGTTTAAAAAATCAACTGACCTATTTATGACGTCATGGCACGGACATCGCTATACCTTGCTTAAACGGTTGTTGTAAAATGTAAACAAAGTCGATAGTAATCAAAGAATTATGGAGGGAGCTTGTTTTAGGTGAAAGAGTCTGAAAGTTACGACTTGAGGAATTTATCTAGTGAGGAATGAACACTGAGTCACACCACAGAGTAGAACATGCTAAAAAAAAGGACAGAATTTGATATTGTGGTGTTCTGTGTCAGTCTAAAGTTGGCGGTTTAGCATTGAGTTCAAACATGGCACTCCAACAAGATGGCGGCCGTAATCACGCTAAAACGCCCGAGTGAGGTCTCTGTATCTCTCTACTCTGTCAAAGAACCACGTCTGACTAAGCAATGAAAGCAAGAAATTGACTTCCGCCTGCCCAGGCGACTTTGATTATCGCATCGACATCGACACATTTTGGGGAGTTTTTTTTATATTTACGTATATTTAGAGGTGATAGTACAAGTGAAACTTGTTAACCTAATTGGGATAGTTCCTCGTACCTCGTTACTTTCGTTAAAACTACCGCATTCGCTCTACAAGCTCATGCGGTAGTTTTAGCGAAGGTAACGCGGTACGAGGAGCCGTCCCAATTAGGTTAACTAGTTTCCCTAAAGTACATAATTTATATTCAGACAAAACACAATTTTACAGGACACATTTCACAAAACACTTCATATTCTCGGATCACAATCTTCTATAGTCTATAGTCACAGGTCATTTGACTCTGTAGCCATATCAAATGTAGAAAAAAGCACATTGAATGTTCTTCATGTGTATAATTCTTCCTGCACTACGGAAAAATACAATATGAAAGGAATGTCACAATAACATAACAGAACATAACAAGAGTATAAGTACGTGTTAGGTATATCACTATAATATATAAACATACTTTATGTTTAGATTACTATATAGCCACTGATCATTTGACTCAGGGATAGTGACATTATAGTTTTTTTCAAATGTTCATGGTAATCTGGTTGTAACACATGTCTTTTTACTTGTGTCTTAAAATTACTTGCAGTGTTATTTCAAGACACAAGTAAAAAGATATCATTTTTATATACCCAAGGCACCTCCAGTCGCACAGTGTGAACTGGGTATAACTCTGGTAATCTTACCAGTAAGTGTAATACACGCCACAACTTTGAATCGGTAATGTTTCAAAAGTATTTTATTAATCAGTCTGATGGACAATCATAATTTAGACTTCAGGATTTAACATCTGTTTGTCAACGTTTCGGTATTTCTACAACCATCAGGACACAGTCGGTATTTACAAGTCTCTAATCTCTACTCCACAATACCCACCGGTTAATCTCTATGGAAAATCAGGCTTTTGAACGATGGAAGTTTTGTACCGGATATGGATTTGATTCTTGTACTCATCTTTCATAGAATGGGAAGCCAATTAATCTTCAAAGCAGCCAATAGAAGTTTGCAAACTTATGAATCAGTTATCAGTAGAAAACAGGATGACAACCACATCATATTTCCGCGTTTGGGGAGACTTTCTTCGTAATCAATAAGGAGGCCTAAATAGTTAACGTCCATAACTTTGCAGACAGAGGGCATGAAGGTATTAATAAGATTCCGACTTAATCCTAAATTCTTTCTGTTTACTGGATGGATTTCGCGCTTAACCCTTTCCTTACCTATGATACCTCAAGGCACTCCTGTGACTAGTGCAAATTATGCCACAAGGTACTCCCGTGGATAATTCAAACAATGCATCATTTTCATATTTCTGTTAGAATGTCATTTATCTCAGCTAATTCAAAATTAGCGATAATCAATGAATTGCGATAATCAATGAATAATTCTATATTTATGACCATGGGAACATTGACAGACAACTTTGAATATGATGGAAAGCAATGTATTTTCTCAATAATTGCAGCCCAGGCCTTCACTATAGATGTGATCAGTCATCAAGGGTGCTGCATTTAATGACGTGCACCTGCTATGGATTTCAGTAAGGAAATGTCTAAGGAATATATATTATATCAATTTCATTTATTCTTAATAGGGACCACCATTTATGAAATTTTCAGACCCTTGATGTGTTACTTGGCACTTCCAAGCTAACAGAACCTGGCTCTAGCTTCCAGCTAGACAACAGTTTTTTCCCCATTCCTTGATTTTCCTGTCTGGCCGCAGATATCCTATGGGACATTTATGAAGAGTAAATTTCCCCCGTCAGCATACTGGCCCTGCACCAATGTTCAAGACTCACAGCAGACCCCAGCGGCATTTCCTCCTAGTGAACAGTTTATGGAAGTGGTGGTTTCCTTCAGCCTAGTTAGAACGTGCTCGCTCGGCTTGTATACGGTGCCTAAAGCTTAGAGTGGTCACATATAGACTAGGATCCAAACATATAAAGCACTTGTGGGTCTTGAGGTATTTCGGTCTTGTGTTATTGGTCATAGTCAGCTGGGCCTGTCTCTAAAGCTGGAGATACACCAAGCGAGTTACGCGGCGATTTCCGGAATCGCCAACACAAAATGGCGTATATGTGAGATATTATTTTATATTTCACCTGCGTATTGTTTCTGATAAGCTACATTGTCAGTGGGAGATATTACTCTGAAATAATATTTCACAAACGTGCCATTTTATGTTGGGTAATCCGGAGATCGCCACCCTGACTCGCTTGGTGTGTCCAAGCGAGTGAAGGCAGCGATCTCTGGAATAGCTGACACAATTTGGCGTGTATATGAGATATTATTTCATAGGAATATATCCCGCCTATAATATAGCATCTTGGAAGCAATAATTAGGTGAAATATGAAATAATAGCTCACATATAGGCCACTATATCGTTTCTCGCTTGGTGTGTCTCAGGCTTTAGACACTGGCACCCTGCTCCTTTCCAAATATCACAGTGAACAGCATGCAGATAGTGAAGGACAACTTTTTTTGTGCAACACGCTGAGTCAGGCAGTTGCAGAAATGGCGAGTTGACTGAGTGCAAGTTGGTTAGAGAAAACTCTCCATAGACAGAATGTAACTCAAACCTCTTAATTGTTATTTATCTATAATTGCACGCTCATTCATCAATGGTGAACATACAATTTACTCCTTGTTAGAGCGTGCTTGCACGCGCTAAATACATCATCTAGAGACCTAAAAGGTTAGAGTGGTCACATACACTTTCAGCGTGCTGCCACAAAACTATCCCTTCACTCTCTGCGTGCTATCCACTGTGATGGTATGAAAGGAGCAGGGTGCCAGTGTCTCAGGGTCTTAGAAGCATGCTCAGCTGACCATGACCAATCACTAGAGACCGAAATACCTCATTGACCCACTGGTGCTTGACCTTGATATTTTTGTATCCTAGACTCAGGTGGTTGCAGAAATAGCAGGCTGGCTGGGTTCAATTAGGTTACAGAAAGCTATCCATAAACTGAATGTAACACAAACCTTTTAATTGTTATTCATGTATAATTGCACGCTCCTTCATCAATGATGAACGTTCTATTTGCTCCTTGTTCTAAGGATGGTATTCGGCCTCTTCTAGATAGAATCGATACCTGTACAGGAAACGCATATAAACAGATATGCACAGTTTTTGTCTGAGGTAGTGAGCTGTTGAGAAGTTCCCGGATCTTTAGAATGGAAACTACATGTATGTTTGAGGTTCACCATGCAGCTGCAGTAAGGCCCGGCGTCCACCTACTATGATAGAGTCGTAGACCTCCCGATATGGCACCGATACAAAATGTCAAAATCGGTGCCATATCGGGAAGGTGCAAAATCGTAGACATATGTCTAGACAAGCCAATCCACCACGCATTGAATGGGGTGTTTATCGGTATCTAATCGCAGAAACGTGGTCAACTGCCCCGATATTAAGTAACCTTCCGACACGATTTTGATTTTTTATCGGGAGGTGCATCGTAGACCATATCGGAGCCATATTGTAATAGGTGGACGCCGGACCTTAATGTGTAGGGCGACGGGCAGTAGCACATTATATTTCAAAGCTCGTTGTCCATTCTGTGTATTCATAATCAAATATATATATGACTTCGGAGTGTATTTTGAGATTTGCGTCAACTATCCTATGTTGTCCTTTCCTAGAGTTAGAGGGATCTTATTAAGATTCGCAGAGATTGTGATCTGTATAAAACTTGTATTGTGTGATAATCCACAATACAAGTTTTTTATGCACGACTTTTCCTCAGTTATTATGGGTTTTTCAAAGTACTTTGATAAGTGTATAAAGATATCATTAGAAATGATGGGTGATGGTGATCAGGGTTAGGAAGATTCTCCTTCTTTTCATATTGTCATCAATCTATTCCATCAGTGTCCCTATCTTTAGGGAGAATATCGTAATTATCAAACAAAGTAGCTACATAAAGGCCTCTTGAAAGAAATAAAAGGATACCGAAGATGAGGATTATCTTAGTTATTCATCGTGTAAAATTTCCTCTTCTGAGTTGGGTTTTCTCCCTTCAACCCTCTGCGGGTCTATTGGGGAGACGTCAAATCAGTGAAAAAATTCCCCGCTCACTCCACCGCACATGGAGAGAAATGAGAGACGCAGCCGGAAAGCAGATGAAAAATGAAGCCAGGTCGGCTTTCTTTTTCGACGCGATTCGCCTCAACCACATAGAGCCTTGGACCGTGGGCTTGGCCCCACTCCCAGGCTACCTCGACCGGGAAATGCGAGAGCAGATCCTGAAAGAGCGCAAAGACTCTGCGATGAGAATCACCAAGTTTATCGCAGAAGCTTTGAAGAACCGTGAAGATGTCGAACATGAGATACGTGAGCAGACATCGCTGATCATGGCAGCTACTCTAACCAAAGCCAAAATGGATGAGAAGGAAGTGGCCGACACCATCCAACAGGTGAAAGCACACGCCGAACTGACTGCACGCAGAGACTATCTCAAAGAAGTCAGCATTCTGGAAGATAGACTCCAGAAACGCAGCATCCGGGCCCCAAAGGAATCTATGATTCTAGATCCGAAGGGACCACCTCCAAGCGCGCCCTCTGCCTCCGCCAAAGAAAACGAGCCTATGGATTTTCCACGGGCCCCCCCTCAGGCAAACAAGACAGGCAACCGGGGCCGAGGCGGGAAAGGCCCGAAAGGACCGAAGAGAGGACAAAACAAACCCAAGGGAAAATATGCCCAAACAACCAGACTGTAGTTACCTGCAGTGTTATGGACATAAATGATGTTGACTCGGACAAATGCCCCCCACTTGTACCCAACAAAGACGCTATTCCTGACAGTAAAATCGTTGAAAAGTGTCCATTGTTGTGTTCTCCGTTACATAAAGATAGTATTCTCTCGAAAGATATCTCTAGTAAAACTAACAGTACTCCGATCCCGTCGAATCCTAGGGAGACGAAAGTACTAAATACAATGAGTTACTCTAAAATAGGTACAGTAGTAAATCAATCTGACAAAACCTTGAGTGAAACCGAAATTTCTCTACTAGACAAAGGTCTAAAATTCTGCCCTACAGTCACGAAGGTGGAAGAAGGGGAGTTGAAAATAGATCTAGACAAATTCCATCGAAATCTCAGACTCAAACAATTCTTTCAAAGAAAACCCAATCTGACAGGTAGACGAGACACCACTTCCAATGGCAAGACCGGCGGTCAAGCGGGAGATACGGTAAGTAGCAGCCAACCAGATGCAGCAACAGCAGCAGCGAAGACACAGTGTGCCACGCCGACAGGTAATACACCCTTCGGTAACTCTCAGTTGATTAAGGAATTGAAAGAAACCAAATCTTTTTCGGCCCCTCAAGGTTCCTCAAACCTCGAAGGTTTTATTGCAGTGAATGAGTTGAGCCTCTCTCTAGCAAATACCCACAAGATCCGCACGAGACAAAATGTCACACAGCCGGAACGTATGTCCCTAAAATCTCTATAAAAAAACAGGGACATCACCATCAAACCGGCGGACAAAGGGGGAGCCACAGTAGTCATGAATACGTCAGACTATGTAAAAGAGGCCAAAAGGCAACTACAAGATGTAAAGGTATATCGGGAAATAAACGATGACCCGACGAAAAGGTTAAATTCCAAAATCAATGAGAGATTGGACCAAATGGTAACCAATGGGGAACTAACCGAAAAAATGGGAGAGTCCCTCAAAACTAAGGAAGCTAGAGCACCCCAGGTATATTTTCTACCGAAAATACACAAAGGGGTACTACCTCCACCAGGGAGGCCAGTAGTTTCCGCAAATGGTTGCGCAACTGAAAAAATCTCCAAATTCGTGGACCACTTCCTGAAACCCGAGGTCCCGAAAATCAAGTCCTATATCAAGGACACCACACACTTCCTGGAAAAAATCCAGGAGGTAAGAAATGTAGAGAAAGGATACTTACTGGGCACTCTAGATGTAAGTGCCCTATACACCAACATACCAAACGGAGAAGGTATAGAGGTGGTTAGGAGAAAACTATCAAAAGAGAGAAAGAACGGAGAACAACCAAGCACAGGGAGTCTAATAGACTTACTGAGTTTGGTACTGGAAAATAATAACATCCAGTTCAATGGTACGAACTATATCCAGATTAGTGGCACCGCGATGGGGACAAGACTGGCCCCGTCCTATGCAAATCTGTTTATGGAAGCACTAGAAGAAGACCTGATTGAAGGACACCATCTCAAACCAAAGGTATGGTGGAGATACATAGACGATATCTTCTTCATCTGGGAGCACGGGCAGGAGGAGCTATCAAACTGGATAGAATACCTCAACCAAGCACATCACAGTATCAAGTTTACAAAAGAAGTCTCCGAGGAGCAAGTGAACTTCCTAGATACTACGGTAAAGGTGAACAGACAGGGACACCTATACACTGACCTCTACATAAAGCCGACAGACGAGAACACATATCTGAGATATGACTCGGCACATCCCCCGTCACAAAAAAACAGCATCCCATACTCGCAAATTCTGAGAGTAAAAAGAATCTGTACAGAAGCGGGGGATTACGAGCTAAATGCAAAACAGAAAATTCAGGATTTCACCGAAAGAGATTACCCTCCGAAACTCCTGAAAGAGTGCAAAGAGAGAGTAGACAACATAACGAGAGCGAATGCTCTGAAAAAGAGCAAAAAGGAGGAATCACATGGGGACGAAAAAGTCTTCCTCATAAGCACATTCCGCCAGGGATACAAAACCCTACCATCGATCGTACAGAAAAATTGGGAGATACTCGGAAAATCGAGTTCCACCAAGAATCTATACGGATCCAGATTGATCAAAGGCTTCAGGAGACCAAAAAACTTGAGGGATCACCTAGTACGGGCAAGAACGGTATACCATCCGGACAAACCCGAAAAAACAAAAGAGGTATGGGACAATAAATGCACCAAGAAAGACTGCAAATATTGCCCATACATCAACAGGAGCAAGACCCTAGAGTCGAAAACCAAAGGCACCAAACACCGATGCAAAGATGAGGCAACGTGCAAAAGCTCGAATCTCATCTATTGCATTGAGTGCAAAAAATGTGGAGCACAATATGTGGGCCAAACAAAACGCAAGCTCAAAGACAGACTTGCGGAACACCTCAGGTCCATACGAAAAAAGGCGGGGACGAATGATGTCCCCAAACACTTCAACATGACAGGACATGATGGAGTGGAGGATGTACAAATATATGTGGTAGACTACATATACGAACATCCAGAGAGCAAACGTGCAAGCACCCTAAGAGACAAGATTGAGTACAACTGGATTCACCGTCTGAAGTGCCAAGCACCCAGGGGGCTCAACACAATGGATAGCAAATATGGATAAGAACTAACAATGCCATGTCAAAAAAATTTTCACTGATTTGACGTCTCCCCAATAGACCCGCAGAGGGTTGAAGGGAGAAAACCCAACTCAGAAGAGGAAATTTTACACGATAATTACCACCTCTAGTTCACATATATCCATAGACGACTACCAGTGACCGATAATAGAACCAAGAACACGGCACAGCCTAAAAGAATCCACAATTAAGTTTGTGAATGGAGCAAACTGCCACATAGTGGAAGCCCCATACCCATTTGGCGGCCAACGGACACTGTAAACACGCCTGACGAGACATATTCTGTCGAAACTAACGAGTAAGAACGGAGAACACCCAAAAAGATGCTCTCTGTAGATTCTATATACTTCAGAAGAACTCCTTGGTTAACATACAGGTTCAAGTGCCTTTGTCTGTGTAAACAGCCAAAGAAAACGCTAGAACCAGGTCATCTGACCACCACCAACCAACCACGGTCAAGATCTGAAGAAGTCCGACGATATTTCGCGGGAACACGGCTGAAATCCGCGTTCGAATCGGTCACTTACTCGCTAGTCGCGTACAGCCCTGTCAAGCAACCTTATCTTAGTTATTTACCTGAAATTTGTGTTTGACATTTGGAGGCCTCACCTGGGGTCTTAAGCTAGGTAGTAGCCTTAGGCCCGGCGTCCACCTACTAGGATATGGCTCCGATATGGTCTACGATGCACCTCCCGATAAAAAGTCAACATCGCGTCGGAGGGTCACCTAATATCGGGCAGTTGACTACGTTTCTGCGATAAGACACCGATAAAACCAGATACAATGCGTGGTGAATTGGCATGTCTAGACATATGCATGTCTACGATTCTGCACCTTCCCGATATGTATCCGATATTTGCTTTTTGTATCGGTGCCAAATCGGGAGGTCTAAATTTCTATCGTAGTAGGTGGACGCCAGGCCTTATGCTCAACAGATCCCTGAGCCGAATGGTACAGGGCTAGATCTATTAATTATCTCACCCCTGGTACAAGTTTAACCAAACGAATAACATAGAAAAGGTACATGTATATACGAAACAATTAGGCCCGGCGTCCACCTACTACGATAGAATCGTAGACCTCCCGATATGGCACCGATACAAAATGTCAAAATCGGTGCCATATCGGGAAGGTGCAAAATCGTAGACATATGTCTAGACATGCCAATCCACCACGCATTGTATGGGGGTTTTATCGGTGTCTAATCGCAGAAACGTGGTCAACTGCCCCGATATTAGGGGACCTTCCGACGCGATTTTGATTTTTTATCGGGAGGTGCATCGTAGGGCATATCGGTGCCATATCGTAGTAGGTGGACGCCGGGCCTTACTCAGATAAAGTACCAATACTGCGCAATGGTTGTTGCAGAGTGAAATAACATTTTAATCGACTGGCCAATCAGCGGCTAGGATTAAGAAAGTAGACAAGGCATTAACACGGAGATTCATGAGTTCCTAACTGGATTTCTGTAAGCAATTTGAATTATGATATTGTGATGTTGTTTAATGTCCGGGAAAGGGGTGACATAAATCCAGAATCGCACTCGAATCGTAAAGTAAGCAATACTCCACTCGTTCGAATGCACTGTAATGGTCACTTGGCTTCGCCTCGATGATAATGACTGCACATCCAAACTCATGGAGTATTGTTTATCTATATGATTCTCGATCCAGTTCTATGTAATTACAGGGGACTAGTGCCAGTATGCTATAGTCTGGTGAGGTATTCTTGTCACAGGTCATGCGGCATGCCCTCCCGTGAGCACGCTCAAGTTGGGCATAGTGCCCATGGCTAGAAGCAAGTACAACTTCAGTTATACATTTATTTATTGTATCCCACAATATGTGAATATATGTACATGTATACAATGAGGTAGGTGGAAGAAATCCGGAGGGGTCGACTGGACGTTAAATCTAACAAAAAAAGGAGGAAATATTAAAACTTACAGGTTTGAGATACACTTAACGTCTGTTTGGGTTACATATTAAGGACTGGTGCACGTAATAGAGGGTAGAAGACAGAAATCTAGCAACTAGATGAAGTTACAACATAAGAAAGAGAGGAATGAAATGAAATGATGGGGCTTACCACTGAAATGTTAGTATATTTATAACAGACATTATAAGTGCAATAACAAACATTTTATCTAATTAGCTTTCATATTGTTTTCCAATGGACAACACGTATGTAGCCAAATACTGATATTTGATTGTTCATTGTCTGATTATCCACCTGTAAACTCCATCCAAATTGATAATTAATAAAGAAGAGCAAAGCTCGTATATATATATATATATATATATATATATATATATATATATATATATATATAATATATATCGAGAAATTTCTTATAAAGATAAAGTGAAAAGGACACAAAAAACCAGACACAGTTGATTTCATTAAAAATGATGTATTGCAACCAAGATGACAATGGTGGTATGATATATGGTATCAGCGGTGAACACGACGTTTCGTATCAATTTATGATACTTCATCAGGTGATGATACAAATTTTCGTTAGCTTTGGTTTAATGCAATTTTAAGATTCAGATTTGTTTCTTAACTTCCTGTTGGACCATGAAGGTCAAGGTCATTCGTTACTATAAATAGATGATCAGGTGGTATCAAATCAGGTACAGATTGAATTGATTGAGATGAATAGATAGTATCTCATAACATGGGCAGGTTATAACTGTTTTGAAACATCATACAATTAGTTGGGTTAGTTATAATTAGATGCTTAGTGTTGATTATAATGTACAATATATTGGAAATGCATTTGTAATTAATAAGTTATAATAATAATACAACTGTGTAACATTTGTGTAACTGGATAACAGTAAATAATAAGGATAAGGGTAAAGAATAAGGGTTCATCCGTGAATACAATACGATGCCAAAGACCCATTTCTTGAGGGCATATAGGGCGAGCATAGATCTGAAATATACAATTGATGTCCGCCAGTAATCACGTCTGGTAAGGCCCGGCGTCCACCTACTACGATATGGCTCCGATATGGTCTACGATGCACCTCCCGATACAAAATCAAAATCGCGTCGGAAGGTTACCTAATATCGGGGCAGTTGACCACGTTTCTGCGATTAGACACCGATTAAAAACCCATACAATGCGTGGGGAATTGGCATGTCTAGACATATGTCTATGATTTTGCACCTTCCCGATATGTCTCCGATATTGACTTTTTGTATCGGAGCCATATCGGTAGGTCTAAATTTCTATCGTAGTAGGTGGACGCCGGGCCTAAGGCTTCCCACCATTCAATGCCTGCTTCCAGCTGACAGCACACTCGCCATTGATTTCTCACCGCTGTATCGAAGGCACATCTTCTCGCAGACCAATCCAGGAGTAAAGCGAGAGTAAAACCACACACAGATAAAGCGGAGAGAGCGAAGAACAGGAGTGTTACTCACACAGCTTATCTCTCAGTGGATTCTTCCCCAGTCTAGTTTAGAGGATCATCTCCAAGTTGAGATCAAAATCTCGTCTGGGTCTCCACATTAAAGCGGAATCAAATTATGGACTGAAGTAGAGATAACGATCTAGTAAGTTATACGGCGATCTTGAAGGAACAATTTTTGTCGCCAAATACAAAAGCAATTTTGATGTTAAATGACTTTCATGTATCATTATTGTTCTAGTAGTAGTAGTAGTAGTAGTTAGTTGTAACACTATACCTGTGGCCGTATCACATACTGCCCACTGCTACCCATGATGTATCCTACCCCTAATAAAAAAACTTCATGGGCTTAATATTAGCGGACTGTATTCGGTCTACGGTGCAGGAAAATAAAATTTATCGCTCTAGTGGGATATAGTTGTCAAATGACGTCATTTGAAAAACGACCAATGATTATCACTGATTATCGGTGAATTTTATTAATTTGCTGAAGTGATTTAGACGGGGTAGGATAAATTCTAAACCAAACTCGAGTTAGTCGTGTTGTTTATCGCACTCCAGCTAGTCACGTATCACTGCTCTCGGCTTCGCCTCGCGCAGTAAACGCGACATTGCCGTTTGGTTTCTCCTAAGTATCTATGGATGTACGTCGCCCTGGAACAGAGGATGACGACACGTGACTAGGTAGAATTTCACCGTCCTTAGGTATATGATAAGAAAGCAGGCTGACAGTCTTTGTACATCAAAACACTTGGTAAAATTATCAATAAGATATAACCCTTTACCTTTGGCAACGGGAAATATTTGATTGATAATTTCACCGCGTATTTTTGAGGTATGGAGACAGTAAGTAAGTTTTCATATAGTACGACTTACAACTCAACGTCCACTCATACCTTCCAATAAAAGTATCAAACTTGCTCTATGAGCTAGTTTGACAGTTTTATCTGCATGGAGTTGTCCCCCTGTATTAACTGCCATATATGGAATAGAGTAGACCGAGTAGCCAATGACTGCATTCGCAGCAAACCCCGACCTTCACCCTGACCTCCTTACATGATATCTTTAGCTCATTGGGACGGTTCTACAGTCGAGATTTGACCTAAAATCTAGTGGGCCACAACCACCCTCTTATAGAATAAAGGGTACGACAGGACATCCTAATAAGGTATGTATTTACCATATCACATTGATATGTCATTACCCCTTATCCCTGGATAAAAGAGACGAGGCCGGAGTTGGGCTAATACATTTTTAAATCATGTTTTTATTTACCACCATACTATGGTGGTATATGATTATTCCCAATACCGTACCAGAGGTCGGTATCCGTGTAACAGAGCGAGTGGGATATCTTTACCAAAAGAAACAAGGTACGCGAGTGCATACCAATAAGGTTAATACATTTGAAATAGGTATGTGTACACAATATTTCCTGATTTCAGATACAAGCGGTGGTATATATATATTCGTGGTATATATTCGACGCATAGTAATATCTGAGCACATGGGAGGATATTGCAGAGAGTCAACTCCGAGGAGAATACAAACGCTTTTATCTGAAACCAGTCTATATTGTATTTATTATCTACCGTTTCCTGACGAGTGGCGTACCAATATTAATTCATTTAGTTACGCACTATCTTTTCATCAGCACTATTTTTCCATATGCGCCGGCTTTTGCAGCCCGGAGCATACAACATATCTGTATGCTCCGGGTATGTAGGTACATGCTGCCCATGTGTTTTCTATGGATACTCTATATTAGGTGGATGATAAAGGCCTGTCTCCACTGTGCGACTGGGGGAGCTTGCGATCCTGTACCTCCAGTCTCAGACTGGAGGTACCGTCTCAGACTGGGCGTACCAAATATCAAACATGTTTGATATTTAAAAACGCTTGCGATCCGGGGTACATGCGGTACCTCCAGTCTGAGACTGGGTGTACCGGTACGCCCAGTCTCAGACTGGAGGGAAACTTGCTGTCTCCACTGTACGTTTTGCCGAGTTGCGATCCTGGAGGTACGCCCAGTCTGAGACTGGACGTATCTATGTACCTAGAATCGCACAGTGGAGACAGGGCTTACAATGCAATATCCGATCTTCTTTGTGTTTGCGGGCGCCCATGGGTTAGAATTCACTGAAACATGGTACCAGGTAATGTCATCCCCTTATGGACCCCTATGGAGAGTAAAGCAGTGACCAGACATGGCGACAGGTGCCTGTTAAATCCACCCCGTGTGATGAAGGGGGCGGCTAGACCTAGCAGCACGCTCTCCCAGCAGAGACCCTGCGCGCTCTGCTTCCTTCGGCCGCTTGTATCTCTGCCCAAACCTGCCCGTTTAGTCCATACCACAGGGAAGCTCGGATGTAGAATGCTTTGAGCGAAGAACTACATAAAGCCCCTGATAAAGAAAGTTTTAAAAAGAAGCTGTGTGAAGAATTACTTAGAGCCTAAATTAGAGGATGAAAGACGGCCATGATCTTTATATGAACTGAAAGTAAATCATCATCATTCATCTCACATCTATTCGATAACTACTTTCTCTTATTTGTGTATATTACTGATATATGTGTATCCGGATATTTGTTTCATGTATTTGAATTGTTATGATATGCCTGAAAAACTCGACTTTGTTGAGAGGCATTGACAAATAAAAAAAACCCCAAAAAAACCTTGCCCATACGCCCGTTTTTGAAATATCCTAAATTCTGAGGGCTTTTGGGGGTATTTTGTGTTCTACTTGTTAATAGAGATGAACATATTTATGTGGTAAATGAAATACTCTCATTTCTGTTATTATTTATGTGAAATATGACACAGTCCCTGGCATTACTTTCTAAAGTGGAAAGCACCTCATGTGTTGCAGGGTTTTGTTATGTCAACAATGCCCATGTACTCCTTTGAAGGGGCAGTCTAATCAACTATGGATTCCCATTATAAAATGGTTAAAATCTGAAAAGACACAGCTGGATTGTCTTTGAAACTCCTTTAACAATTCCCATATTTCCACACTCATGATATGTGAGTTGTTCAACTTGTATAACTTCTAACACTTGCCTTGTTTTGAATCTGAATTGTACGCTGTTCTCCCCTGTTTTATTGGATACCCAGGGAACCAGGGCCCGGTTTCTGAGTAGTGACGATCTCTAGCAGAGATCCACTGGGATCTATGAGCGATCCGGAGACCATTTAGGAGATCAATGGCTGCAGGTGTTTTTCAAACGTGGTCTCAGCAAGCCACAGAGGATCTGATTTGAGCCACTCATACTTGTTCAAATCAAACCATATTTACAGCGAATAATTGTCCATGTCCATCTGAGACATGTTTTACTTTTTGAATGGGGGTTGTTGTTATTTACAAATATAGAATGACCTTGACCTCACCCTGCTCAAATAAAATCGAGCATTACAGTAGGTATATACACAAGTTGCCTGAGTGGTGCAGTGCCTCCATTTTTCAGATTTCCAGACAAATGTTTATCACAGTCTTAAAAACCACAAGAAAACTATGAAATTTGGGATACAGGAATGTCAGATTATTAATACCCTTCGCTCCAAATATATCCAAATGTGAATAAGTTTTAACATCGGAAAAAGATAAGTTGTGGCAAGTATCAACTGGTCTCAGATTGAGACCGTTTGGGAGATCATTTCACTTGAGATCCCTTGAGATCGTCACAACTGAAAAACACCCATAAGTTGTGAAATATGGAAATTGTTAAATGAGTTTCACAGACAATCAAGCTACATCCTTTTCATTGTATATTGTATATCCACAGGCGAGTGTACTGCCCCTTCGATTGAGCACATGTGTCATGTTGATAAACAAATCTCTGCAACACATGAGGTGCTTCAACTGAAGAACGTAATCCCCATGGCTATGTCTGGTTTGAAATAACAAATAACAGAAATGAGTGTATATTATTTACCATAGAAATATCTGCATCTCTTTTTACAAGTAGAACACAAAACTACCCCCCAAAGCACTAAGTATTTAGGATATATTTTAAATACTGTCATATGGTCCAGATTTGTGCCCAAACAGGCAGGTTGAATCAGAGATATAAGCGGCCGCAGGAAGTAGAGCGCAGGATCTCTTCTAGGAGAGTGGTTGAGGCAGAGATTAGTGAACGCTAGCGCGGCGAAAGATCTGGGAGGAGAGTGCTAGCAGCCGGCTCTCATGGCTGAGCTGTGACAACATAACCTGCTAGCCTGGCGCCGCGTGTCGAGTGTCAGGGGCGGCGGGGCTGACGTTGAGTGGGGCGGGGCCATGGAGCCGAGCCCCCGTCTGCCTTGACTGAGGGCACAAACAGGATATAACCTTTTATGCAGGCAAAGCCCGTTATAACAGAGCTGGCTTGACTAAAGAGATTTAGATTGAAATCAATTTATTTTGGCGTGCAAAATGCAGTGTTAAAGACAATGGAGGAACCTGAATTTCACACGTAGTATTTCTGTGTAATTCTTAAAACCTCCGATACAGGATTCATGATCTTTGTTAAACTGTATAGTACGTACGTTTATCTACTAACTGGCTACATGAAAGGGTCCAACCATAAAGTACGTTTTTTGTATGCTCCTTCTTCGTTCTATTGGATACAGGACTGAGGCCCCAAACCTTTTCGCGTTGGTTCACGAAGATAACAATTTTGATTCAGTGCGACCCCACGAAGGAGGATCATGGAGTAAATGGGATACACACCACGGGTGGGAGAACCTCGCGTTGGGATACTTTAGAGGGACTGGGATCCTTTCAGTGACCAGCAGGCGTGATGTTTACATTGTCTAATGTGGCCTTTCCACTTGCCGACTAAAACCTAAGAGACTTATGGTTATAAAATATAGACTGGCAATGATTGATTCAATGCACATTGATTTTGAAGAAATACTATTACTTTTCTCAGGAAAGTTCTTATTTACTCATTAAAAACTAATTTGTTGTATCCGATTTTTCCTTAGAATTATTTTTTGCTTTACTAGACATTAAAATCTAAATATAAAGTTATGAAACTGACTGGCAACACATTTATAGTGGCTAGGTGTCGGGTTCAGCCATAACTCATCCCAAGCACCACCACAGTTATTTTGGTCCAGAATGCCATTCCAGTGCTGGTCCCACCCACAAACCCGCAGCTGTGTTTTACAACAGCCACCCAGTCCCGCCATGCTCCACCCGGGATCATACAGGGGGAACTCAGCGAGTCTCACAGTCCCTGCTGATACCCGGGATCCCAGACTCCGTCTGAAGGGAGGCCCCGAAGGTCAACCCCCTCCTTCCAGATATCCGGGACTCTCCGAACCCTACCCATAGAGGACCCGAAGGTCTACCCTGGCAGGGAACAGAGACAGAGCCCTGTGGAGGGACCACACGCAGTTCCTCCACCCCAGTGTGCCCAGCTGAGCTTCAGCAGGCTTTATATACACCTGTGGAGTCTGGAAAGAGGAATTCTAAACTGACTGAACTTAAAATCAACCAAACGAAAATACACCTGTGGAGTCTCACTGGGCATGTGCAGAACCCTGCTGGGTCCCCACTGGTAGTCCTGTGTAAGTCTGGTACCCAGCTGATAAGTTGGCTTTGCTGGGACCCTCATTACCCATGCAGAACCAGTACATACTCTAGGTACCAGCCAGGTGGCCAGATACCCGTTTTACTGATTCCAACATAGTGCCAGAAATAGCAAGCGGCTTGTGACCTCACAGGTAGCGGGTAGCAGGACACTACAGACCCGCCACGCGGCGCCCGCCACACCCGGCCGCTGGCTACACACGGAACGGCCTAGTAGACGAATGTCTGGTCCCCTACACATTTATCGTTGATATCAACCAAATCCACGTTTATACTTTTTAAAATTTATAAGTTGCTAATTATAGGACGTCCGACCATGGTTACGTGTACAATTCTTGATTTCAATACCATTTAATTTCAACCATAAAATATGTATTCATGATGTTATAAAAATACATATGAAGGTGTGTGAGTGTGTGAGTTGGGTGAATAGGTTACATAAAGCAGGGAATGCTCCTGACACACTCCTACACATATTGGGCTTTATGATAAAGCCGGACTCCCACTACACTTCCGACAGTTCTGACATGGTTCCAACACAGACTGTTTTATCGGAGCCGTGGGGTCAACGCTCTGACACGGCTTGCGACACACTGCAACACACTCCGACATGGTTCAGACACAATCGCCGTGTCGCAGGCTTTCTGATGAAATCGTAGATATTGGAGAATGACCACCAGACTATCTGAAAAAGACAATATTGCCCTACCTAAATATAGAACCGATTTTTTCGAAGAAATCGGGGCCCGATTTACGAAAAATCTGAATCCCGATTTTCCCCGAGAGAGTTCCAACGGAATAGAACCGATAGATGTATGAAATTACCCATCTACCGAGGGGGTGATATTTGGGAACACTGTTGATACTAAGACTCAACGCATAAACTCGAAAAGAGGTTTTAGAAAAGAGATAAAAGGGGAAATCGCTCTATACTTCACATAAGATCCTCAGGCCCGGCGTCCACCTACTACGATAGAAATTTAGACCTACCGATATGCCAATATACAAAAAGTCAATATCGGAGACATATCAGGAAGATGCATAATCGTAGACATATGTCTAGACATGCCAATCAACCACGCATTGTACGGGGTATTTATCGGTGTCTATTAGCAGAAACATGGTCAACTGCCCCGATATTAGGTGACCTTCCGACACGATTTTGATTTTTTATCGGGAGGTGCATCGTAGACCATATTGGAGCCAAATCGTAGTAGGTGGACGCCGGGCCTTACAGGTGATATATAGAAACATTACTACAGTCATGATATAAGGACTGTTATGCTGATATCCACGACCGATTATGAAATAACGTCCACATGGACTTCATACCTAAATCATTATTTGTTGTCTATGTATTATAATACCCTCAGGTTACGGTTACGGTGCTGAAGAGCTATATGCAGGGTTCGTACAGAGCCTGGAAAACCTGGAAAAGCCTGGAATTAAGCTTTTGGGTTTTCTTTTTTTTAGTCTATGAAATTCTGGTCATTATTAGCTTTCCTTAACTATGTTACCTGACTGCCAATGAAATTTTAGTGACTTGAATTTAATAGCTCCAAAAATCCTTTATTTAAAATTGCTAAAAATATAGAATGAATTTGATTATCTGTCTTCATATTTAAAAGTGGCAAAATCTTTTTTTGAAGATATCTATCCCAAACCTCTTGGTAGTAAGGTAGACTAAATTTGGTGATGAATCAGACATGGTTTTAAAAACAGTGACCAGATGTGCCTGGAAAAAACAATATTAGAGCCTGGAAAAGCCTGGAAAAAGCCTGGAATTTTATTGAGCTGTCTATGTACGAACCCTGTATATGTAAATATGTTGTATATCCCATCAACGTTTATTGGAAGACCAGTATCTTTACACTGAAACAAATAAAGATCTTTAAAGACAGATAAGAAGACACATATTATCTCAAACCACATATAGTTAAAGTGCTGACCGCCACTATCCGAAAATAGTCTTTTGAGCACGGGTACCTATCGTTTCAATGGGTTCACTTTGGCTCCGGATATAATAATGCCCCCATGATTCGACCCACCCATCTCTTGTTCCGCGTTAAAAAAAAAGTTCTTTATTTACCTTGTGACATTCATCAGCGGCAAGCTGGCAAGTTGGCAAGCTGGCAAGTTGGCGGCAAACTCCCAACATGGAGGATTTTACATGTTGTTTCACCCTCTTTTGTATAACAAGTGGCCGTCATTGGCCTTATGTACCTTTACAAATCAGTAAATAGTTTTCAACATAATAAGGTCTATTATAATCAATATAGTTTGATACAATACAGTCATGACATACATATAAACAGTTTTCCAAGTTTGTCGACTGGTTAGATGTATTGCGTTGTACCATACCACTTTTCATTGGCTTAAGGCCCGGCGTCCAACTACTACGATATGGCACCGATATGGTCTACGAGGCACCTCCTGATACAAAATAAAAATCGCGTCGGAAGGTTACCTGATATCGGGGCAGTTGACCACGTTTCTGCGATTAGACACCGATAAAACCCCCATACAACGCATGGTGGATTGGCTTGTCTAGACATATGTCTACGATTTTTCACCTTCCCGATATGGCACCGATTTTAACATTTTGTATCGGTGCCATATCGTGAGGTCTACGATTCTATCGTAGTAGGTGGACGCCGGGCCTAAAGAACTAGAACTCCATTTTATTTCATCAGGTAAAGGTTTCTTCCACAAATGTGAGTTTTTTGGGTACCGACAATTACATTACCATTTGACGTCCAGTGGTCTTCACATTTTACCTGGACTTGATCCTGATACTCAATTTTTCCTGAATAAATACGTTGGTGATCCATCTCTCTGAAGTGAGCAGAATCTATTTTAGGACAGACTCCATTTACAGACTCCATTTGTTCTCTTTATTTCTCTCTTTTTGCTTAAAGAAAACATTGAAATGCTTTAAATTCTGCTCAAGCACACAAAAGAACAAACGCAAGCAAACCCTGTATCCACTACAAATATATGTAGGTAAACAAAGCCATGGCGGCAGCATGTCACTTTGGAAACTGGAGTAGTTTTGTATGTCTGAAACAGAAGTGCAGGTTGTCGGTCACACGTTCCGTTTCAAAGTGAATTGATGTACGACAATAGAAGAACCACTACAATAAAAGTATACCCCGGACCTGGACAGTATAAGTCGATGATGATGGTCTGTTAGTGGATTATTATATTGAAATTCAAATGTTTGAAATTTAAGTAAGAAACCTCACATCACTTCCACCAAAATAGTATCTTCATAGATCAGACAGAGTAGCGCATAATGAAGTGGATATAAACAATAATCGCTAGTTTTGTGGACAGGCTGCCGTAAACCACGAGGGGTTGACGCGTAGTAATACACGAGCGCTAGTCAACCTCGAGTGGTTTACAGAGCCGTCTACAAAATCATCGTTTGCTACATTTATTATCCATCTTTTCGAATAAATCATATCCAGTAATTGCCATATCAAAGGGTATAACAATAGGGACTATTCCCTTGCTCTATAGCACAAAGGAACTATTTTTCCCGTATACCATGGTTTTGAGGCCGTATGCCACAGGTTTGAATCCGTATACCACAGTTGTGGTAATCTGGTTTTATACAATGGGTCGTGGTTTACTGAGTCCCCATACATTTTCGATGGGGGCTTAGTATACGATGGATAATAAATGGTTTTCTTCCCGTTTGTAGATATGTTTATGTTGTTGTATTTTTTCTAAACAGTCTTTATGTAGATAAATATATACATTGACATGCAAAAGTTAACAACTTCTTGTAGAATAACTGAATATATTTACTTTACATCCATGTACTGTGCATCTCTTATCATTTACTTCCTGCTTTATACCTCTTTTTTCCGGCTCGTATGAATCCATTTTAATGTATCGAACATGACCTGTTTTACTCAGATCCTTACAGCTATGTTTAGGGAGTGACCATACTAGAACATACTTATTGAGATTACTGCACATGGCAGATTTTCGACAGGGCAGTACACATGTTTCAAACACATGTTTCAAACAGGTAGTATACATGTTATGTAGATATGTTTTTTGTATCTCACCCCTGGTATTGTTCCCCCATAGGCTTTAAATTGGGAACTCGTTCTCCATGCCCCTACGAGTATTGCAGTTTGTTCTCAATGGTCTATATCCTATGTGTTGTCCATTATTTTAGTGTATATATACAGGGGTGAGATAATTACAGAAAGCAACTCGTGTTGGTCAAAGTTGTTGTTCTCCAACTCGTTTGAATGCTACGTGATATTCACTCAGCTGTTGCCTCATTCATATCATTCCGCATCAGACTCATGGAAAACGACGACTTTGACCAAAACTTGTTGGTTTCCTCTTTAGTATATCATACTGTGCCGAAACAGGGAGAGAAAATGAGCACTCTCTTGTTCTTATAACATCAATCCCAGGAAGGTTGGTTCTCTGCCTCTCGTCAAAGCAGATTTGAAATAGTCCGAGAGGCTCTGACTGTTTAGCGGTGCTGCGGACAGTCAGAGAGCACACCCATAGAGGTCTATGCAAACTGGTCGACCAGATTGGTACATCTCAGATCAGCAGGTGTTTTGCATTTAAATAGAGGTAGAATCTTTCTAATTTTGTGGTAGACAGCTTCCTGAGGGAAAATGCAGTAAAATGACAGTAATTTCCTACCTTTGCATTAGTTCTAAATAATAGAACAGCCAATGTTTGTAAAATCCATGTCAAGGCATTCTGCAGTTGGGAGAAGTAGAAGTAGTGAAATGTGGTCAAACGAGTTGTACAAAAAGGCTCCAAAAAGCAACCCAAGAAACAAAAAAGGAGTTCTTATCATCAAAAAGGATCTATTATACACCTGTGAAGGTAAGGGCGCAGAAACATGCACTGACATTGACAGGAATACCCAGAACCAAGGAAGTGGTTTTCTCTACTATAAGAATAAGCTGTTGTGCTCTCTGACTGTCCGCAGCACCGCTAAACAGTCAGAGCCTCTCGGACTAATTTGAAAAAGCTGTAGAACTGTTTCTGTCCCTCTTTCTTACTCCCAGTAAATTGGAATACCGAGAAGATATAATCGGTGATTAAAAGCTATGTAGGGAGGCAATTTGGAGAAAGCGCGTAATGGGAAGAAGGAAGTAGAGGAACAGTGTCTTAATGAGGGCTGGGGTTCAGGGTCTTTCATTAAATCTAAAATGCAGCCTTACAGTCTTCACTCACACGCACATGGGGCAACTGTGGCATCGAACGGGTTACGGCTGCTTTGAATGCAAAGTCATTTACAATGCTGGGTCGCATCCTCTGGATCTGTAAACACAGTGTGGTATTCATTATAAGGTTTGTCAAGACTCTATGGAGATTTTCAATACCATTCTAACAGGAGTCCAATTTCCACTAGCCGACAAAAACGGCAGTGATTAATTGAGCTTCTCTAAAAGTCTTTCGCTGGTGTCAACAACTATATGTCTTTATCAAAGAATCAGTGACGGTACTGTGAATGCTTTGTTTCTACTGAATTTTGCATGTCCTTACCCATTCAAATTTTCTCGTAAACCTTTGAGAATCACCGATGAAATTAAAGTGTTTTGATTCTGTCGGTCGTTGAACAAGTCAGTCGGTGGTGGCCTTATTTTGTAATCTATGCACAATTAATCGGTGAGCATTTACCTACATGCGTTGTTCCCATTTACCGATCTGTAGTCGGTATACCACAAAAATCGAGCGGTGTTTCCCGAATGTAAATCGGTGCTGAATATTGGGCCAATCAACAATGGACTAGGAAGCCCTTTTCTATTGGCCGACGAAAACCTAATGCCGGATGTCCATCTACCGCTTTCGGTATGAACGATTAGTTCCCAAATCGTATACGAGTCGGTCACCTTGTCGCAGGCAAATTACGTAATACCTCGCTCGACCCGCGACCCTCGAGGAGAGGGGGTAGAGGGTATTAGTTCTAAGCAAATCAGTCTACACCTACCGACAGAGATACGATTATGCATTATTAATCAACCCTCCTTTCCCAACGTTCCGTTGTCGCCGACAACATTTATCAACATGTTGATAAACTGATCCCCACCGATTTTGGAACTTTGAAACCACAACTTGTCAGCGACAAAAGGACGTCTGAAGGCGGTGGATCACTAATCGGTGGGAAGCCTTGGCTAGCTATGCTACATCTACCGACTCCGTTAGGATGAGTTGCCTGAGACAAATCACCGCCCGTTTGTCGCCGACAAACGTACATAAATGTTCCAAAATCGGTAGATGGGCATTGGCTTTAAAAGTCAGTCGGTGGTGCCACCTACTGACTGTATGTCGGTAGCACTTTATCGGTGAGGGTGTATTTCATACACTGTTTCTACTATAATTTCCAGGTACACACATATTTAATTGGCTTAGTTGCATAATCTATGCCAAATTAATCGGTGGGCATTCTCTGGGGGTCTCGTTTCATTTAACCGATCTGATATCGGTATACCAAAAAACCGATCGGTGCTTCCCGATTTCAAATCGGTGCTGAATAATCGGCCAATAGAAACGGGGTTTTACAGGGATCTTAAAGGACACTTCCTCGACCACTCCTCGAAATGTTTAATGACATCTTTTCATAAAAAGTAATTTTTATGTTTGTTATTTCTCTTAATATTCCGGCTCTTCATTCGTTCTGTTCACCCAGCTGCTACTCACTTATTTTCATCTTGCCAGGTTGTGTTGCAGTGTATTGATAGCCAAATATTACCGGGATGTCTACAGAGACATGTTTATCTAGCAGGCTGCACAGGATAACCTACCTTATATAAAAGGCAAGGATCTGCTTGGACATTCTCCCCCATATAGAGACAGACTTAACCAGACATATCCATTGTAGGATATACCTTTAATCACCAGACATGTGCTGCAATTCGTATGCCACCCCCCTCCCTCATGGCTAACACTGATGGCCATGAGATGACTATTAAAATGGAATCAGATAACAGCAACGGACCATTTCCCTTTTCCGGGCCTCCTAACGAGAATGTTGTCCCACTCAATGGCTTCCTGTTTCAATACTGGGGCCTCAGGTCTAAGCATTCACGTCAGTCGCTTGTTTTCAATGTCCTGGTCCATCGAGAGTGTGTTCAGCAGAAATGGATGCTCTTTGGAAGCATGAGGCTTGAGGCTTTTGTTTTCACCGGCCAGCCACGGCGGAGCCTGACAACGGGAGACAATGTTGCCTTGTTTGTCCTGGATGCTGGACACGGCTCATATGACAGGCATGCGCATAAATGTGCCTGATTTCTTTCAGCAATCGATGATACGAACAGGCTTTAGTATGAATTGTTTTAATAATGGGCGACCTTCAATAGTCTCTCTGTAAAGGCTGCATTTGTTGGAATAAAAAAAGAAAGGAAAAAAAGTTGTGTATGTGAGATATGATTTCATAATAATATCTCCTACTGAAATATGAAATAATAGCTCATATACATGACATTTCGTATTGCCAATTCTGGAAATTGCTAGGTTTTTCGCTTGGTGTGTCCCCACCTTCAAAAGGCGAGGAAACGATGTGCATAGACTATAGGGGACAGAGCCATTGTTAGTTCATGACCCAGTCACTAGGTGGTCGAGGGACAGAACCTGTATTCTGGCTCTTTGTTCTTACCTAATTCAACTGTATTTAAATGTTTTACCATGGTTCCCTTGACTCTCTACACCCATCCCAGAGTAGGAAGATATAATGCTAAAACCGAGGACATGGAACACTTTATTTACATATGTGAGCAAGGCAAGAATTGTGGCATTTCCCAATTATCACTCAAATCTTTTGCACCTCCATTAGTGAAGAACACCTACTTTTTCACCTCCATTAGTGAAGAACACTTACTTGGGGGGCGTCATGGCAGCCCCCATAGATCATAGGCTATATACCGTATACGGGAGGGTATTTTATTTGACATGCATTTGAAGTATTCAAAGGTAGATTATTCTGGGTAAAGGCCCATTTCCATTGGCTGACGAAAAGGGTATAGTTTTTTTGTGTTCTCCTAATAGCCCATTTTCGTTGGCTATCACCAATATACAGTCAGGGACTATCGACGGACCTTCAGCACTGCTGGCGCAAAATGTAAATAGGCTATTAGGAGAAGACAAAAAATCTATACCGTTTTCGTCAGCCGATGGAAACTGGCCTTAATAGTTTTACACAGGGAATGGCGCCATTGTGGAGCCTCCTTTCTCATACTGCCATGGGGCATCATCTCGCTCCTGTGTAGTACTCAAACACCGGGACAGAGCAGCGCAGCGCACAGCTCACGGGTGCACTGAGGTGTGCACTGAGCAGCTCGGAGCTGCTCGGTGAGCGGGGCTTTATTTGACTGGCCATGGGCGCTCCACACGTCCACGCACAGTTCATTTAAGGGAGGCAATATTTGATGGATCAGGTCGGATGTGTGAGTGGACCCCACTTGATGTGAATCAGTGCGGAGTCCATCCACCAGCCATTTCTTCTTTTTCACATGTTGGAATTAGCTCCGTTTATATGCTTTTAAAATACCATCCATTGATTCTTTATACTTCCTTTACCTGAAGAAATAAAATGGAGTTATAGTTCTTTAAGCTAATGAGAAGTTGTATGGTACAACGCAATACATCTAACCAGTCGACAAACTTGGAAAACTGTTTATATGTATGTCATGACTAGTATTGTATCAAACTATATTGATTATGATAGACCTTGATTATCACTCGTTGATCTATCTATTATCTATCTGATATATATCTATTATCTATCTGATATATATCTATTATCTATCTGATATATAATGTCCATAGAAAACACATGGGCAGCATGTATCTGGAGCATACTATGAAGAGACGTCACGAGTTTGAGTCTGAGTTTATTTATGCCACGCATTTTGTTGGCTCCATAATTTCACGAGTCGAAGACGAGTGACATTACGGAGCCAACAAAATGAGTGGCATAAATAAGCTCAAACTCAAACGAGTGGCGTCTAGATTTGATCCTACCCCGTTTCCATATTTTTTCAGTATCAGAAAGTAGTGGCATAAACAACACCTTATGTCACGCCTGTGAAATAAACAAATCCCATGTTAAGCCTATGGCGATTTTTATTAGGGGTAGGATAACTGCCTTTATTATTCACCTCATACAAAATGTCTATAGGAAACACATGCTCTTGTGGAAGAACTCCCCGGTGGTAGAACTGGTGACTTACGACCTAGGAGTTGACTCTATGCAATATCCTGACATACGCTCGGATATAACTGCGCGTCAACCCCTCGGAGCTTACAGAGAATATAGAGAACAGTTCATTGATTGATTGAGCTTAGATTATGCGATAAGGCCACCACCGTAATGGTCATTGTGTTTGGAAGACAGTTCTGTCGGTATTGACCTGTTAAACGCGCACGAAACAAGGCATACACAGTACCCTCACCGATCTTTAGATCTCGACGTGCATATGCTTTATGTATATCTATGCTCTATGTATACATGCACTTGTGCTCTTTGAGCATATGCGCCATGTGTACGTTCTATGTATGTTCTACGTATATGTGCTATATATATGCTATATACATATACTCTTTGTTTATTATATAAAACATATATTCTCCATGTATACGTCCAATGTATGTTCTATTTCTATGCTGTGGCACCGCTAACGACCAGATACATGTGAGTTGATGTGGCTGCTCGAAGACACCTACCATATTACACTACACTATGCATATGCTGTATATATATTATGTATGTATATGTTTTATATATATGCTATATATGTTTTGTATATATGCTATATACATATTTTCTTTGTATATGCTCTCTATATATATACTTTATACATATATCCTTTATGTATACCTATGCTCTATACATGTACTTGCGCTCTATGAACATATATCCTCCATGTATACATTCTATGTATGTATATGTTTTGTATATATAGGCTATATACATATGCTCTACGTATATGTACATATGCTCTATATATATATACTTTATACATATCCTTCATGTATATCTATGCTCTATACATGTACTTGCGCTCTATGAACATATATCCTCCATGTATACATTCTATGTATGTATATGTTTTGTATATATAGGCTATATACATATGTTCTATGTACATGTATATGCTCTCTATATATACTTTATACATATCCTTCATGTATGTATATGCTCTATACATGTACATGTACTTGCTCTCCATGAACATATATCCTCTATGTCTACGTCCTATGTATGTCCTATTTCTATGCTGTGGCCCCGCTAACGACCAGATACATGTGAGTTCCAGTGGCCTGCTCACCACCCCACTGCCCGTTACCGTCCTCCTGTACGTGTCTCACTGACTGAAAGCTCGTCCAGGCGGCGCTAATCATCGCCCATCTGACGACGTCAACTGCAGAAAAGTGATCCTAATCACCGCCTGCCGTGTGCGCCGTGCTCCCCGGCCCGGGCCCCCTTCCCCGGGCCTACATGCCGCCCACACGCCGCCTGCTGCCGGCTACAATGCGGGGTGCTGACGGGGGCTCGCTGTCCCCTCGAGCCGCCCTCTGTGATACACTTCTTAAAGCGGGTCTTCCATTTTATTACCCACCTGATACGGAGTCTCCATACTAAGCCTATGGAGATTACAGATCGCTACTGAGGAGGATACGGAGCTCCGTACCCTCCTAGGAGGATACGGATTTTTAGATGAAAGTAGTCCCAAACATAACTTCTTAATTACGTTGAAAAGTTTTCTAACGATCATATTCATTGCTTAAATCTAAAAATAAGTGAGTAATAAATACAACATTACCATAATTTCGATCTGTGTGGCCGTATTCTCCTTG
The DNA here is from genome assembly GCA_950022655.1 of Alentia gelatinosa. NCBI lineage: Eukaryota > Metazoa > Annelida > Polychaeta > Phyllodocida > Polynoidae > Alentia > Alentia gelatinosa. The sequence goes on from OX465580.1 coordinate 128,211,064, forward strand.
TAGTTGACGCTATTTTTATTAACCACCTAATACAGAGTCTCCATAGGAATAGCATTGGGTGTGAGTATTTTGCGAACAGGAGATTACTGAGGCCCGTAACCTCCTGCTTCTGAAATGAGGAGATTACTGGAAATGATCTGAAACCAATTAATATTGTGTATATTTATTACCCACCTAATCTGATGTTTCCATACTAAACCTATAGAGTCTACAGATCGCTACTGAGTAGATCCCGTTTTTCCGGAATCTACTCAGTAGAATACAGCTTCTTCTGCCGCCTGACGGGCACTATAGGAACTATTTTATAAAAACAATGCATGGTGCTTTCTTCAAATCTCTAATTATTTACAAGATTTTTTTCGAATAATTAGTCGAATGCTGAGTAATAAATACAATATTACCATGATTTGGATCTGTGTGGCTGTATTCTTCTTGTAGGTGACACTACGCAATACCACACGTCAACTATACAGAGAATATGACCGCGTAGATTCAAATCATGGTAATATTGTATATTTATTATCCATCGTATACAAAGACCCCGCTGAAAATGTATGGGGACTCAGTAAACCACGACTCACTATATAATACCTGTTGACCAGAAACCATAACGGATGGTATACGGATTCCAATCTGTGGTATACGGCCTCAAAGCTATGGTATACGGAAAAAGATAGTCCCTTTATGCTTAAGAGTAAAGAAAAGGTCCCTATTGTTATACCCTTTAATATGAAAATAACTAATTCATTAGAAACAATGGATAAAAAATACAACAAATGATGGTTATGTGAGCAGGTGGCTCTCTAAAGCAGTAGAGGCTGACGTAGTAGTACACTAGCTAGCACTTGCGTATTACTATGCATTAACCCCTCGTGGTTTACGGCCACCTGTTCACAAAACCATAATCTCAGAAACTGCATATTATCATATACCTATGTCAGTTGGCGTTTGATAATTGAGCTGGATAAGGCCGGTTTCTATTGGCCAATGAAAACGGTGTAGATCTTTTTTGAATTCTCCTAATTTTGCTAAGCCAATTTTCGTTTTGCGTCAGCAGTGATAAAGGTCCGTTGGGGGTGCCTGCCTGTAGATCAGTGATGGACAATATAAATAGGCTATTAGAAGAACTAAGAAATATCTACACGGTTTTCGTTGGCCAATGGAAACTGGCCCTTACCGAGTCTGTAGGTCACCAGCAATCAACAACTGCCAGCGCTGCAGCCAGCGCATACTGCCCGCCTGTTCGTGCGAAGCAACGTGCAAGGAGAACCAGCCAAGAGCCACCTACCACCCCATGCCACTTGTACCTACGTAAATCACTCACCTATCCGTGTCACCCAATCGACAGCATCCCTCTGCTCTCTCTTTTCTCACAAGGATTTAACTTTCCCACGCCTGCGTTTCATGGGGCTCCCGCAGCCAGAAGTCCTACTCTGAGGCCCGTTTGATAAACTAGGATTGTACATGTAGACCCTTTTCTGTAGGCTATAGATACCCAGGGGGCAGTTGAGTACATTTCGTTTGTTTCTGCTGCTGGTGCTGGAAGATATGATAAACCAAGAGATGAAAGACATCCTGGACAATGTTTTTCATTCAGTAGTGTATGGAAAACAGAAGATATTTTCTTAATTAATGTATTTGTATACAACACCTTGTAAGACCTTTATGTTACTCTTATCATTAAAACATTATGTGCTTGCGGCACATTTTATATACAACACTATGGCCCCAAAGACAATTCTAAAATACTTTTTTGTATTTTCTTAGTTTATTCAACAGCCCCAGCCCGCTGGACGTTGTGGGTCAACATTATTCCACACCCATGGACGGCTTTATGGATGGCTAATACTGTATTAGCGAACAGACTTAAATTTCATTGAAGGATAACCCTTGTAAAGGTACAGAAAAGGGTCTTCAAGTGCGACCCAATATTATTAAACGGGCCCCTGCTCTCCCACCCGTCTCCCCCACCAACCACTCCACTGGTTTATCCAGGGATGCAGGTATTCTGATGGATCATGGGTATAAGAATTTCCCCATTTCTCAATAATTAACAAAGTGGAATCCACATGGTGGGATTTATGTATCTCACAGGGTGTTTCAGACAAATCCTGTTAAGATTCTAAACTGGAACACAATCACTTCCTCTGAATTATAGATTCCATTTCCCTGAGACTAGTATTTTCTCCCGGCAATTGTCTGTGGCAATTACCCTTAACGCGGTACAGAATCTCATTATTAGATTTTGATTCTAAACGCGTTTGAAATTCATAGCGGTATTTTGGTGAGACTAATGGACGCACTGATGAGTGACTGACTAAGTACCCAACCTAGCTAAATAGGAAGCAAGCAAGTAGGATTCCATGTTTTCCCCACCCCGCAACTCAAGGGTTCACGAATCCCAGTGTCAGTGTTCACTGGGACTATGTCTGAGACTGGACCAGGGCACCGTTTAACAAGTCTTGACCCTAGCGGAAGAATCCTCCTAGGATCAGACTAGAAATCCAAGACATATCCTAGGATGAAAGACCTTTCCAGTTTAACAAGAGGTGTCCCCCTTAGGGTGTGAAATGTTGTATAATTAGTCTCCTAGGACTGAATTCGATCCCAGGCTAGGACAAAAACAGGCTGTAAGACAGTTGTGGGACCCTTGTGGAAGAGAGTTCCTAAGAACTGCAGGTAGTGCCACATAGTGGGGGTTCTGGAAACTAATTTCATCATTTTCAATTATCAACGAATCTAACCAAATATTTAAGCTATGTCCCCTCTTACACTGTCGATTTGTATTACATGCCATAATATACATATTTCGTGTAGCTAAATTGATAAATAAGGTTGTTCTCTATGAATTTGAATCATCTAAGACACCTACATAGGTGTCCCCCATCTAGGACCCCTTTGGGTATGTGGAGGACAGTTTGTAAGATGTGGGTCAAACTTATTAAACACTTTTTGACAATCTGGCTAAGATCCTTGGCTCAGAGAGTCCCCCGCTAAGATTGTCTTAGTAGTTAAACGCAAACTGTCCTAGGACCTGTCTTACAGGCATAACTCTCCTAGGACCGCATTGTTAAACACCCCCCAGGTGTGTTCCTCCACGTGAATGAAATCCACCATTTCTTCTTGAGATTATGAAAAGCGAAAAAATGCCAGCTTCCACTGAGACTTTGTATCACAGGAGAACTATCTGAGACTAAGAAAAAGGTGTGAAGTACATCCGTATCAGGTACGTAAGGCTTGGCGTCCACCTACTACGATTTGGCTCCGATATGGTCTACGATGCACCTCCCGATAAAAAATAAAAATCGTGTCGGAAGGTCACCTAACATCGGGGCAGTTGACCACGTCTCTGCGATTAGACACCGATAAAAACCCCATACAATGCGTGGTGGATTGGCATGTCTTGACATATGTCTACGATTATACACCTTCCCGATATGTCTCCAATATTGACTTTTTGTATCGGTGCCATATTGGTAGGTCTAAATTTCTATCGTAGTAGGTGGACGCCGGGCCTTATTCTCTACGTGTGAATCCTGCTTAATGATCAAGAATACGCAATATCTACAAATCGGCCACAACTACTCCCGGCCAGCACTTCACAGGCGGCCGAAAGATGCGGTCTGGTTGCAGAAATATGCCAACTTTTCAATTTTCGGAAAACAAATAATCTATATACATCTCGCAGCTCTGAGCATGCTTCGGGATACAAGCTTTCCGAAAAATGAAGGAATTTCTACATTTCACATACATTGAAAACACTCGCAGTATTAAATATATATCGATTCATAGCCATTCTGCTCCAAAATAATATTATGAAAGTAGAAGAGAGTTTAGTACACAAAACCAGGGGCCCGTTGAATAACCTAGGCTGGTACATGAAGACCCTTTTCTGTATGCCATAGAGACCCAGGGACGATATAGGCTTGTACATGAAGACCCTTTTCTGTATGCCATAGAGACCCAGGGACGATGTGGGTCAACTTTATTCAACACTTTATATGGACGACCTTATGGATCGTTAATATTGTCTTAGCGAACAGACTTAAATATTACCAAATGAAAACCCTTGTACGAGATACAGAAAAGGGTCTTCATGTACGATCCTAGATTATTCAACGACCCCCAGACTCGTTCATGTATAGCTGAAAACTTTTATTCATGATAGTCGAATTAAGTACAAAAGGGCTAAATTCTATAAAGTATACGATTGAAAGGGTATGTAAATTGTTGAATTACTTGGGAAGGCATTTCATGGGACCTCATCTCATTACCACATTACTCTTCTCACGTTCATATTGTATATATATCCCTCTAGAAGAGACATGTTCACTGACAAAAGTGTTGTTCATAGATAATAAGAGCTCGGCCAGAATAACTGCAATGCAGAGGCCAGTTATGTACCTCTATACAGTACTGAATAATAAAAAAAAAGTACAGTCAAAACAATTAGAAGATGATTGGATGATTCATGTAAAAACTGAGGAATATTATGAATGATTCTTTTCTATAAGCGTTTTAAATTCCCGATTATCTCCCCAGTCCCGGCTTTCATCCCCCGTCTACATTTCTTTAGCGCGGTTTTATTGCTCGTATTCACCTGCCCTTGCTTCTCGGCCCCTGCTATGATCGCTGTCTCATATCTCTGGTCCCTGCGGTCACAATAGCGGGCAGGATATCCCATTGAAGTACCCGACCCCCTCCTCCCTCCAGCTAAAGGCTCCTGTGTCCAGACTCTGGTGGGAAACTGATCACGACACGGAAAGCTCAGCTTCCGAGACGCTCGCTGATACCTGCGCATGCGCAATAGATGGTAACGGTCAGGATGAGACGCACTCTCCTAGCAGAGATTCTGCGATCTACTTCCTGTGGCCACATGTATCTCGGTCCCAACCTGCCTTTTTGTACCCAAATCTGGCCCATTTGCCAGTTTTTGAAATATCCTAAATTCTTAGAGCTTTGGGGATTATTTTGTGGTATACTTGTAAATAGAGATGCACATGTTCATATGGTAAATGATATACTCTCATTTCTGTTATTTGTTATGTCAAATCAGACATAGTCATAGCGATTGCTATAGTGTAAAGCAAATCCTGTATTGCTGCGTTTTGTTTATCAACATGACGCATGTATTCACCCGAAGGGGCAGTCTAATCAACTGTGGATTCCCATTATATAATGGTTTAAGTCTGAAAAAGAAACAGCTGTATTGCCTGTGAACCCCATTTTAACAATTCCCATATTTCCATCCTCATGATATGTGAGTTGTTAGACTTGTATAACTTCTGACAGTCTAACCAAATGTGGATTCACATTATAATGTGGTTTCAAGCTGAAAACGACACAGCTTGATTGTCGGTGAAGCTCATTTTGCAATTCCTATATTTCCCAAATCACAATACAGTAATAAAACGATGTTCCTGTAAACGTACAAATTTCGATCCGAACTCGGGACCTGGGACGTTTACAACGAGGTGTTTACACCGAGTTGTAAACGTCCCGAGGGCCAGAGTGAGGATCGAAATTTGTACGTTTACAGGTACAACGTTTTATCTTTACTATATGCCTCCAAAACATTCATATTACTACCTTATTTAAGTTGTAAGAGCCATTTTCAGTCCGATTTGGGCACAGAACTGTCGATGTGAACCCTAGCTTTCGCTTCTTGCGTGGAATGCGGCAGTGACGTTATCGCATAGCAACACGCATAGCAACCTGCATAGCAACACTTGTTGTCACTTACAAACCAGCGGGGAACCAGCGGGAAAACGTCGGGAAGAAAACATAGCAGTTGTTCTCTCATTGCACTCCTGTTTTTAAGGTGCTTGCCATGTTTATTCAGGTTTTTATTACAGTACTTATAAGTTTTCTGTAATTCATATATGTATTTTTGATTTTACTGTATTTCAGTAAGTCTTCTTTATGTACTCCAACGTTAACGTTACCGATGTCGAAGTGGAGACACCGGCGGCCATTTTTAAATATCGACGTCGTAATCATATCCGTTATGACCGTGAAATGAACCCTGATATACTGCACAGCTGTGCAGTACGTCATGGGGCCCAGCGTGTAGTAATATACGGAAACTGGCTTACTATCTTCGTACGTCATAAATACGCGGTGAAATTATTGGTCACATACATCCCGATGCCGTAGGCAGAGGGATGTATGTGATCAATAACTTTACCAAGTATTTTGACGTACGAAGATAGTCAGCCCGTTTTCGTATTATTATATACCTAAAAATGGCGATATTTTATCTAGTCACGTGATCACATACCCCGTACGGCACACTGTGCCGTACGGGTATAAATACGACATGGGTAGGAGAGGGCAGTATGTGTAGATTGTTTTTGCACAGGTATATAATAATTACGTCACTTACGGCAGTAGGTATATAGTAAAGTAGAACCCCGCTTTTGGGACACCTCGCTTAAGGAGCCACCTCGCATAAGGGGTCAGTTTGCTCAGGACAGAAATTCATATTTAGTTTACTTTAACCCCGCTTAAGGGGCACCCCACTTAATGGGACACTTTGCTCGGAACGGAGGGTCCCCCTTAAGTGGGGTTTTACTGTATATGAGTTGTTTGAGTTTCATAACTTTTGACAGATGCCTTGTTTTTGAATCCCAAATGTTGGCTGGTTCCCCGGCTACCTGCTAACGACAGGGTTTATGACGTCATTCATTGGGTTGAGACATGGACTGGTTCCCTGCCCTAATGAAATAAGGGACAGGTAACGGGTTCCTACGTCCTTCACAGGCACGACCTTAAACTTTGGCTGGTGCCCGCCTGTGACTAGCGGATACCCCGGGAACCAGCCTAGTGGTTTGGCTGGTATCCACTTGTCATAGACCTAATTCCGCCGAGCCCTCTAGCGGATGACCAGGGAACCAGGAGGCGTTACCAATAATGCACCACAAAACTGGAACCCGTTACCTGGCCTGTAGTCTAACTAGGCAGGCTTCCAGGCTAGTTGAGACAGAGATTAGCACTAGCGCCGCGAAAGATCTGCTGGGAGAGTGGATGAAAGCCTTCCCACCAAAGACAACCCCCACCCCACCCCTCCCGGTCCCCCTCTCATACCCCACAGACACATACACACAATCAGCCCCCTCCTGCAGCAATGCCCCTGCATGCGTCCCCTCCTCTAGTTTCATCACCCCCGCCCCTCCACCATATCATCCACAGGACATTGCAGAGTCAGCGGTTTGGAGGTGGGAGGCTACAGGCAGATTTGCAGGCCCTGAGGCTTGTAGACTTCTGGGCTCGCGGGTAATAGGCACGCGAACAGGCTTGTGTGTGTGAGGCCTTGTATGGCCTGCGACAGGGTATGCGTGGGGATTGGTTGGTGGAGGGACAGATGAACGGGTGGGTGGAGGGGCGGGGAGGGGAGGTTCAGCCATAATTATGAACTAAAGATGGGTAAGGAATCGGACGGATAGACAGGTTCACAGACGAGGTAGGTACAGTAGTTGAAACGTCCTCTGACAGGATGGACATGCATCATCTAAGGCCCGGCGTCCACCTACTACAATATGGCTCCGATATGGTCTACGATGCACCTCCCGATACAAAAACAAAATCGGGTCGGAATGTCACCCAATATCGGGGCAGTTGACCACGTTTCTGCGATTAGACACCGATAAAAAGCCAATACAATGCGTGGTGGATTGGGTTGTCTAGACTTATGTCTACGATTTTTCACCTTCCCGATATGGCACCGATTTTGACATTTTGTATCGGTGCCATATCGGGAGGTCTACGATTCTATCGTAGTAGGTGGACGCCGGCCCTTAAGTGGCATTCACACGATGGGACAAATGGACCTGAGACTGGTGTACTTCACACCTTTGCACCAGTCGGCTACTTTTTCCAGCTGGGAACAAAGTTTCACAGATTGGGGTGTTCTACAGTCTCATGGCGGATTCAATTCACATGGGAAAACTTAACTCAGGTACATAGTCTCACCCCTACACCCCTACACAGGGTACACATGGTACATAGGGTACACAGTCGCCGACTCAGGGTACATCCCCATGTGAATAGGTGTTATTTAGAACCACTGAGACTCAAAGATTGGTGGAGAACATGTGAAATACAGTTATCTCACCCCTACACCCCTACACAGGGTACACAGGGTACACAAGGTTCACAGTCCACGACTCGGGGTACTTTCCCCAAGCAGAGGTCTGGCTACTGGTCAGGATATCTGCTGGGAGATTGATACCCTCTCACTTTGATCTCAATCGAGACATAGTCAGGAGTAGGCGAAATATATTGCTATGACAACACAGGCGGCCAGGGAACTGGAGGAGGGGAGGGGGGAGGGGCAGAGGGAGGTATAGGCTTACAGGGAGTGGCTTGGGGTCATAAACAGGAGATTCTGGTCAGAGTGGACAAGTCTTTGATTCATGGGCCAGTCAGAGTATTCCGATTTTCTTTAAGGCCCGGCGTCCACCTACTACGATATGGCTCCAATATGCCCTACGATGCACCTCCCGATAAAAAATCAAAATCGCGTCGGAAGGTTACCTAATATTGGGGCAGTTGACCATGTTTCTGCGATTAGACACCGATAAAACCCCCCATACAATGCATGGTGGATTGGGTTGTCTAGACTTATGTCTACGATTTTTCACCTTCCCGATATGGCACCGATTTTTACATTTTGTATCGGTGCCATATCAGGAGGTCTACGATTCTATCGTAGTAGGTGGACGCCGGCCCTTAAGTGGGATTCACACGATGGGACAAATGGACCTGAGACTGGTGTACTTCACACCTTTGCACCAGTCGGCTACTATTTCCAGCTGGGAACAAAGTTTCACAGATTGGGGTGTTCTACAGTCTCAGGGTAACATGGCGGATTCAATTCACATGGGAAGACTTAACAGGTACATAGTCTCAACCCTACACCCCTACACAGGGTACACAGGGTACATAGGGTACACAGTTGCCGACTCAGGGTACTTCCCCATGGGAATAGGTGTTATTTGGAACCACTGAGACTCAAAGATTGGGGGAGAACATGAATTGCAGTGTTCAAATTCCCTGAGACAACTTCCCCCCCTGCAATTGTCGGAAACAACTATCCTTACGAGGTAAATAATCTCATGAAATTTTGAATCTAAACACGTTTAAGTTTCTCAGCAGGATTTGTCTCAGACAAACACCCTGTGATGTACATGAATCCCATCGTGTGAATCCCACTTTGAAAATGGCACAATCGCCTAAGGTTCGTGTGTAGTCTAAATGGGGGACTGATGCCGATTTATAGGGGCCCGAGTGCATATTATAAATAACAAGGAAATCGAAATGGGGCGTAGTGAATTATTTATCACCCACCTGATAGACCAAACTGCTGTGATATCCTGAGGCTGTGAACTAAGCTTCATATTGTTATTTTTAATGTTTAAGAGGGCCTGTGAAAAGACCCTGTGAAAAGCTGGCGGTGCCCTCTCTGTACAAAAACTGGGCACGACCATCAACACAATACTCAGAAATCATGTTGTATTCATCCTACTCGTCCTATTTCATCCTCACACTTTCATATGTTTTGCTGTCATAAATGTCAGAACTGGAGCACGTTTAATAATCCAGGATCGTATATGAAGACCCATTTCTGTACCTTTTACAAGGGTTCTTGTTTAATAATGTTCAAGTCTTTTCGCTAAGACACTATTAACCGTCCATATGGTCGTCCGTAATTGTTTAATAAAGTTGACCGACATCGTCCCTGGGTCTCTGTAGCATACAGAAAAGGGTCTACATAAACAATCCTAGATTATTGAACGGACCCCAAGTATATATAGGAATAGTAGCTAGATGTAAACTTACTAATTGACATTAAGGAGATGGAAGCATATGCGACAACGAAATAATCCAAAATCCAACCAATTTACCTATAAGTAATTACATCCCATATTATCATTATATAACCGAACGTACTTGAAAGAACTTGAATCTTGAATGTGCTAAAAATCCGGACAGAACCAAGACCACCAAACCTGGAGAATTAGGCCCGGCGTCCACCTACTATGATATGGCTCCGATATGGTCTATGATGCACCTCCCGATAAAAATTCAAAATCGCGTCGGAAGTCACCTGATATCGAGAAGTTGACCATGCTTCTGCGATTAGGCACCGATAAAAACCCAATACAATGCTTGGTGAAGTGGCATGTCTAGACGTATGTCTACGATTTTGCACCTTCCCAAGAAGGCACCGATTTTGACATTTTGTATCGGTGCCATATCGGGAGGTCTACGATACTATCGTATTGGGTGGACGCTGGCCTTATATTAAAAAGAAATGACAAAATACATATCATTCATCAGTACAAGATGGACATATGACCTGTCCCCGCCTGTTTTTCGCTTGTTGTGATCACTTCCCAGCTCCCTCCCTCTCTGAGCTCAGATCAAACGCTCAGCGGACCTTCAGACCCCGAGCTCCTACTCCCCAGTGCACACGGCGGATATTTGATTCATCTGGTGTAAAATTTAATCGGGCTGGACGCGGGCAATCAGTCGTAAGGCGTCGCGTGGGTGTAAGCGGATGTCTGGGCGTGGTGCGGAAGGTGGGGCATGGTGGGGGTGTGGGCGGGGCATAGCGGGTGTGTTGGCGTGTGGGGGTGTGGGCGGGGCATAGCGGGTGTGTGGGCGTGGTGTGGCGGGTGGGGCATGGTGGGGGTGTGGGCGGGGCATAGCGGGTGGGTAGGTGTGATGTGGCGGGGTGTGGGGGTGGTGTGGGCGGGTCATAGCGGGTGTCTGGGCGTGGTGTGGAAGGTGGGGCATGGTGGGGGTGTGGGCGGGGCATAGCGGGTGTGTTGGCGTGGTGTGGAAGGTGGGGCATGGTGGGGGTGTGGGCGGGGCATAGCGGGTGTGTTGGCGTGCTATGGCGGGGGTGTGGGGGCGGTGTGGGCGGGGCATAGCGGGTGTGTTGGCGTGGTGTGGCGGGTGGGGCATGCTAGGGGTGTGGGCGGGGCATAGCGGGTGTGTTGGCGTGCTGTGGCGGGGGTGTGGGGGTGGTGTGGGCGGGTCATAGCGGGTGGGTAGGTGTGGTGTGGCGGGTGTGGCATTGTGGGGGTGTGGGCAGGGCATAGCGGGTGGGTCGGTATGGTGTGGAAGGTGGGGCATGGTGGGGATGTGGGCGGGGCATAGCGGTTGGGTAGGCGTGGTGTGGCTGGTGGTGCATGGTGGGGGTGTGGGCGGGGCATAGTGGGTGTGTTGGCGTGGTGTGGTAGGTTGGGCATTGTGGTGGTGTGGGTGGGGCATAGCGGGTGGGTAGGCGTGGTGTGGCTGGTGGTGCATGGTGGGGGTGTGGGCGGGGCATAGCGGGTGCATAGGCATGCTGTGGCGGGGGTGTGGGGTGGTGTGGTTTAGGTGTGGGCAGGGCATCGAGCAGTTGCAGGCAGGGCATGGTTGGGGTGTGGGCCGGGCATAACAGGTGTGTGGGCGTGGTCTGTCGGGGATGTGGGAGTGTTGTGGCGTTGGTGTGGGTGGGGCATCGCGCTGTTGCAGCTGGGGCATAGTGGGGGTGTTGGCGGGGCATAGCGGGCGTGTTGTCTTCTGCAACAGATATCACTCAGCTATGCTCCTGATATCATTCTATGGCATATAAATCTCATATGGCATAACCATGGCATACAGTCATACCATGTTAAGTCTATGGAGATTTATAGGAGGGGTAGGATAAAAGACATGCTTTTAATTGCATATGTCACCCGTGGCATATAGATATTATATGGCATCCAGTCATACCATTTTATGTCTATGGAGATTTATATGAGGGGTAGGATAAAAGAGCCTGCATCGCTCGACATTCTCCCAATATCATCGCTCTTTCTAAGCAGCTCAGTGTGGAATAGCGTGCTGACCGCGGGGAGATGCACTCTGCAATATGCATGTATTGTGCGCGCCGGATTGCCTCACAGGGATATGTTGTCAACTTGAGGCGGATATTAAGAAAGAAATTGCTGAGTGTTCGGTCTGTGTCCCCAGTCGCCATCGAGTTTGGAGTGCACAGTGGTATATGAACGAGGCGATATGGGTTAAGCAACGGAAAGGATATAATAGTTTCGGGTTTTGTACAAATTGCAAATATCTACAGAAATATAATTAGCAGTTATTGCCCGAAGGGCCAATACTATCGTAAAACTGGATGAGATTTAATCTTGGTCACCGTATGCCACGACTGGAGTTTGGCATAGTGATTTCATGAGGCGAAGCCGAGTGAAGTCCTGAGCCAAAACTCCACTCGTGACATATGGTGGCCAAGATTAAAACGAATCAGGTTTTGATTTTATCCTACCCTGTGTCCTCGATTTTGGAATATTATGTGATAACAATTCTGTATGCCACTAGTGGCATATAAAACTCCGTATGCCAGTCAGCGTGGCATACGGAAACTTAATGTTATGCCTATGGCATTTTATATTAGGGGTAGGATAAACACGTAGAATAGTCCCATATCGTGTCCACTTCTGTATTGGTTCTGAGGGCCATAACGCGTTTATTATTTATGCACAGTTAATATGTTATAGCTAATTTCTATCATCACGTCATTATCTAACAGAGGATGGCCGTATGCTCCTCGGAGTTTCCTCGGTGCAATATCCTCGCATGTGCTCGGAGCATACGACCGCTTGTATCTGAAACTAGACAATTTTGTGTGTGTAGGTTTCATTAAACGGAGGTGTTGATGATGGCACGTGCAGGGGTACGTGAGTCCCGCAGGACAGAACCTCCACAAAGAAAGGGATTCACTTCTGTGTAAGACTCTTATCCCTGAATGGAGAATTAAGTTTTAAGCTTCGGTTGTATTGTACAAAGCCGCTCTAGTTTCTGTTGTTCAATGATGATAGTTGTCCAGGGGCCTGTTTAATAATCTAGGCTCGCATATGAAGGCCCTTTTTAATACGACAACGAGTACCAAGGACGATTTAGGTAAACCTTTTTAATACATATTTAATGTCCTTTAGTCAGGTAGAACCGTCTTATCTGAACAAGCTTGGATATCATTAAATGATACTCCTCATACGAGGTCTCCTTGTACACTGCCCATTCGCAGGCATTAGTTGTTAAACAGACCCCTATCTCGTTGCATTCCTGTGGAGTTTTACATAAAATTTTAGAGTAGTTTATGGAGGGATATGCGGCATATTGACCATGTCTGGGTTCTTCCCACCTATTCTGTTGTATCTGCCTCTAATACATAATTAGTATTTCAATCTAAGTGGGATTCCCACGATGGGATTCATATACCTCACATAGTGTTTGTCTGAGGCAAATCCAGCTGAGATCCTGCACTGGAACACAATCTCTGTGTCCAAAATGTAGGATTCCATTTTTATGAGACATGTTTCCCCCCTGCAATTGTTGGTGACATTTAATCCTAACTGGGAACAGAATCTCATGAGCTTTTGAACCGTGTGAGGAACATAAATCCCACCGTGTGAATTCCACTATATCTCACGCATCATCAGTAAAAGATTTTTTGGCTAGTTATGTGATGCATTGGAAAGCTTCGGAATTCATGTTCACTATAATTGGATTTTATAACACGCTGTTACACATAATCCAGATCAAGGACCGACTACTCGAACTACAGAGAAGACATTTAGCACATAATAAAAACAATACTATGCAATTACACGCGTGCTGATGTTAGTTTTACTGACAAGACATTTCTAATAATGAATAGAATTTAGGAAGCGACACTGACAGAGCGTTGTATCTGGAAATAAATAGGCTACAAAGTCCCAGACAGTGAAATACTTTCCCCGGTGCCGTTGGGCGGAAGGGAGTATTTACGAGTCCCGGAGGGAGTATTCAATTCCAGATACAAACGCAATGTCTGCTTTCCTTTATCATATACCTTCAAATTGCTATGAATGGCCATTCGAGGAGTATTCTGGGGGCTGTTGAATAAACTACGAACGAGAAAAAAGTCTCCCAGAATAGTCCTTGGGGCCATAGTGTTGTATAAAATCATGTGCTGTAAACAGAAGGTATTTTGACAATAAGAGTAATCTAAACCTCTTACAAGGTGTTGTATACAAATACGTTCATCAAGATAAAATCTTCTGTCTTGTCAGACAACACTAAATTGACCAAAATTGCCCAGGATGTCGTTTATCGTTGGAGTTATCGTATCGTTTAGACGAGCACCAGAAACGAACGAACTTTATTCAACAGCCCCCTGGGCACGCGAGCCAGGGGGCAGTTTCATAATCTAGGATCGTACATGAAGAACCTTTTCTGTACCTCGTACAAGGGTTATCGTCTAATAATGTTGAAGTCTGTTGGCTAAGACAATATTGGCCGTCCATAAGGTCGTCCATAAGTGTTGAATGAAATTGACCCTCATCGTCCCTGGGTCTCTATGGCGTACAGAAAAGGGTCTACATGTGCGATCCTGGGTTATGAAACGGGCCCCAGTAGTCTGTTGAAGATGTATCGTAGAAGATGTATCGTAGGCTGGACGATAAAGTCTAACTCAAGATGGAGGAGGTGTGGGACGATCCACATCAAATATCGTTTCATAAATGAGATCCCTGGTGGACTATAAAATACCCCTTGGAAATTGTCCTAAGTGTGTGCAAAAGTTTCTTGAGGATAAGTCCCTCAAACCTAAGCATGAGGCCCCATAGACGTGGGAAGATTTCTAACATATAACCTAGATTATTCAACAGGTCACATGTCCTAGGAAGTGTTGAATGAACCTACGATAATCCAGCTCCTCCAGAGCCTCTTTTCATCAATTGAATGATGCACATTCATTTCTCTTCTACCATGACCAGCCATTTTGTTAAAAAAAAATTCAATTAAAATCACAACTTATCATACTGTATTTAAAAAACATGCTAAATGTATGACAGCCATCTTTGATGTAGGAGTATTTTAGACGACTTGGGGCAATTTGGAAGACAAAGGAGAGTTGTACATACATTTATACATCGACATTTCAAAGGCTGAGTGAGATCTTATCCTTAAACTCTCCTAGCTCTAAGACCAAATAGCATGTACAACGACATTGGCCCTAGGAAGATCAGAGGACAATTTCTATGATTTATCCTGGATTATTGAACGGCCCACTGGTCCGTACAACAGTGTACGGCACAGTGTGCCCTGTGCCGAACATGATTTATACGGCATATAGCCTATGATCCATGGGGGCTGGCATGACGCCCCCCGATTAGGTGTTCTTCACTAATGGAGGTGAAAAAGTAGCTGTTCTTCACTAATGGAGGTGCAAAAGTAGCTGTTCTTCACTAATGGAGGTGCAAAAGAAGTGAGGGATAATTGGGAAATGTCACAACTCTTGCCTTGCTTACATAGGTAAATAAAGTGTTCCATGTGAAAAACATCATGTCCTGGGTTTTAGCATTATATCTTCCTGCTCTGGGATGGGTGTAGAGAGTCAACGGAGCCATGGTAAAACATTGAAAGACAGTTGAATTTGGTAAAAATAAAGAGCAGAATACAGGTTCTGTCCCCCGACCACCTAGTGACTCTTTCATGAACTAACAATGGCTCTGCCCCCTATACGATGCAACTAAATAAATATAAAAAAGTGTCTTTTTTATATTTATCATATCGCTACCTAGTAGAATACGGAATGCTGTATTCTGCTGAGGAGACGGAAAAAAAGTCCGTTGTATCAAAGTATTGCGTGAGAATATTAAAGGCGACTTTGTGTCTCCTTTAATAACTTATGTCATACGATATAGGGATCAGTGGTCAGTAAGCATACGAGAAATGTACATAGGTGTATAGTAAACACAATGTTCTATCATATATATGACGAGCTTAAAGCTTAAAGTATAAAATCAAGTTAGTCACACACGTTATAAGTACATATTTTGATATTTAGTAGATTCAGGGAAGAAAAATTGATATTTTCTGTCAGGAGAGCTTTATCTGATAACTGAAGTTGACATAATTTGGATAATTTAGTAACAGGTAAGAGATTTTACTAAGGAACTTCATCGAGATCTAGAGCCACTGAAAATATGGCTTGAGTTTTGGTTGCCGAGTAATATCACGAGGCAAAGTTGATTGATATTAGCTAACCAAAATGAATGACATACTTTCAGTGGCTATGGATTAAATGCAATTCTCCATGGGCGTTGAGTTTCCAATGACAAGGATGCCAGTTTCCAATGTTTTCATTGAAATCAATGTTTTCATTTTCAGAATCAGAAAAAAGTTTTTTTTTCATTTTTTAATATCGACATAACAGCTGCTGAATTACCCAATTCAGCCACAGCCCATGATCTCCTACTGAACCTTCCCACTGACCCATGAAAAACTTGAAGTTTCCCTTGATCCCTTGAAACCCCCCTAACTGAGCCTCCCCGACAAGCCCTCGGCCTCCCCTCGCTGCCAGCCCCGGCACATTTTAAATGGTTTCCCGGTCTCCCTGAGGCAGCAAAACCATTGCAAAAATATGGATTGAAACCAGTCCATAACAGTTTTTTTAATTTTTTTTATTATTATTTTTTTAGCAGTATTTCAGGGAGCCGACCCCCAGACTAATAGCTGTCATTGGCCATTCTATTCCTGATTGTGTATGGAGAGCAATAGGCACATTCGATATAGCTATAAGTTTAAAGGTTGAATTTTCAGCATCGTTTGTTTTTAATGATCATATATTTCAAATTCAGTTGTATTTGAACCAATTTTAGCTTCCAAATGCTATATTTTAAGTAATTTTGATGTAAAATGACAACCAAATAATAGTAGCGAAAATAGGTGCAAATTTTTGATTCAAATATAGTGGTTTTTGATCACCACAGAGGGCAGCACTTAAATTTGAAAGTGGGCGTGAAATTTGGAAGGGGGCTGCCAAGGTTTTCAATGTCTGTTTTCTTACTCCAACTAGCATCCCTAGCTTCTGTGGGGGAAAAACCAGGGGTGAGCTAAAGCTCTCAACACCTTTATTATTCAAGTCCATTCAGGTAGAAATATAATTTGGTCTGAATGATGCCTCTGGTATTAAAGGCATATCGGACAATTTTGCTTGAAAATTTAAACCCATGTCATTTTCTTGAAAATTTGATATGATGACCTTCAAGTGTTCTAGAACACATGTCTAACTTAGAAATCAGGGGTCACCGCGCTAGATTAAGATAATATTATTATAGAACATATAGAAATTCTAAAACGTTGTTTAGTAGTTATACATAGTAAAACCCATGTCATTTCCTTCAGACTTTGAGAGATTATACTACATGTATGATGCTAGTTTTGGAGAAGAAATTGAAGAAAACCATATTTTTCAGTACATTTCCTATGTAAGTCAAGTACATGTAAATTGGCCCATTTGACCTATTAAGATTGAATGAACTGTACAAAATGTTAGATTTACTCATTTCGAACTAGAATGAATCCCAAGGAACCAGTTTTGTCTCATAATTGGCAATGTTTGAAAAGCACTAAGTGGCGCCACCGTGAGTTGTATGATATGCCTTTAATTAAAATCACTGGCGGATAGATCACCTCCTGTGGTTGGCTTTACGATCTCTTGGCTGGTGACCTTACAGCGAAACACTGCCAACAGGCTCGGCAACCAGAGCTCATTCCCTATTCCAGTCTCCACAACAGGCTGCTAGGATCACAACACAGTCTATATAGGAATGAAATAGCACATGTTTGTGAGGTTTCGTGACAGGACAGATTACGACATATCAACCTGTATGCATGCAAATTTCACCACTAGAAAATATCCGTTCTATTCTAACGTCTAGTTAATCTCCACTCCTGTCGGGCAATCGATCACCACTGGTTTGCATATAAATGGTCAAGCGAAATATGTAGTTTAATAAGAGCAAGAGCATAGGGCTGTGCTTATGAATGATTAAGTCAGATATGGTCTTGACCACCACCCCCATCACCACCACTACCCGACCACCATCCCCACCACCCTCCCCACCACCACCACCCCCACCACCATATGCTTCCTCATTGGTTACTTAGGCCCAACGGCCACCTACTACGACAGACATTTAAGAGCTCCCGATGCACTACGATGCATAATATTAAAAAGACATAGACATATTGGCAACTCTTTATCTTACACAAAAGTCAAAGTAGGAATATCGGTTCGGTGGACGCTGGGCCTTACCCAGGGCCCCGTTGCTCCACGTTTACATAGAATTGCGGATCGCAGAATAGCGATCCGAGGGCCTAAACGTTGCTCCTGAAAGTGTGCACCTAATAACACCTATTCACATGGGAAAGTACCCCGAGTCGGCGACTGTGAACCTTGTGTACCCTGTGTACTCTGTGTAGGGGTGTAGGGGTGAGACATTGTACCTGTTAGGTCTTCCCATGTGAATTGAATCCGCCATGTTAGCCTGAGACTGTAGAACACCCCAATCTGTGAAACTTTGTACCCAGCTGGATATAGTAGGCGACTGGTGCAAAGGTGTGAAGTCCACCAGTCTCAGGTCCCTTTGTCCTGTCGTGTGAATCCCACTTAAACCGTCAACCTGGTGAAATTGCTACTTCTGACCTACATGCACGTATAGGGATGTTAACCTTAGCTGAACGGGGAGCATGTTTGGTCTTATTGTCCCTGAATACCTTTGCAGCCGATATTCCTCATGTGGATAACTAAAAAATAAAGGAACGGAAAAAGAGGCAGGTGAAGCTGAGAAAGCCCAAAACTTCACTTTGTAAGAACAGTTTCATTCTATAGAGATATATGATGTGAAATAGTTTTAAACATTAAGGCCCGGCGTCCACCTACAACGATAGAATCGTAGACCTCCCGATATGGCACCGATACAAAATGTCAGAATCGGTGCCATATTATATTGGGAAGGTGCAAAATCGTAGACATATGTCTAGACATGCCAATCCACCATGCATTGTATTGGGTTTTTATCGGTGTCTAATCGCAGAAATGTGGTCATCTGCCCCGATATTAGGTGACCTTCCGACGCGATTTTGATTTTGTATCGGAAGGTGCATCGTAGACCATATCGGAGCCACATCGTAGTAGGTGGACGCCGGACCTTACACATTCTATGCCAAATAGATCTGTGAGCATTCTCTGCAGGTCTCATTTTCATTCTCCGATCAGACGTCGGCGTACAAAAAAATGTCTATCGGTGGTTCCCGACTGCAGATCGTTGCCGAATAGTCAGCCAATTGAAACGGGCTAATAGTCTCCCCAACTGACATTGTTCACACAACGTTGAGAGTCGGACACTAAAGCTGGAGATAAACCAAACGAGAAATGCAGCGATTTCCAGAATCGCCATCACAAAATGGCGAGGATGTGAGCTTCATTTTATATTTCATCAGATTATTGGTTCCGAGACCCTAAATCATCGATGGGAGATATTACTATGGAAAAATATTTCACATACATGCCATTTTGTGTTGGAGATTCCAGAGATCGCCGCCTTGACTCGCTTGGTGTGTCCCAGCATCGCCTGTTCATAGGTCTACCACGGGTACAGGATTGTGGGAGATATCAGAGGTGACACCAATTCAGATGGATTGCCAGTGTCCATTGGAGTTACCATGAAGGGGAGTACTGCAGGAGGGATAGCTTATATGACAGGCTAGACCTAGTGTACCACAATCGTATAGGGGACAGAGCCATTGTTAGTACACAAAGCCGTCACTAGGTGGTCGGGGGACAAACCTGTATTCTGGCTCTTTGTTCTTACGAAATTCAACTGCCTTTCAATATTTTACCATGGTTCCTTTGACTCTCTACACCAATCCCAGAGCAGGAAGATATAATGCTAAAAGCCAGTACATGATGTTTTTTACATGGAACACTTTATTTACATATGTGAGCAAGGCAAGAAAAGTGACATTTCCCAATTATCACTCACTTCCTTTGCACCTCCATTAATGAAGAACAGCTACTTTTTCACCTCCTTTAGTGAAGAACACCTACTTGGGGAGCGTCATGGCGGCGCCCATGGATCATAGCTATATGCCGTATAGATACTATCATAAAACTGGATGAATTATAATCTTGGCCACCGTATGCCACGACTGGAGTTTGGCATAGTGATTTCACGAGGTGAAGCCAAGTGAAGTCTGGAGCCAAAACTCTAGGAGTGGCATGCGGTGGCCACGATTAAAACGAGTCAGGTTTTGATTTTATCCTACCCTGTCTCCTCGATTTTGAAATATTACGTGATAACAATTCTGTATGCCACTAGTGGCATATAAAACTCCGTATGTCAGTCAGCGTGGCATATGGAAAGTCAATGTTAAGCCTATGGGATTTTATATCAGGGGTAGGATAAAGAATGATAACTATTGGAATAAATCTCCACAAAAGATACATATACTTTGTAGTTTCTTAGTTTACTTGCCATATTATTTGTTTTGTTTTTTACCCATACGATCATACCAGTTCGTGTCCATCTGGTTTATGTGGCGTTTCCACCTGCCGACAAAAACTCCACCAATAATTTTCACGCTGTTGTTCGATGGTTCTCCTTTTGAAAAGTCGGTGGCACATAATCAGTGACCTGCACTTCCCACATGTGTTTCCATTTGCCATTTCAAGGTACACTGATAAATGACTTGGTTGTAAACTGTAGATTGCCACCGATTAATCCAACACGGTCCGATTTCGTCGGTTGGCTCAAAAATCGGTCGGTGGTGCCATATTACGTAAGGAGGGATAGAAAAATCAGTGGTGCAAAATGCCATGATCGGTGGTCACAATTGGAAGGTGGAAACGCCATATTATAGATTCATTTGCAATGCCCGAAGAGAGAGAGTGGAGTATAACTCACCAATCAACAAACTTTTCAACCGTTCAATATTTAATTATCAGAAGGGCGATTCTTGTAAGACGAAAGCTTTGTTACTCGAGAGGAAGAACTGTAATTCTGAGAAGAACTGTAAATCTGTAATCAGATATTGAATAAAAACGATTTAACAAAAGAAATGCAGGAATTCAGCCTTATTTTGACAATGGCCTGGATTCCAAAGCAGCACAAGGAGAAAGCTTTCTGATTGGGCGAGATGAAATGTAAAAACTGCAGCGAGGGGGCGCTGGAGGCACTGATTAACCTGTAATGGCGAGGAGATAATCCCAACAGCGCATGCGCCAGAGGGCGACCTGCCAAAGGCACACCCGAGCATGCGCAAACAGGACTTCAGATCCGCTAGGTGTCCTAGCACCGAGGCGGTCTATCAGCGGCTAAATCTCCCTGCTTTTACTCATTGTCGTTCCTTTGCCTGTGTAGCTTGCACTCCATTATGACAATATTCAGGCATGAATATTGAAAAATGACACCATATCACATTAAAAGGTGACTGCGACAACCTAACTTCTATTCAACAAAACCGTGTTGTCCTTACATTGATTATTAATTTCTCTTAGAGAAAAGCCAACTCATGTGGTTTTTCATTTTAGCTCCTTAGGGAATTTTCCACTGACCGACGAAAACGGCACCGATTTATTGAGTTCTCCTTTTAGTCGGTTGATGGTGCCCAACGACTGCAGTGTATGCTTTGTTTCTGCTGTATTTGACAGGTCCATACCGACTGAAGTCGTTCGGTGGTGGATTCACTGCATAATCTGTGCACAATTAATCGGTGAGCACTTCCCTGCATGCCTGTTCCCATTCTCTGATCTGGCGTTGGTGGTTCCTGACTGCAATTTGGTGGAGAATAGTCGGCCAGTGGGAAATGGCTTTATGTGTGTAAATCCTATACTCAGTAGTTGATTTCTATTGGCTTTATAAGTGTTGAACTCAATTGACCCACGTCGTCCCTGGATCTCCTTGGCATACAGAAAAGGGCATACATGTACAGTCCTAGATTATTCAACGGGCCCCTGGGGAGAGTTTAACTACGCGGTCTCCCAGTGTGAACGGGGCTAAATACACAATAATGACTGGTTTTGTGTACGAATAGGCGTAATCTCCGAGTAGTTGACGCGTAGTAATATCCGAGCGATAAGCGAGGATATTACGTTGTCAACTACGAGGAGATTAAGGTCACTCGTACACAAAAGCAGTCGATATTGTATTTATTACCCACCTACAAGATTGATAACAACTCTATTGCAATTAAAATGTTTCTGTAAGCCATTTAGTTCCAGATACCACAGCATTGTCAAGCGTGGCAGTAATTCGGTGTAAACGTACACCAATAATATAATTCCCCATTAACTTGTACTTTTAGCATACAAAGTGTGTTATGACAGTGATTTCTGATGGTAAATGAGATTATTTTGATTGATTCTAAACAATTAGCATTGAATGAACATTCAAGAAACTTATTTCGAAGTACATGATGATTCTACCTTATTATGGACAGGACTATTTTTCCGGAATCTCCTGCAGGAGATTCTGACATGCCAGAATCTCCGGGTAGCTAATTCCAGGTGCCATATACATTTCCTATGGAGACTCCGGTAGGTAATAAATGTGGCGATTCCACCTACAGACAAAAAACACACCGATTATGTGCACTCGACCGGTGGTTCTATGAAGAAACTATCGGTGCGCATCATCGGTGACCATCAGGAAAAGTTGTAAACAGAGGTTGTCGGCGACCGACTTCTGACAGTCAAGTTCAGCTACCAATAAGTTCAACAAAAGACATTTCATCGGTGGTGCAATCGTTGATGGTGCTAGATTATGTAATATTGGAGACAGAAATGATTGGCCCTTTTGGTTTCCACCTGGCGCTTATAGCACCATAATGTAACATAATCGTCTGGCGGTGCTAAATGTCATAATTGGTGGTGGTAATCGGAAGGTGAAGACTGCACATTATAGTCACACTTGGATGCCAGTTTTCAATGTTTCCATTGACATACAGGTTTCCATTTTTTCCCTTGTGTAATATTGACATACCAACTACTAAATAACCCAATTCAGCCAGTCCATAATCCCCACTGAACATCCCCACTAAAGCCAGAGACACACCAAGCGAGAAACGCAGCGAGTTCCGTAATCGCCAACACAAAATGGTCTATATGTGAGCTATTATTTCATATCCCACCCGATTATTGCTTCCAAGATGCTAAATTAGAGGCAGGAGATAGTCCTATAAAATAATATCTCACATACACGCTAATTTGTGTTGGCGATTCCAGAGATCGCGGCCATTACTCGCTTGGTGTGTCCCCGGTATAACCCATGAGTTTCCCCTTGATCCCTTAATTGTCCACTGTAATATGTAAACCCTGTATTGCAATGAAAAATAGTTAAGTGTTTTTCTTTATCCTACCCCTAATATAAAATCCCATAGGCTTAACATTGGATTTCCGTATGCCACGCTGACTGGCATACGGAGTTTTATATGCCACTAGTGGCATACAGCATTATTATCACATAATATTCCAAAATCGAGGAGATAGGGTAGGATAAAATCAAAACCTGATTCGTTTTAATCTTAGCCACCGCATTCCACTCCTGAAGTTTTGGCTCCAGACTTCACTCGGCTTCGCCTCATGAAGTCACTTTGCCAAACTCCAGTCGTGGAATACGGTGGCCAAGATTAAACCTCATCCAGTTTTACTATAGTAACCTCAACTGCCATCCGTGGTCATAGGAGCGCCTCTGACTGCAGTGGCTTGGCACAGAGGTGGGTTTCGGGTGTGTGGCTTGGCATGGTGGAAGGCAGGGTATGAAGCGTGGTTACATGCTGCGGTGTATTAAATCACACGGCTGGCGTTATCAAAGAAATGTCAGTGGACAAGGAGTGCCTAGTAACGTGCTTAAGTGGGATTCAGACGGTGGGAATCCTCTACCTCACAGGGTGTTTGTCTGAAACAAATCTTGCTGAGATTGTATACTGGAACACAATCTCCTCTTCTGAATTGGAGGGTGCCATTTACCAGAGACAAGTTATTTTCGCTGCAGTTGGCAGTGACAATGACCCCTAACCAGGTTTTTTTTTGTTTTTGATTTTAAACACGTCAAAGATTTATAGGGACATTTTGTTGAGACAAATATACCCACTGCTGAGTACCCAACTTAAACAATAAGAGGCGGGCAAGCAGGGTCACATGTTCTTAAAACCATTCACCTCAAGAGTATTTGAGTGCCAGGGTGAGTGTTTATATTGTGACAATGTCGGAGACTATATACAAGGTGTGTCCTTCCATGTGAATCAAATTGGCCATTTTTCCCTGAGACTTGTAAAAGCACCTTGCCACCTGGAGTGGGATTCACACGAAGAGACTTATGTACCTGAGACTGGTGTACTTCACACCTTTTCTCTAGTCTCAGACAATTCTCGTTTGGTAAAAGATTCTCATGGCTAAGTACTTTTATCAGTCTCAAGGAAAAATGGCGAATTTGATTCACATGGGAGGACACACCTGGTACATAATCTCAGACATAGTCACAGTGACCACTCACCTTGTGACTCAATTACCCTTGATGTGAAGGGTGTTACAAACATGTAATCATGCTTGCTGGCCTCCTATTGGCTAGGGCAGGTACATGGTCGCAGCAGGTCCATTTGTCTCACCAAAATGTTCCTATAGATTTTAAACCTGTTTAAAGTCAAAATCTCATGAGATTCTGTTCCTTGTTAGGGGTGATTGTCGCCGACAATTGCAAGGGAAAAAAGTTGTCTCAGCAAAATGGAACCCTGTCATTCACACGAGGAGATTGTGTTCCAGTACCAAATCTCAACAGGATTTGTCTCAGACAAACACTTTGTGAGGTACATGGATCCCACCGTGTGAATCCCATTTTAAGGCAAGCTTGCCAAGAGAGTTTTGTACCAAAGGAGAATTGTCTGAGACTAGGGGAAAGATGTGAAGTACATCTGTCTCAGGTACATAATTCTCTACGTGTGAATCCCACTTTACCTGCAGAAGGCCAGTTCCCAGCAAGGCGCCATAAATTCAATGAGCTGTTCAGAATTCCGTGTCAAAGTAACAGCTCACTAAGATCCAACTGTCCAATCAGATTTATCCAACACCAGTAATCCAGAGGATTTCCAGATGTCATTCCATGAAAAGGAAAAAATGACTAAAAATAACAATCAAGACTTGTTCATTAAGTCGGGATAAATGCCATTTTAATTGATGTTTTTTTTCTCGTCCACCGGGTTATTATTTCGAACCGTTATAAAGAATGTTTAAGAATTTAAAGGCTGTCAATTAGATTTGGTAAAAATCAGAGCAGCTACCACAGGCTAATGCGGTACAACAACATAAAACTAGGAATTTCTCAGTTTCATAAAAGCCTTAACTGGAATTCACATGGTGGGATTCATGTTCCTCACAGGGCTCAAAATCTCATGCGATTTCGTTCCTTTTTAGGGGGAAATGTCTTAAACAATTACAGGGAGGAAAACATGTCTCAGGGCAATGAATCCCTATAATCTAGACTTGTGTTCGAGCACAGAATCTCAGCAGGATTTGTTTCCGAAAAATACCCATTGAGGAACATGAATCCCATCGTGTGAATCCCACTTTACATTACGGGAGGCTTAATGTCCTGCACATAGTTTTGAGTAGATGAGGTGAGGTATTTGTATAGGGCAGGTTTAGACAGATACGTATAAGGCCAACATAATTTAAAGGCATATCATACCACACATAATGGCACAACATGGCGATTTCAAATGCTGGCAATTATCAAATTGATTCGAACTAGTACCTATTACTTATTGTAATACCAAATGAGTGAAATATAAAATACTATCGAATTTCATGTTATGAAATAGGTGAAACAGTGCTTTAAAAAAACTTGGATGTGTAATGATATCCATCTTTTATATTCTATGACAGTTTGAGGAAAATGACAGGAGTTTTACCATATGAAAAACAACCCTTTAGAATTTCTACATATTCTATCATAATATCATTATAATATCTATCTCTAACTCCAAAAAAAAGAGGCAAGCACGGGGACCCCCTTTTTGAAACGAGCAACGGGTTCTATGGCACTTAGAGATCATCTTTTTCAATTTACAGAAAATTGTCATGTTTGATTATCAAGGTAAACTGTCCGATATTCTTTTAACTGCATCTTCACTTCCGGTTATGTTCTTGAATAAGAACAGGTCCCTGCTGGGTTAAACATGCAGATAATCCCGAAATTAGACATAGTCGAGAAAACAGCATTAGGTTCAGGAAATTAATGATTCAATGCTAATGAGTAAACTTTAAAACCTTTGGTATATCATGACGAAACTGCGCTTTAGAATTACGAATACGACACCTGGGACCTGTTTCAGTAGTTTCGTGACATGTCTAGATGGCGTCTGTGACACCAATCGGACAGATCACAAGATTGCAATCGATGACACGCGGAGTTTCACTCACTTCTCGTAGGAATTAAGCAATGATACTTTAACATGAGTAGGAGATATATATAACCTATAATCTTTCCAAATATGAAGAAGATTGGGCACTCCGATATTCTGATATTTGCTAGTTTTTTCCCGCTGTTGCTTGCACTGTTGGTGCCGCTGCTGATATCTGTCTAGGCCTGATGTCACAAAACTACTGAAACAGGTCCAGGGTGCTCTAAAATTCTCGTTCAGACATATATCAGTCTTGCTCTCATGGAATGGGGACACGAGGTATGAAGATGCCCCATCCTCCCTCCCACATCTGACGTTCTCAAGCCCACCTCCTATATCCATAACGACTCCCTCTCAGAGGCGCGCTGAGGGGTATCATTGATTTAGTCAACGCTGTCTTTACTTTGTGCACTGGCCACCTGTGAGGTGGGGTGTGGAGGCCGTCAGCCTGCTCATAGTGGTGGTGGAAAGGCAGGTTATGGACATGGTGGCAGGAGACGTAGTAGAGGGTGGGAGGGAAATCGTGCTGGTCATGGCGTTGATGTTGACGGTGGGAGATGTGAGGATAGTTGTGTTGGTTCTGATGATTGTCATGCAAGATTGGTGGTGGTTTTAATGGTAGGGGGATTGGGATAGTAGTAGTGGTGATGCTTTTTGTAATTATGATGATGTGGGTGGTGTGATGGAGAAGTTGGTGGTCACAGTGCTGATCTGAAGGTGATAGTGGTGATGGTTCTTTTTTTTTTTTTTTTTTTTAGCAATTTTGAAGGGGATATTGTGTTACACAATCACCGAATTCGGCTATACGGCCATTCTTCCACTCAGGCCCCAGACCCCTACTCCTCATTCTAATGATGGGTGTTAAACTGAATGGGCGGTGGGTACCATTTTTGTGTAAGTCTTTGGTAACACCATGGAGTTGTCCCATTACCTTAATTCCATATAAGGAATACAGTAGACAGAGTAGCCAATGACTGCATTCGCAGCAAACCCCGACCTTCACCCTGACCTCCTTACATAATATTTTGTAGCGCCTTGGGACAGCTCTGCAGTCGAGAGTTGACCTCGAATCTTAGGGGCCACAACCACCCTTGTAAGACCTGACCAGGGTTTGAACACACAACCTCCCTTGCTCAAGGGGAACACCCCTACCACTTGGCAACCGAGTTATGGTGATATTGGTGAAGTTGATAATATTGATGAACGTGGTGGTAGTGCTGGTGCTGACGGTACAGGTGATACTAATAGCGGTGATATCAATGACGGTGGTAGTATTGGTGATGGTAGAGCTGATAGTGGTGGGAGTAGAGGTGTTATTAATATCGGTGATATTGATGGAGGTGGTCGTATTGATGTCAGTGGTGGTAGTGATAGTGGTGATGGTAGAGGTCATAGTGATAGTGGTGATATTGATGGTGGTGGTAATATATGAAGACATGGCTAGTGTGCCTGAATGGAATCTCTTCAAAGGTATTTTGATCGGAAATACTCACCAAGTTTGAAGAATGAGGTCAATCATTTCTGACGAAAATTTCGAGGAACAGATGGAATTCAGGCACACCCGCCCATTTACTGTGGTACAGATGGACATATGAATATATTTTCGTCATAGACTGATGAACAGAATCTGCACTCCTGGTCAGTAGAAGTGAGACATTCACCAATAGGTATGTAATAATATCGTAAAACTGGATGAATTTTAATCTTGGCCACCGCATGCCACTCCTGAAGTTTTGGCTCCGGACTTCACTCGGCTTCGCCTCATGAAGTCACTTTGCCAAACTCCACTCGTGGCATATGGTGGCCACAATTAAAACGAATCAGGTTTTGGTTTTATCCTACCCCGTCTCCTCGATTTTGGAATATTACGTGATAGCAATTCTGTATGCCACTAGTGGCATATAAAACTCTGTATGCCAGTCAGCATGGCATACGGAAATTCAATGTTAAGCCTATGGGATCTCATATTAGGGGTAGGATAATATTGATAACAGTGGTGGTGAAAATAATAGTAGTGTTATTGATGGAGGTGGTGGTATCAATGGCAGTGGTGGTAGTATTGATGATGGTAGACCTGATAGTGGTGATGGTGGTGGTCATATTGATGACGGTAGACCTGATAGTGGTGATGGTAGTGGTCATATTGATGACGGTAGACCTGATAGTGGTGACGGTAGTGGTCATATTGATGACGATAGACCTGATAGTGGTGATGGTAGTGGTAATATTGATGACGGTAGACCTGATAGTGGTGATGGTGGTGGTCATATGGATGATGGTAGACCTGATAGTAGTGATGGTAGTGGTCATATTGATGACGGTAGACCTGATAGTGGTGATGGTAGTGGTCATATTGATGACAGTAGACCTGATAGTGGTGATGGTAGTGGTCATATTGATGACGGTGGTTGTAGTGATGACGATAGACCTGATAGTGGTGATGGTAGTGCTCATAGTGATGACGGTAGACCTGATAGTGGTGATGGTAGTGGTCACATTGATGACGATAGACCTGATAGTGGTGATGGTAGTGGTCATATTGATGACGGTAGACCTGATAGTGGTGATGGTAGTGGTCATATTGATGACGGTGGTTGTAGTGATGACGGTAGACCTGATAGTGGTGATGTTAGTGGTCATATTGATAACGGTAGACCTGATAGTGGTGATGGTAGTGGTCATATTGATGACGGTGGTTGTAGTGATGACGATAGACCTGATAGTGGTGATGGTAGTGGTCATATTGATGTCGGTGGTTGTAGTGATGACGATAGACCTGATAGTGGTGATGAGAGTGGTCATATTGATGTCGGTGGTTGTAGTGATGACGATAGACCTGATAGTGGTGATGAGAGTGGTCATATTGATGTCGGTGGTTGTAGTGATGACGATAGACCTGATAGTGGTGATTGTAGTGGTCATATTGATGACGATAGACCTGATAGTGGTGATTTTAGTGGTCATATTGATGACAATAGACCTGATAGTGGTGATGGTAGTGGTCATATTGATGACGATAGACCTGATAGCGGTGATGGTAGTGGTCATATGGATGACGGTAGACCTGATAGTGGTGATGGTAGTGGTCATATTGATGACGGTAGACCTGATAGTGGTGACGGTAGTGGTCATATTGATGACGGTAGACCTGATAGTGGTGATGGTGGTGGTGATATTGATGACGATAGACCTGATAGTGGTGATGGTAGTGGTGATATTGATGACGGTGGTTGTAGTGATGACGATAGACCTGATAGTGGTGATGGAGGTGGTCATATTGATGACGGTAGACCTGATAGTGGTGATGGTAGTGGTCATATTGATGACGCTGGTTGTAGTGATGACGGTAGACCTGATAGTGGTGATGGTAGTGGTCATATGGATGACGCTGGTTGTAGTGATGACGGTAGACCTGATAGTGGTGATGGTAGTGGTCATATTGATGATGGTAGACCTGATAGTGGTGATTGTAGTGGTCATATTGATGACGGTAGACCTGATAGTGGTGATTGTAGTGGTCATATTGATGACGATAGACCTGATAGTGGTGATGAGAGTGGTCATATGGATGACCGTAGACCTGATAGTGGTGATGAGAGTGGTTATATTGATGGCGGTAGTTGTAGTGCCCGCCATGCCGATGTCTGGGGTGTTATTGATATTTCGGCAGACGGCGTGACAGACCTGTCACAGGACGGCGCACCGCTGACTCAGGGGTCTCTCGGGTCCATTCTCACTCACGCCACACTCCCGCGGTATTTACGACAATGGCGCACGAACCTAAACCAGTCTGTTCTTTAGGGATGGCATGAGACACGAGAAACCTGCTGACTGACCACTGCCAAGCTGATTTATCTGTGGCAACTTCCTGGAAGTGTTGTATATAGACTCAAAGTTCGGCCAGGTCGTTATCTCACCAGTGATATCCTTTTCCCATAGACTTAACGTTGGGAACTTGTACTTAACGCCCATGGAGTATTATAGAAACATACTCAATGGGGGATGATGACACAGATTTTAGTCAATTAGGGATGAGATAAAATATGAACCGTACTCGATCCATAGGGACTGATAATATGCCCTTCATTTTGGTTTGCTACATAATCTAAGTCGGCTTTGTCTTGTGAGATTATTCCGCAACTAAAGCTGATGGCATATTGTCAGTGGCTATGGATCTATGTGCAGTTCCTTATCTTATCCTACCCCTAATAAAAAACGCCAAAGGCTTAACATGGGATTTGTAATTCACGGGTGTGACATAAAGTGTTGTTTATTCCACTACTTTCTGATACTGAACAAATATGGAAAAGGGATAGGATAAAATCTAGACGCCACTCGTTTGAGTTTGAGCTTATTTATGCCACCCATTTTGTTGGCTCCGTAGTGTCACTCGTCTTCGACTCCTGAAATTATGGAGCTAACAAAATGCGTGGCATAAATAAACTCAGACTCAAACTCGTGACGTCTCTTCATATTATTCCACCGTAATTTACGTTACTGCACAATGACAGCTTCCATGTTTTCATGATACTGCTGTGACTAATGCCGGAAACACACCAAGCGAGAAACGCCAGCAATCTCTGAAATCGCCAACACCAAATGGCAAGTATGTGAAATATTATTTCAGAATCATATCTCCCACCAATAATTTAGCGTTTAATAAGGTGAACCATGAAATAATAGCTCATTTACAGGCCATTTTGTGTTGGCGATTCCGGAAATCGTTGCGTTACTCGCTTGGTGTTTCTCAGCTTAAAATTAGGGACTTGCGGTTGAAACCAGGGCTTAACGCCCGATTTTATATACTACTTCAGACATATGGAGATAGTGTTCCGTTCAACGCCGTCACACAGTGTAAGGCCTGGCGTCCACCTACTACGATCGAAATTTAGTCCTACCGATATGGCACCGATACAAAAAGTAAATATCTGAGACATATCGGGAAGGTGCAAAATCATAGACATATATGTCTAGACATGCCAATCCACCAACATTGTATGTTTTTTTTTACCGGTGTCTAATCGCAGAAACGTGGTCAACAGCCCCGATATTAGCTGACCTTCCAACGCGATTTTGATTTTTTTATCGGGAGGTGCATCGTAGACCATATCGGAGCCATATCGTAGTAGGTGGACGCCAGGCCTTACACTACTCAGGCCCTACATTACTCAATGCTGTCACACCTAGAGTGTGAATGGTTGGTGTGATCGCAAGACTTGTTTATTTTGCAAACAGTGAGACAAAATAGGTATTAACGAGTCTGAGCAGTCTGACCTTCAGCGTTGATAATTGGTTTCCTATAGAGAAAGATAATGGCTCGGCAGTATAAGTATGTTATTGCGCAGCCGTGGGCGGTGTTCTTGTTTTATTTACACCATATCTGAAGTATTACTAAGGCGATATGCATGTTTAGCCCACCATCTGAGGTATCCAGACTTATCCTCAATTTAAATACAAAGAAAAAGACTATTTTATTAAACAGCCGACAGCACTACCAATAACTGAATAAGTAGTTCTTTCAGTCCCTACAGAATGACATTGCAATAGCCTAACTATGTATTACCACTCTCCAAGCAGATATCCTACGCTCTACTTTATGCGGCTGCTTGTATCTCTGCACCGACCTGCCTGTTTGGGACAGAATCTGTCCCATCTGCCAGTTTTTCAAATATCCTAAATTTGTCATGGTTGGGGCAGTATTTGTATTCTACTTGTATATAGAGATACACATATTTATATGGTTAATGATTTACACTCATTTTTGTTATTTGTTATTTCAAACCAGACACAGTCTCTGGGATTACTTTCTTCAGTGGAAAGCACCTCATGTGTTGCAGGGTTTTGTTTTGTCAACAAGACACATGTGCCCACTCGAAGGGGCAGCCTAATCAACCTTGGATTCACATTATACAGTGGTTTAAAGCTGATTTAATGTCTGTATAGCTCATTTAACAATTCCCATATTTCACAACTCATAATATATGATTTCTTTGAGTTTCAAAACTTTTGATAGTTGCCTTGTTTTGAATCTGAAATTTTAGCTGGTCCCCCTGTCTTTATTTAGATACCAGGGAACCAGCGTTGGGTTGAGGCAGAGATTAGCAAGCGCTAGTGCTGCGAAAGATCTGGGAGGAGAGTGATGTATTAGGCCTGGCGTCCACCTACTACGATAGAAATTTAGACCTACCGATATGGCACCGATACGAAAATCAAATATCTGAGACATATCGGGAAGGTGCAAAATCGTAGACATAGGTCTAGACATGCCAATCCACCACGCATTGTATGGGGCTTTTATCGGTGTCTAATCGTAGAAACGTGGTCAACTGCCCCGATATTAGGTGACCTTCCGACGCGATTTTGATTTTTTCTCGGAAGGTGCATCGTAGACCAAATCGGAGCCATATCGTAGTAGGTGGACGCCGGGCCTTACAAGGATCAAACAGACATAATGTATTTTCTTTATCAGGATGAATTAAATGATGTTCAAAGAAATGCACGAAGGTCATCATTCTCTTTCTCTGTCCGTTATGGAATAGGTCAAAGGTTTGATGAATCAGACACTACTCTTACATTGCGTGCCTTTGGAAGATGCTAATTTTTCTGTCGTGCAATTGCCCAACACTAAAATCATCCCCAGTGGGTGTGACAGTCATTTACTCTATGGGGAGTGTTATACATTAACCTATTAAAAACGCCAAACAAACTATAACTTGAGAAAAAAGACAGCGAAAGACTTTTATAGCTCCCAACTCTACGATGGTCTTCAATTTTAAAAAGAAATTTGACTTGTGGATGTGGAATGAACAGTAAAAGCGTCTTTTGAAACAGGTTATGCATGAAATGCAATGCAAAAGAAACAATTACTATATACCCATGTCGTATTTACTGTAAATATGTACCGTTTTGACATATAACGTAAATATACTGTACGGACCACTGGTCCGTACACTAAAATACGGACCACCTTGCCAAACATGTTTATTAACATATCGGTTGTTAAACATTAAATTAATGAATTTTAAATTTTTTTGGGGGTATATAGTAAATATATAACGTCCAACCATGCTTGTACAAGTCACAGAACTCGATGATAATTTACGGTTTGTACGGAACTCGGCATAAATGCCTCGTTCCGTACAAACTGTAAATTACCATCTCCTACTGTGACTTGTACAGCATGGTCAGGACGTTCTATATAAATACTATAACAATTGTTTCACTTCAAAACACATATAAAGGCATTAAAATCACAACTTTTGATATAAACAAATATTTTCAGATGCATATTTCGATAAATTTGATTGCCGCAACATATTTTGTACCGTGGAAAATCTAAATCCACTCCTTATGTACATACCTACATAAAGAAGGATGCAAGGAAGGAAAGGGTTGTATCTGTATATCCCAAAAGAGAACTGTACGCATAGATCCAGAGTTTCTTTGTTTTTTTTTAGTAG
The DNA here is from genome assembly GCA_950022655.1 of Alentia gelatinosa. Lineage (NCBI taxonomy): Eukaryota > Metazoa > Annelida > Polychaeta > Phyllodocida > Polynoidae > Alentia > Alentia gelatinosa. Next base: position 128,244,798 of record OX465580.1, read on the forward strand.
TTTTATTAGGGTAAACATTTACATGAAATGCAAGGGCTCGGCATAGCCGTTCTTCCGCCCAGTCCCTCTGGGGGTCGTTGTATAGATCTAGCACATGGCTGGAAAATATGGAATATAATTCCAATACAGATATAGGTCCTAACAGTGCAACCTTGTCATAGATGGGATGAGATGAGATGGATCAGATAACATAATTGTTTAGTTTACTCAAAGTCAAACCAGGTATACGTATTTACCATTACAGTATTGTCAGACAGGGCCTTAAATCTAACATACACGTAAATATGCGTTTGGCTCAGAGGTGGGAGGTTTACCTCAGTAGGTAGTTGCAATGTCATTATAAATAAGACAACAACAAAAAATAAGGAAAAAAAAAGACGAAAAAAAAAAAGACAAAGAATTATCGGACCAAGTGAGAAGAGATTAAAATTTTCACAAAAGCAGAAGTAACCCATATCAAGGGACCGTTAATAATGAAGTTTTCCCACCGCACTCCCCACGTGGAGGTAGCGGTTGGTCCCTCCTCTGACAGGTGTGACCGTGTTGGGGCCGGATCCCGCAGGCGTGTTTGACGTTAATAACACAGGCGGTGGGGGCGTATCGGGGTCAGGGACCCGCGGACTTCTCTCTAATTAACCCTGATCTGTAGGGGTCCTGTCCCGGTATTGCTCTCAGTGACTCCATTCTCACGTAAACCCACCTCACCTTTGTTGTCAACACAGCCTTAATGAACAGGTAGGCAAGGCCTCTGCTGACCTTAAACCCTAAGCCTGGCGTCCACCTGCTACGATAGAAATTTAGATACCGATGTGGCATCGACACAAAAAGCAAATATCGGAGACATATCGGGAAGGTGTAAAATCGTAGACATATGTCTAGACATGCCAATTCACCATGCATCGTAAGGTGTTTTTTTTGCCTAATCGCAGAAACGTGGTCAACTGCCCCGATATTAGGTTACCTTCCAACGTGATTTTGATTTTTTATCGGAAGGTGCATCGTAGATCATATCGGAGCCATATCGTAATAGGTTGACGCCAGGCCTTACCTTACCAATGATGCCTGAAAGCACTCCCGTAGATAGTGCAAATGTTCCGAGGCTCAAGGCATCATTTTTTGTTTATTTTGTTAAAATGTCACATATCTCACATGATGTGGCAGGGATCTTTATAGTCTAAAACGCTTATAGCGATAATTAAACAAATGACTTTTTAGTTATGGCCATGGAAACATTGACAGACAACTTTAGATACGGTGGAAAAGTATACACTTTCTCAATAATTGTAACATTGGCCTGCACTACAGAGGTGGTCCTGTGTCAGGCATGCTGCATCTAAAGACGTGCATCTATAACCTGGTCCGTTAAGGAAAGGGTTAAACTACCTTCCCACTGCCGCTAATTCACCATGATTGACCTCCCGATACACTACGATTAGAAATACCTAAGGCCGGGCCCTCACCTACCACTATTCTGGTCCCGATAGGCCCTACGACTGCCTTCCCGACACCATACCGATTCTATCGTGAGGTCAGCAAAAATTGTGGCAGGTGGAATAGGTTTCTGCGATTGGCTGCGGTAGGATGCGATTGAAAACGCCAATCGTAGAGGTCCCGATTAAATCCAACATGTTGGATTTTTCGTAGCCTGTCATAGGGTATCGTAGCCTATCGGGAAGATATCGTGGTCGTCAAGTATAATTCACAGATTGGATCACGACATAGGTCTACGATTGCTGGACCTTCCGATAGGCCACGATTTGGGCATTTCAAATCGTAGCCATCGGGGAGTATGTCGTAGACCATCGTGGTAGGTGGGGGCCCGGCTTAACACTATGGCCAATGATTCAAATTGTTTATTTGAATCGGGAAGTTAATCGTAAGGCCTATTGGCATATATCGGGAGCACAGTGGATGCACGGTTAGCCCAGGAACCCACTGCGCACCCGACACACTACGACAAGCGTTCCGACACACTGCGACACCGAATCTTTCAACATTCCGACACAGTAACGATGCGGTTATTTGATTTCGTACTCTGACATTCTATGAAACTGACTTTTTCAACATTCTGACAAGGCTATGATGCATGGGTTTTGGTTCATAGTTATGTCGTAGCCCAGTCGCAAGCAGTGGGTGCCTGGTTTTGCATGCACCGCCTGTAGCTTAAAATACTCCAAATACCAACCTCTGCTGTCCAAGTGGTAGTTGAGCTGTACCACCATACTGTGCCGGTATGGCGCCATATCACCATACTTTGAAAACTCAATCTCGTAAAATACGTTAATAAATCATAAATAATCAATATCTGAACACAAAAAGTAGACAGAAAATTGATAAATAATATTATGAGACTAACATTTTCAAAGAAAAGAATTTTCTAAGAGTTTGAATTTTATTTACGAAATTGTGGCTATGAATATTGCGGTACACATTCATAGCAGAAAGTGACTTCCGCCCTTTAGAGGTGTATAGTACAAGTGAAACTTGTTAACCTAATTGGGACGGCATATCGTGCCTTGTTACTATCGGTAAGATTATCGCATTCGCTCTGCGAGCTCATGCTATAATTTCACCGATAGTAACGCGGTACGATAAGCCGTCCCAATTAGGTTAACTAGTTTCCCTTAAGTACTTTGTAGATGTGTACATCAGTTTGCCTTACCTTTGGCCAGCTTTAAATGTGAAGGCTGGGGTTTCCCTCCCCCAAAGAAACAGAGATTTAACCAAACCTATGCATGGAGGGTGAAATGTGTAAGAGAGTGGGATTCTCGCGGAGAGAAATACTCGAGGTTAAGAAGGTGGAAGTAAACTGTATGAATATAGGAAAATATTAAATGAAAGCACCTAAGAAATTAAAAGTGGCTATTAAGTAATAGTTTATACCAAATCATTTGTCAAACGAGAATTGTAAAAGTCAGAGGTGTTGGCTTAATACACAATAATGACTGGTTTTGATTACGAGTGGCCGTAATCTCCGAGTAGTTGACGCGTAGTAATATCCGAGCGATTAGCGAGGATATTACGTCGTCAACTACGAGGAGATTGTGGACACTCTTAATTAAACCAGTCGTTATTGTATTTATTATCCACTTTCAAGTTTTTTTGTAATTAAAAGTACATTTAATTCCATATTACACCATAATGCCACAGCACTTTCAAGCATGGGAGTAATTTGGTGTATATTTACACCAATTATGTAGTTCGCAATATTTCTGTGTTTTTAGTATGCAAAACGTTTTATGACAGTGATTTCTGATGGTAAAGGAGATTATCGTGACTGATTATAAATAATCAATATTGAATGAACATTAAATAAACCTATTTTAAAGGACATCATTATCAGATCTAATTTTGGATGGGACTTTTTTCCCGGAATCTCCTGCAGGAGATCCTGACATGCCAGAATCTCCGGGTAGCGAATTCCAGGCCCTCTATACAATTTCTATGGAGACTCCGTAATCGGTGGATAATAATACCGGGGACACACCAAGCGAGTCAAGGCGGCGATCTTTGTAATCGCCAACACAAAAAAGCATGTATGTCAGATATAATATCATAGGAATATCTCTCGCCCATGATTAAGCATATCAGAAGAAATAATCAGGTGAAATATGAAATAATAGCTCACATATAGTTCATTTTGTGTTAGCGATTCCGGAACTCGCTACATTACTCGCTTGGTATGTCTCCAGCTTAAAGCCGCGGACACACCAAACGAGAATCAATTCATGGAATCGCTAACCCAAAATGGCGTGTATGTTAGCTATCATTTCATATTTCACCTGATTATTGGTTCTGAGAAGCTAAATTGTCGGTGGGAGTTATTCATTTGAAATGATATCTCACACAGACGCCATTTTGTGTTGGCGATTCCAGAAATCCGCTACGTTTCTTGCTAGGCGTGTCTCCGGCTTTTAGCTAGAAATATGGCAAGGTGAATAAGTAAGACACATGGCGGAGGGGATAAGGGCGTGGGAGATGTGTGACAAGTTACATCTGGTGGGAAAGTGACACTTTCTCACGTTATAGGGGACAAAGCCGTTGTTAGTTCATGAAACGGTCACTAGGTGGTTGGGGGACAAAACCTGTATTCTGGCTCTTTGTTCTTACGAAATTCAGCTGCCTTTCAATGTTTTACCAAGGTTCCTTTGACTCTCTACACTGATCCCAGAGCATGAAGATATAATGCTAAAACCCAGGACATGATGTTTTTCACATGAAACACTTTATTTACATATGTGAGCAAGGCAAGAAAAGTGACATTTCCCTCTTATCAATCACTTCTTTTGCACCTCTATTAGTGAAAAACAGCTACATTTTCACCTCCTTTAGTGAAGAACACCTACTTGGGGGGCGTCATGGCGGCACCCATGGATCATAGGCTATATGCCGTATATCTCCACTAAATCGTAAGGCCCGGCGTCCACCTACTACGATATGGCTTCGATATGGACTACGATGCACCTTCTGATAAAAAACTCAAACTCGTGTCGGAAGGTCACCTTATATCGGGGCAGTTGACCACGTTTCTACGATTAGACACCGATAAAAACCCCATACAATGAGTGATGGATTGGCATGTCTAGACATATGTCTACGATTTTGTACCTTCCCGATATGTCCCCAATATTTACTTTTTGTATCTGTGCCATATCGGTAGGTCTAAATTCCTATCATAGTAGGTGGACGCCAAGCCTAAACTCTCTGATTTCAGACCAGTCGTTACCCAGCATTACTCACCCCCTGGTATTTTCTCCCCAGTATTATCCCACCCCTAGTATTTTCCCCTATAGACTTAGCATTGGGAACTCGTATCCAACGCCCATTGAATATTTAGAAGAAAATCAATGGGGGATTATGTCACAAAGGTTAGCGCATTAGTAAATGTGAAGGGTGAGACAAACTGAGAAACCTATTGAAGTTTAGGGTCTGAGCTCGATCCCATGTCGTTTGAATTGCTGCGTAATTCACTCAGTTTCGCCTTGTGAATTACTATGCGATTCAAACTCGATGGGATACGAGCTCTGAGCCCAAACCTTCATAGGTTTCCTCTATATTACCCAACGTCAACGTCCATAAAGATACACACAGTAGAGTAGTGTCGTGATACTATACGGAATCACTGAGGATAGCGCCAGGATAAACTGCCTGTGATGTGGCATAAGATATTTAGTAGCACCACGGACATGGATGTACACGTCTGTGGTAACACCTTACATACTCATTTTATATCTGACAGAACAAACAGTCAACCACCCACCGCCATTCCCTTTTAACAATCTGCCTGTGCACTGCACGAAAACCACTATTTTATTCATATATATACGCCATCGCGGAAGTGCATGTATTGGCTGAATATTGACTTGTTTTCATATATATGTATATATATACGCCTAGGCCTTATATTCGGACGCGTCTTGGCTGTATTTCAAACCCGGCGTATATGAGAGGAAATATCATCTCCCCCATCGCCTCCCGCCCGTTTGTGTTGGTAGAAGTACAGGTGTCCTCAGTAGGAAGCCCTCCCCCTGCCCCCCTCCCCACCTCCCCCCGCCCGCTCTCAGTGAAGCCCTCTTCACTGGATGCTTATATACGCCTACAGGTGAGGTGTATACATACGGGGAATTGGACGACCTTGTATACGCAAAATACCTACTTATATACGCCGGGCGCATCCATATGTAAAATAATGATGTTCGTGCAGTGGTGGTTTAGACCTGTAAGCTTGTATGACAAACGAGTCCCACGCACTAGGCAGTGGAAGAAAACACGTATTCAGTTAAGTTCACACGGTAGGATTCATGTACCATACAGGGTGTTTGTTTGAGACAAATCCTTCTAAGGTTCTGTCCTGGAACACAATCTCTTCGTCTGTATTGTAGGGAGTCAATCTTTTGACCTGCAATCGCCGGCAACAATTATCCCGAATGAGGTACAGAATCCCATGAGATTTTGAATTAAAACACGTTTACAGGGGCATTTTGGTGAGACAAATGTACCCACTGGTGAGTCATGAACTTAGTACCCATCCTAGCCAATAGAAAGCCAGGAGACAGAGTCACATGTTTTTCACACACCCTCACCTCAAGGGCACTCAGGGGGAGTGTTCATTGGGACTATGTATCAGATGTGTCCCGCCATGCGAAACAAATCTTTCCTTGGGATTATGAAAAGTAAAAGACGGTACCTTCCACTGAGATTTCTGTACTACTGGAGAATTGGCCGAGACTCAGGAAAAGGTGTGAAGTATACCCATCTCAGGTGCATTAGTCTCCATGTGTGAATTCCGCTTTAGTGTTTGTATGTTTAAGATTTCAAAGGAGTTCATGAATATATTTGATGTAAAGATTTCACAGATTGTACCCATTTTCGCTCTGTTTCTGCGCTTAAGCTCTTGATTAAGATAACGTTTTTATTACCTTCACCCGCAATAGGATTGCATGAGAGCGGAATCCTCAGTGTTATACATTTTGATGGACGTTCCCTTTTCTCCTTGTCATCATGATTATTCTGATAGATGATAAAACTAAGAAAGATAGGACTTAAGTTTTCTTATACATATGTTATTCCTATTTAAAATAACTGCGATGACGGAGCATGTAGATGTGATACAAAGACAGAATTCGAAAAAAGGTTTATAATCTGCATGAAAGACTACTATTTTTTTTTATAGACTACGAGCACGAACTCAGAATCATTTCATTCATATACATAGAGATAATTAATACATAATATTGACTGGTTTCAAATACAAGCGGCTGTATGCTCCGAGGAGCTGACGCGTAGTAATATCCGTACATATGCGAGGATATTGCGTAGAGGCAATTCCGAGGAGCATACAACTGCTTTTATCTTAAACCTATCAATATTGCATTTATTATCCACCTTTTCCAGATATGTAGCGTTCTGATATTAGTTCGTTTTAGGTCCACGCTATTTTTCAATGGGGACTATAGAAAGACATGATTAGTGTTAGATATTTTGGTAAGAAATACTCACCTCATTCTTCGAATTCGGTGAGTATTTCTGACCAAAATATCTCTGAACAGATTCCATTCAGACACACTCACTATGTCTTTTTATTATTATATACCTAGAAATCATTAAGAATACCATTCTACAACTCACTAAATAGGAGAATGAGTGGTCAGGTGGTACAGCGGGTAGTATTATATATATTACGCTACAGTGTGCACGAATGAAATCATTACTACTGGGGCATAAACCTGAGACATTCGTGCACCGGTATATAATAATAGTTTTTTCGTGTGCGCACTTTATCGCAAGCCGAAGCATACAACATATCTGTATACTCCGTGTCTGTAGACTCCCTAATGTATTTTCTATGGGCACTTTGTATTAGGTGAATAATAAAGTATCGTATCACACTTTACTTGTACCATGTCTATATGACTTTGATCCGTTATGAGGCTGCCATCCTTACTCTGCAGTCAGGGCCCCCCGCTATGCAAATTGAAAAGTAAGGAGGATATTCTATGTCTACTACCTTTATTGAAATTGGCTCATGAATATCCAGCCAACACGAAACACTATATACATAGAACTTCTGAATTACACCGTAGGGTACTATTTATCCTGCGTACGTGAACTTCATAGAAAGAGTCATTTCCATTCTGCTCAGTATGTAGGAATCAAGGATAAAACCAATTGTTTTCCGAATGCATACACAATATTGACTGTTTTGTATGCTCCGATCGTATCCGAGGAGCATACAACCGCTTTTATCTAAAACCAGTCTATATTGTATTTATCATCCACCTTTTCTGGACAAGTTGCTTGTTGATATCAGTTCATTTTAGTTATGCACTATTTTTTCCGTATTTTTTCCGTATGCGCCACCCGGAGCATACAACATATATATCCGTATGCGCCAGGTATGTGCAAACACACTCCCTATATGATTTTTACCGACATTTTGTATTAGGTGGATAATAAATAAAACTATTACCTTGAATGTCTGGGACTGGGAAGGCAGTCGTCATAGCAACCTTTTGCCAACGTACAGAACATCTTGTTCTTAGCTGAGAAGGAATGTGAAAAACGAACGAGGAAAGAAGAGGCAGGGAGGGCCCTACACTAATTGCTGCCTCATGGGAGGAATCTGCAATCTGGTCTCTGGTCTTTGAATCCGATGGGACGGGATGCAGCAGTGTCGCGGAGGTATATATTATCAGATGTAGTGCCACGAGAGAACTGAACAAAAGAGAAAGTAGCTACCCCATCCTCCAGTATGTTTTTCCTATTTCCTGAAACTTATTCAGTTTGGAATATTATCCCACCCCTAATATAAAATCCCATAGGCTTAACATTGAGTTTCCGTATGCCATGCTGACTGGCATACAGAGTTTTATATGCCACTAGTGGCATACAGAATCGTTATCACGTAATATTCCAAAATCGAGGAGACAGGGTAGGATAAAATCAAAACCTGATTCGTTTTAATCTTGGCCGCCGCATTCCACTCCTGGAGTTTTGGCTCCGGACTTCACTCGGCTTCGCCTCGTGAAATCACTATGCCAAACTCCAGTCGTATTATCCTACCCCTTTTATATCAGGGGTAGGATAAATACATACATGAGTCTTGGATATTGAAAGGTGCTCCCCTGAATAGTTAAATACCATAAAGGTGGGAAGATTTTCCATCACTCCTCTTCATTCTCGCTTCAACTGCCAAACCACACACACTTTATTTTTTCACCCACCCACACCTCTTCAACGTCAGCTACCTTTGTAGGTCTTTTCTCTTATATTCAATTGAATTATATATTCCTAATCGACTAAATTTCTATCGTAGTAGGTGGACGCCAGGCCTTAAGCGGTGATTTATGGAATATAGAAAAAATAGGAAATATGTAAATGGAGGCTGGTAGGAAAATACACATGTGGCGCAATAACATATCGCACTTATTTTATCATACAGCAGGCTCCAGCAACCATCTGTGAGCTAATTGGATTTCCTCCACAGCAACCTTTGATTATCGTATCTGCAATCCGACATGGACATATTTCCTGGTGGGGGGGATATAGCGGACAGTGTTGAAGTACAATAAGCCATAGCTTGGATTTCCAGGTAGCAAGTGCCCCAAGCCACACTTAGGAACCAGAGTGGTTGCTAATTAAGCAGGATATTCTCAGTCATATAGCCGCCTTACCTGCGCTCCATTGTGCTACCTCATTGGATTACACATAAAATCATATGCATAGAACCGTTTCCGCCGGACAGGAATTAGTAGAAACCGAACGAGAGTTAGACTTGACAATGTCTATGCCACGACGGGAAGGTCGCGTATTACTACACGAGTCTAACTCGAGTTCGGTTTCGTATTTATCCTACATCGTTTATGCTTTTGTATTACTAAAAGATAAATATTGAGTCAATGACCAACAGAACATTTTTTCATAGTAGCTGACATCCTACTCTCCGATTGGTCAATATTGTTATTACTCTAGTGGCATAAAAAACACTTTATGTCACGGCCTGCCACATAAAATTTCCCTATGTTAAGTCTATGGCGGTTTTTTATTAGGGGTAGGATAAATCAGTTTTACTCTGCCAAATAGATACATTGCTTATGGAAAGCTAGTTTGGCAACCGACCACCGTCTACGCTGAGCTGCGACATAAGGGTTGATCGGGTTTGATCCCAGACGGTATAGGTCCGTTTCTATTGGTCGACGTAAACGGTGTACATTCTCCAAGCAGCACAAAAGATCTGGTAGGAGAGTAACAGACAATTCCCGCTACTGGATGAAGGCGGCCGCAGGTTTAACCCGACCATAGACTGGTTGGTTCCCAGTCCTAATAAAATATGGGAGAGGTAATGCCATAGCTCTATAAGCGACTTTGAACATTCGCTGGTTGCCCGCTTATTTGCAGTGTTAACCCTTTAACAGCAGCATGATGCCTCCAGGCATTCCCCTGGCTGCCGCAGCATGATGCCTCCAGGCATTCCCCTGTCTACAGCAGCATGATGCCTCCAGGCATTCCCCTGTCTACAGCAGCATGATGCCTCCAGGCATTCCCCTGTCTACAGCAGCATGATGCCTCCAGGCATTCCCCTGGCTGCCGCAGCATGATGCCTCCGGGCATCATAGAGGCATCATTGATACTAATATAAAAAATTCAATGAATAAAAAAATAATTGTTTTAATTGAAAGAAATTTGGACATAGTAAAAACGGCATATTGACCTTTAATTTGGTATTACAAAATATCATCAGCTACCAAGGTAAATTCCTAAAATCACATGACATATCATGCGGCATTGCTATTTTCCAAAAAAGGTGCCTGCTGTAGCAGGGTCATTTATGCAAGCAATGCCTGCTGTACAATCGTGATAAGAGGAACTGGGTGCTGCAGGGAAAGGGTTAAGGATAACCCAGCAGGATCTCTGGTAGGAGAGTGCCTCTCAAACACCTTATTTCTACTTGTTTATGATAAAGGATGATAACAAATGAAGAAATGGCAACCTTTCAATATAATATCATATATTAGAATATTTCTCTAAAACCAGCGTAGTACTAATTGAACACTGTTACCCATGATGCACCAGAACAATGGAGGCGTTACCCGTAATGGACCAAAGGTATGTATATTTCTTAAATACAATGAATACAATAAAGCTAGGTTTTATTATCAATTTGTTTAGCTATGGATATTTCTCCCCAAGTATTTCTGCTTTTAGAGCCTAGACAGGGGTTGGTTGCCAAACTAGTAGAAATCACGCCGGTCTTATTTCCCGACTTCAACACCAGGAAGCGCCAAGAACTCCCTCCGCCAGAGGCGTGGCGAGCGTGGGGCATGGACCAGGGGCCCGTTTCAATAGAATGGGTCACTAAGCCACTTAGTGACATGTTTATTGACTCAAATAGTGACTTGAATATCAGGAAAAGTTAGGACTCGTTGCAAAAGGCATGTCACTATTGGGGTGGTGTGTCCGTTCACTATTGGCGACATTGTGACATTGCTCCCTGGCCCTGACAATGGATGGTGTTAGTGCAACCGGGAACAAGTGCTGTGAAGGTGAGGTCACTGCATAAATTAGTGACAGCGCTTGAATAATTCTACACTGGCTACCAGAGCAACACTTGTTATGACAAAATTCAAATGTGGATATCTCTAGATTGTATGAGCCAATCTCCTTCATATTTGGCATGTTTATAAGTTGTATGTGTCCCTAAATGGGGTTAAAGTTTCATAGCTTTATTCCTATGGTAAGTAAAGTCATGTGTTTGTGACATCAAAAACGAGAGGGTATACCCTCTCGCTATTTAAGACACTACAGTGACCCTTTTAGTGACTGGACACCCACTTGTGAAATGGTACAAGCCACTATTTGCGCCTGTCTGCTACCCTATGTCGCAGAATCGGTTGTCCCTAAACTACTGCAAAGCAACCTGTCGCTATCGTGTCACTACGCCCGTTAACGGACGTCCTACAGCCTATTGAAACGGGTCCCTGGGCAGCCTGTTCTCTGTAACCCTCCGCGCCATGGCCGACACACTGTGATCAATATTCCGTTTCCATTTCGATAAAATAGGTGAGAGTTCCTGAAAGTTGGTTCAAATGGCAGACAAAAGAGGGGATAAAATGTCTTTTGAAAAAAAGACAGGAACATGAAAATAAAAATGGCGGAGTACATTTTAGTCAAACATCAAAGGTAGCTACAAAATGGTGGGTTGAGGGTGTTATGAAAAACCGTTATAAAAAGTCAATTAGCTTTCTGTATTTCTCAGATCTGAACCCTGGGATGGGAAGTAGGGACGGACGGGGGGGGGGGGGGGGGGCGGGGGCGGGTAAAGAGTGGGGCGAGCAGGTCTGTGTGGCCCCTCTGCATGTATTCCTCTTAATAAAGGCATACTGGACAATTCACCTCCAAAAGGAAAACCCATGTCAGTTTTCTGGAAATTCAATTTGATGATCTCCAAGTATTGTGATAACATATCTAACCTAGAAATTGGGGATCACCATGCTTCAGCATGTTTTCGATCTACAATCAATATTATGATAATATCGCAGTAGAATGTATAGAAATTATAAATTGTTTTATTTCACGTAGTAAGACCTATGTTATTTTCTCCAAACTTTGACAGAGTATAGTTACATAATTAGGTTTTAAGAATTATAGGTCACCTTATTTGTTTTGATTGGTTGAAGAATTTTTCATTTTTCATTACATTTCCTATATAAATCAGTCAAATGTAAAATGACCCAGTTTACCTATTGGGTTAAGCCAAATTCGAAACTATGTAATAACTCAGTCATTTGATGTTAGAATAAGTCAAAGGAACCAGTTGTAATGGATAAGTATCAGTATTTAAAAATAATCAGGTGGCGCCACTGTGTATTGTAGGATATGCCTTTAAAGCAGTTAGAGATTAAAGTGATGAAGCCCAGATTCTAGCTATATTTTAACCATATGCGTAAGGATCCACACAAAGTATCTTTTATAGTCATTAAATAAATCTATTCATCAAAAAAGAAAAAAAGGTTTTCTTCACACTCCTCTCATTTCCTCGAAAAGTGATATCGCCTCTTGATTTTCGTACATAAGTTTTCTGCGGAGTCAAACACAGACAAGTTGGGGTTTCAGACCAGGCACGATTATCCAGACTTTACAAAAAGATTAAATGTACCAGGAAGACAATGGTAAGGTGTCTCACCTTCTCTTCAACGCTTAAAGATGAGGAAAAATATACGGAGAAGATATCCTAGTTGCAGACCTACCAGTGTACTACGATGCATGGGGCCCGTTGAATAACCTAGGATCGCACATGAAGACCCTTCTCTGTACCTCATTCAAGGGTTATCGTTTGATGATGATTAAATCTGTTCGCTAAGACAGTTCTAGCCGCCCATTATGTCGTCCATAAGCGTTGAGTATTCTTTTAGTTGATCCACATCGTCCCAGGCTTTGTATGGCATACAAAAAAAGTCTTCCTGCAAGGTCTTCCTACATGTAGACCCTTTTCTAGGATCGTCTTAAGTACTTTGAATAAATCTTAACTCCATGTTATAAATTTATTCTGGTGTTTGTTGGTTGCGTGAGATTTCTATTTAGATTTTTTTCTAGGATGTCGTACATCGTTCGATATCTCGTATCGTCCAGCCTCACGGACAATAAAATATTATTCAACAGCCCCGAAGTCTTCACGTCTCGAAGAAAACAAAATGAGAGGACGATTTCAGGATATAAGCGCCATATTGCCTAGTTATCGTTTAATCTTTTGCTTCTTGGAATCCCTCACCATCATGTGTTCACGTATTTATACAACACTTTCTTTATCTGAAACATCCACGTTGAAAGCTCTCATATAAAAAGCGTCATGATTGCACACAAATGCAGACAAGATATAGTTTCAATTAATTCTTATTACAATAGGTTTTAAGACATGTATACATACAATCATTACTGCTACGATGTCTTTCCTTACATGTGTCTACACAATTATAGACAAGATAGACACACGGCACTAGATGAGATAACAAATAACTTACTATACAATTAAAACAGAAATGTTATTAATAGAATAATTGGAAGTTTTGGAAAACTATTGGAGGCTTGGAAGGCAGGTCATAATCTTGTTATGAATCAGTTGATTCCTATGAAACGTTTTGTAGCTGTGCTTGCCCAAACCCAAACTAACATAAATGCAGTGCATGACTTAATTACTGCTGAGACGTCAATGGTTGGGGAGTTACATGACAAAATTGCCAAGTTAGCAACTAAAAGGTTGTCACCAGCCTTATTGCCAGCCCCTGAGTTGGTTAAAGTTTTAAAAGCAATCAAAGTAGAATTACTGCCACGACCTATGCTCCCTGGAGACCCTAGGGCTAGACCCTGATACTATTACACTCTTAAAAACAATGACTGTTGACCTAGAAGATCAGTTAGTTATTACAGTAGATATACCCCTTTTAGACGTCTCACAAAAAAATTGAGTAAAAGAAGCCATAAGCCTACCAGCACCATATGCCAAGACAAATGTAACTGCATGACCTATAGTTTCATCATTTTGCTGTCAGTGCAGATGGAAGACAGTATGTTGTGTTTATGCTTGAAGTAAAGATCAATTGTGGTAAGAGTGATATAAATTTCTGCACATTAACCTCAACTACCTATGAAATGAACCACCATAAATATTGGACATTAGCATTGTTTCAGAGAGATCAGGTGAAAATCAGCCAGTTGTGTAAGGTACATGTAACCAACAAGTTAAAGTTGCGTATAGCTTGGTATGTTTCAGATGGTAAATGGTTAGTTGCTACAAATACACCATTCTGTATTAGAAAGATATGTGTTGGAGTGAAATTAGAAAAATGATCAGTGGTTTCACCACCCTTCTCAGTGTTGGTACTAGAATCAGGATGTTGAGCAATTAGTGACAAAATGGAGCTCCCAATATATTTTGAAGAAGAGTCAGAGTACAAGGTCATATGAGAAGTCAGGGTAACAACTCCTATCAAGCGTAATTTAACAACGCTACCAATTTGGAGACCTCTAGCGTCAAATGTTCTCAATGTAGATTTAGAAATAAGTAAATTTTTCCAATCGATAAACATCCTATGGAAGACTAAATCCACATGCTTGAAGACAGCAAAAGACGTAGGGATTGTCCTCTTCAGCAATTCCTTATATTTTGGTGTCAGTTTTAGTTGGCATTTTTGTTATCATTATTGTGGTCTTGCTATACAAAAGACCTAAGATACTAAGACTGGTGACACAAAAGGTTTTGAATACCATGCAAGGTGATTAGACTGAATCGAAACTGAAATCAAAAGACAGAGCCCCTTCAGTGGAGTATATGCAGATGCAGACTCCCCCTATTGTTAATCGCAGATGTTATCCTCAGTTATTGCGGTCGGTGCCCCTGGAGGAGGGGATAAACTCTGTGCCGTTTGCTCATACTACTGCTCATACTACTGCTCATACTACTGCTCATACTACTGCTCATACTACTGCTCATGATACTGCTCCTAGTCAGGTTGGTACTTTGTCGACTGCCACCAAAGGACCTGTGGGTCCCGGTGTGCTGAACAAGCAGCCTAGGCCTGCGACATCTACAAACACAACGTTCATTACAAGCTGGCTCACTTGAATGTTGATGTGTAGGGCTCTTGATGAGTTGGACTCAAAAGTGTTTGTACAAAGAAAAATTGTCGACATATTGACTTGAAGATCATCATATATATATACCTGTCAAAAGACATTATTTTAGCATCTTTTACAATATTATCGTTATGGACTAAGGTGACTGTGATTATGATTTTATTCTATAGCATAATGTGTGCCTACTTTGAGCAGTCGAAGTCTTCCCAGGAAGGAAGGGGTGTAACACAATCCCCATCAATTTTAGTGTACACACACTCAAAAGATGTTATCATTGTGAAGCTGTGCTACTACGTACTATTAAGTGCATGTTTATAGTTATACCATTTTCTATGACATTGTTTAATCATGACTTGCTCACGAGCTTGCCACGATTTAGTCATGAGCGATCATGAGTGACACTCATGTCTCTCATGTGTGTCTCTTTGTTCTCACTGAGCCACTCCTCAGTGGCACGTATATGCATCAGTCTCCTTTGGGCCCCCGACTGGTATGGACGCCCTGACTCTACATGCTGTAACCTCCTAAGTTGACATAAGAAGAAATACAACTACAAGTAAAATACAATGAGAAGTCTTAAATCTTATTATTCCCACTCTTGACTGTGTTATAACAATCTTATTGAATGAATCTATAATGCTTTTACAATGGAAGGACAGTTTTTAGTTCTCACTATACTTAGAACATATTCATACTAGGTTTCCTTGATATAAGGCGCTTCTCTTCTATCTCTCTGTCTGGGGCCTTCAAAGGTTCAATACCATTCAGTTCGCAGTTCTTATATTGCATACATTATTCCGTGTTGTATTATTTCCTTTTCCAATTGCATTATATATAAGAAAGACCTTCTTCATTACCATAGCTCCGTTTCATGTCGCCAGCCTAATATGTGCGACCACATCCAAGTAGATTATAACTGTAATTAATAAGCCTGGTGGTTACCGAGAGTCTACCGTCAAAATACAGGCGATAGTTCTCTGTTTGTACCTTCAGTGGGTGACCTCAAGTTCACGACCTTGAACAACAACTTGACCTCTGTATCCAAACTTAGCTGAGTGCAGCCCTCGTTGCCAACACTGGGGACGCGCAACGTATACTAATGCGGCCATTTTCTAAATTAGGCAGCGACCGAGAGGATGGTGTGGCACGCTCGGCCGTGAGCGATAATGTAGGATGTGACCTTGACGTCACGGAAGCAGCTGTGGTTACCTGACTCCTAGTGGTCCTCGGTTGAACTCAAGTGAAAGGACATGGAATGGACCTTATCATCTATGGTATAAAAAGACCCATTGGAAATGTATGGGGACTCAGTCATCCACGACCCATTATATAAAACTTGTCTGATACCATAACTGTGGTATACGGATTCATATCTGTGGCATACAGCCTCACAGATGTGGTGTACGGGAAAATAGTCCCTTCGCGCTATAGAGCAAAGAAACAGTCCCTATTATTATATTCTTTAATGTGGCAATTCTTTGGTATACTTTTTGAAAAAATAGATAATACATACTGCAACAAACGATGGTTTTGTGGACATGCGACTCTGTAATCCACTCGAGGTTGAGGTCGAAATACACGAGCGCTAGCGAGTGTATTATCCTACCCCTAATAAAAAACTCCATGGGCTTAACATTGGGTCACTATTCGGTCTGGAGTTCAGAAAAATGAAAAATATCGCTCTAGTAAGATACACTTGGCAAATGATGCCATTTGTTAATGTAGAAGTAATTTAGACGGGCGGGGTACGATGAATTCTAAACCAAACTCGAGTTAGTCATGTTATTGTTCATCACACTCTGGCAAGATCGCGT
This sequence comes from Alentia gelatinosa, assembly GCA_950022655.1. NCBI lineage: Eukaryota > Metazoa > Annelida > Polychaeta > Phyllodocida > Polynoidae > Alentia > Alentia gelatinosa. Next base: position 128,261,741 of record OX465580.1, read on the forward strand.
ATTATTATATACCTATTAGCGAACGTAACGTATTTACTACCCGCTGATAGACATATAATATTAATGAAATTCGGCAAGGGTGGAGCGTATTTCACCATACGTTCAGGGTGTGAGCGTATTACATCGCATGCGCAGTGGGTAGGCTACTCACGGGCAAAAACAAAATGGCGGACGGATTACATCGATTCGATTAGCGCTAAATAGATCATGAGTTAATGTGAACGGAGGCATGTACACCATCGAAATGCAGATTACACACATGAATTACGGAATTACAGCAAAGTACCAAAGGAATCACCATAGAAAGCGGTTTAACCCATCTTTTGGAGACTTGAACCAGTTGCTTTACTTCCCTATGCCATAGCCGCCTACCCTTCACCAAAGTGTAAGAGAAAATCACTTGTTACTTTTATTTTTGATTAATTCGTCAAAATTCGGAATATTAGAATAACGTTTTGATAATTACAGCATCAAATTCAGATTGTTTTAAGTTTTCAGATGATATATACTTTCATAGGTTTACATGAAAGGGTAATTATGGTTGCCGATCACTACGGTGGTGGAAGCAAACCTACTGACTGTCCGACAGGATATATAGCCTATACTATAGGCTAATGAATATATGTAAACAAAGTGTCAAAATGTAAACAAACAGCGAAGGACATATTGTTTACACGTAAAACTAATATACATCTTCTTAGTTTTTAAAAATTTATTATATATCATTATGCATTCGCGATACACTAGTGTGTTCCTTTTTATTTAAAAAGAAAAACATAAAATGATATGTTGCCTCCGGGGTTCGAACCCCCGACCCTCGGACCCCAAAACAGAGACTTTAACCACTACACCACCAGGTTCAATTACCATAAGAGCGCTTGACGGGTGTATATATATATGTTTCTGAAAAATTCTCTCTCTATCGATTATAGGTCTTGTCTCCATTCACACCTTGTGGGGTGTTTTCAGGGAGAAATTGTCTTTTTTTCGTATGGAATTTTTTTTTGTATGTATATGATATAGGCAGAATTTGAAGGGTGGAGCGTATCACGTATTTCGGTTCAACCATGCTGTGCCCAAATGGGTCTAGAAACGGCTGCTACGGCTTAATTGTGGAATAATGGTACATTGTTTTTTAATTTGTGATGTGACACCTCAAATATTATACGAGGTAAGATGTATGAATAATTCATGACTTAAGGCGGGAAAAACCGCGCATCTGTTTTTCTGAGGCAACGACAGACCTCAACTATATAACAACCCTCTCAATCCGCTGAGTCAGCACTTTCTAAAAGGCCACTCAGACGTACAACGATTCACGCACCAGGCACGCAACGCAGAGACCGGGGGACACTGACGCGCCAGTCATGTCAACCGAGCGGAGAAGCAGCAGAGCAAAGCCTACTGCAGAGAAAAGGGTGACTGCAGATGAAAGACCTATTGTTGCAACGGGCGGACAGGTGCAGAAAAAAGTTTCTATGGCTAGCAATGCCAAAGAAATAGCAGAACTGCGAGACCAAGTGAGCGAAATGGTCGCAATTCTTAGAGAAAACCAGAGTGAAAGAAAGAGTGCGCGAGAAAGAAAAAGAGGCAAAGAAAAGCGACAGCACAGCAGAGCCAGGCGAGACCATTCGACGGGCAGATCGACGGGCAGTAGAAGCGGCAGTAGGTGCAGTAGACGAGAGAGCTGGGAAAGCGCCAGCGAATCATCTTTCACCGACCGGGGCAGCGAGGCATCGAGCGAGGCAACACCGGGGAAGTACAGAAGCAGCGGCGGGCGGCAGCGGCGCCCCTCGTCAGTGCAGAACCACCGCGAACAAGAACACCGCAGCAGGCGCAGAGGGCGACCACAGTCGGAACGGCCAAGGGGTGCGAGGCATACAGACGCACGTTCGCTGTCCAGCGACAGGGACCTGAGCGACCGGGTCGCAAGATTCCTGTCGGAGACGAAGAAGAGCACAGAAAAAGGTAAAAAACTTTACTTCGCTTATGCTCACGTGACTAGAGGAAAGAAAAAAGACAGGTGTGCTTTAGGAGAGTTAACGTTAGCGGAAACTATTTGGGGACTCACCCAGGTTAAAAAGATGTACGGAAACGAAAGAGAAATGTACAAAGCGATAGAAAAACACATTGAACAGGTGGTAGAAGATGCTATGTGCTATGCTTTTGATAATGTACGTTCATTTTCCGAAGAGGTGTGTGCACAGATACATGAAGGTAGATTGGAGTGGACAGATTCTTATGAAATCGACAAACTCCGATTAAAACTGGCACAGAGAGGCGAAATCGCCCAACAAAGCGTGGTAAAGGAGGTAAAAAATGACGGGTTCAAACTGAGTGGAGAGTTATCAAGTGCAAAACCGGCCCCACCATGCCGGCAATACAATGATGGCTCATGCTCATACAATGACGACCACGTGAGTGGAGGGTACAGACACCTGCACATTTGCAGTCATTGCATATGGGCAAAATGTACTCCGCTGGCACACAGCGAGAAAGAATGTCGCATTAAAAAAGCTAAGGTGGAAAGGAAAAAGGCCCAAGAGGGCAATAAGAAGGATTTTTAGATCTGTTTTTAAACCCAAGCAATAGGGAGTGTGATAAAAATCCACGAGAACAAAATGACGGCGAGGAGACCGGTGACGGTCATGATGAAAAGGCACAAAAAGCTAAACACATGGTACAGGTTAGCGACACGCTCGCTAAAGAGGAAGGTCGCCATTATCAGGCGCAGGGTACTAAGGTAAAAGCCGCAGAAGGCTATGACATATTTGTAGGTGAAAACTGGCCTAACCCGACCCCCGCAGCGGAAAAGCAAGCTGGTAAGGTTATGGCAACTTACAAAGAAGTAAGAAAACAAAGTGTACCAAACTATCGAGGTGCAAGAATCCAAGTCCCGTCGGCAATGCATTGCGACAACTGGGATAGGTTACTTGAAAACTATCATGACAACGAAATCACGGAATTTATAAGGTTCGGTTGGCCCATAGCTTACTCGGCCGAATTTATTCCGACAAGTACGGAGGCAAATCACCCATCAGGGAGAAATTATGCACGACACGTATCGGATTTTCTTGAAAAGGAATGTGCCATGGGGGCGATGGTGGGCCCATTTGCGAACAAACCATTTACCCCGTGGAGTCAAGTCAGCCCTATAATGACTCGCCCTAAAAAGGTGGAAGGTGAACGAAGGGTAATAATTGATTTTTCTTTCCCCAAAGGGAAATCAGTTAACGACGGGATTCCTAAGAACATGTTTGAGGGTAAGGTCGTGGAGTACAAACTTCCAACAATCACAGATATGGCAAGTCAGGTGGAAAAAGCAGGTCCGGGGGCATTTCTGTGGAAATGCGACCTCGAAAGAGCGTACAGACAATTAAGAACAGATCCACTGGCCTACCCCCTCACGGGCGTCAAACACGAAGGGCAATATTACATTGACGTGTGTATTGCCTGGGGGTGTCGGGCGTCCGGCATGATTCAACAGAGGGTGTCAGAGGCCATATGCCATTTAGTCAGAAGTCAGGGCCATCACATCATTGCGTATGTGGACGACTTTGGTGGGGTAGGATGCACGTCCACAGAAGCAAAGAGGGCTTATGAATGTTTTCATGAGGTTTGCAAAGACCTAGGTGTGACGATCGCCCCGGCAAAATCTGTTCCCCCCACACAGGTGATTGAGTGGTTGGGTTATCAGATCGACACGGTAAAAATGGAGGTATCGGTCCCCGAGAAAAAACTCCAAGAGGTGATTTGTGAGTGTAAAAAGTGGGAGACTAAAACAAAAGCTACGAAAAAAGATCTCCAAAGCCTCACGGGAAAATTGGCTCATATTTCCCAGTGCATTGTACATGCGAGGAAATTCATGTGTAGGGTACTGGACAGTCTCAGAGCGGCACATAGAATCACAAAAGTCAACGTGGGGAAAGAACTCCTCCTTGACTTAGAGTGGTTTGGTCAATTTGCCAGTAGATTCAATGGTACTCTCTTAATAAGACCTGTAAGACCTATCTACCAAATTGAATGCGATGCATGCCTCGAAGGTGGAGGGGGTTTCGGTCTGGGTAAATGCTATGCGGTAGATTTCCCTATGTCATACAGAGAGGACCACCATATCAGTCGCCTAGAGGCGTTGAACGCGGTCATTGCGGTGCGAACCCTGACCCCGGTCGAGTGCACTTGTTGTGACCTGGTCATTGTCAGTGACAATGCCGCCAGCGTCAGTGTACTCAACTCGGGCCGGGCCCGCGACCCAGTCATGGCACGTTGCGCAAGGCATCTCGCCATGTACTGTGGTCTACGCCAGATACACGTGACGGTTGTACATAAGCGCGGCGACCTCCTTGTGCTAGCCGATGCCCTCTCCCGTAGAGGAATATCGGTCCCGCACCGGAAAATCGCCAGAAAACGAGTTCGTGACCTTGGACTGGTAGAAGTCAAGGCCGTGGACCCCGGTCAGATTATCTCTAATGATATCTGGTAATTTTCTTTTGTAGGTGAGACACTACATCGCCAATTTACAGCGAACTTACACCATTTATGCGCAGAAGGAACTGCAAAAAATCGTAAAGTGCAAGAAATCACTTACGTATCTTTTATGTTGAATTATGATTTTGACCCCTTATGTCCTACAGTGACTCACATTTGCATGTTTGTACAGTTATTATTTAATTCATTTGATTCCCCGGCTACTGTTAAAAATTATCTTAGCGGGGCAAAAAATGCAGTACTATCCCTGCAAGGTGAAGCTGATGCTTTTACACATCCTATGGTAACAAGGTTCATTGGTGTTATGGTAAAAGGTAGCACACATATCTCAAAACAAGCACGTGAGCTAAGCATAAATGAAGTAAAGTTAATATGTGACTGTTTAGATCGCCTAGGCCAGGAAGGACGTTTGGTCAGAGCTATTGTATTATTTTTATTACATACGTTTCTGAGGCAGGGTCATGTGACCGATTCCGGAGGAGGAAATAAACATCTGTTACGAAACAAGCATATACGGCCTAGCAAGCAAGGAATCTGGATCCAGGTACCCACGTCTAAGACAACCTCGACACCTGTGGAGCTGTGGGTGGGTAAACACAGTGACCCAAAGTACTGCCCGGTAAGGGCCCTTGATAATGTGATCAGACTTAAGACGTGCCATAAGGAGGCACCCTTGTTTCTCGCCCCTGGCAGCACGACCCCGATCCAGGTAAAGAAAGCCACCTCATTACTCCGCCTTGCTTCAGTGCTAGCCCGCATACCCGTGCCGGAGAATATAACACTACACTCTCTGAGACGGACCGGAGCCTGCCTCGCAGCGCGGGCCGGGCTGCCAGAAAAAGACATTGCGACACATGGTCTTTGGGCATCAAAGGCAGTCCGTACTTATGCACCCAAGAGACTATACACAAACGTGTCAGCAACAATTGAAAAACTTTTCTAGGTTGCGGTGTTATAAGAAACTACGATGTAATAAAAAAGTTTCTTTTATGCAAACATATTTGTGTCCACTTATAATTGTGGAATAATGGTACATTGTTTTTTAATTTGTGATGTGACACCTCAAATATTATACGAGGTAAGATGTATGAATAATTCATGACTTAAGGCGGGAAAAACCGCGCATCTGTTTTTCTGAGGCAACGACAGACCTCAACTATATAACAACCCTCTCAATCCGCTGAGTCAGCACTTTCTAAAAGGCCACTCAGACGTACAACGATTCCCCACCCACCATCCCAAAAACTGTGTATTTAAAAAAAGAATTGTTTTATCTGTTGATAAACCCGTATAAGCGGTGTGTTATAAGAAACTACGATGTAATAAAAAAGTTTCTTTTATGCAAACATATTTGTGTCCACTTATAATTATTGACATTATTCTAATTATTTCAAGGTATATAATAATAAGAAAACCGTATACCTGTGTTTGAATTTTCATTTCACCTCACCCCTGTCCTCCGGCCGTTAAAACCTCGGTCTACGACCTCGGTTATAACGACCGGGGACAGGGGTTCGGTAAAATGAAAATTCGCCCACAGGGATACAGTTTTCTTATATTACTGCTCTCGGCTTCGCCTCGATCGCGCAGTAATACGCGATCTTTCCGTCGTGTGATAAACAACAACACGACTAACTTTTGTTTGGTTTCTCCATATTACTTCCCGTCAACCACTCGTGGTTTACGGCCGCCTATCCACAGAACCATTGTGTATTGTTCATATATCCAGTGACCGATAGACTGCAGTGTTTTTAGTCGAAATGCCTATAAGATTACAGCTTATTCAGCGAAATACACTCATTGTAACAGCTGTTACAGCTCAATCAAGTTTAGGAACAGACAACTTAACACAAAAAAGTCGCCATTAAAGTTTGGTGAAGAGTCTTCTTTGAGACACTGCACGATGGCGGGGGTTTTGTGGAGCTGGGAAATCTTTGTTATGTTTTTATTCACATTGGGCCATGGGTAATTCCCATTGTCTTTTTTTTAAAGCATTCTCCTTTTAAACCTGGACTGACTTGAAAGAAAATTATGGGTTTAGTCTGTGCTTCCTGGTTCTTAGGCTGAAATAAGGGACGAATTCTGAATCCGATCTTATCTGACCTGTACGGTAGTTACTGTGAATATGATCTTCCATTTCCATCTTACAGCAAACGAGAATTCATGAGAAATGTGCTGAAAACTAGCAAGTCTTACTGAAATAAACTTATAAAGTCATAAACTTTCAGTTACTAGGTTGAGGATGTATACATGCATCTCAGTAAGTCCACTCTACGAACTAAATATTTCCAGACATACGATTGGCTAGAATGGATTAGGCTCGTACCCTGCTCCAAACTAGTGCACTAGTTGCCTAAGCATGCACTAGGGGCTTTTCAGATTTCAACCTTTTTTCCCTACCTCAACTGTAAACCCTGTTCATAGCTGGCCATTCCGTCAGAAACAAATTTTAGATTCACAGCTACATACACCCCCTTACACGGATTTAGATATCTGAAAATTATGTTAACTAAAAGAATGAAATGACAGTGATATTTCTTTTCAATTTATCACATTCATTCACCTTATAAATCGTCTTTTCCTTACATGTATATGAGGTTAACTTTATCGTTCTGAAAGGGTTTACAATGATGAGCCGATGGACCATTTTCTTCAATGATATGATGGATAATTGTTGTTTCTGCGTTCAGCACCGCCTAGCGGTATATAGTTTAGTTAGGGAATCGCTTGGTCAAACATGGGTATACTGGCCACCAGAGCTACACTACGCTAGCTCTGGTCGGGTTAAATCTGTGGCCCACTTCAGGGACATGTCTGTTACTCTCTTGCCAGACTTATTCTACTACTTGGAGAGTGTGATATTTTATAATATCGAAGCCAACTGTTCATTTTCTTTTTTCCTTTCCTGTGTATTCTTTCAAAATATAACAAACATAAAGCTTGGGTTCTTTATAAATTTGTTAGCTACGAATATTTCCTATTAAGTAAGTCTGCTTTTAGAGTATACATAGAACAAAATGACTTTGTTAGAGGCGCACACCGCAAACGCAGTATGGGATTTAACCCCACCAACCTCCTCGTTAAACAAAGTGGAGACACAATAGCCTTGTGCCTATTTAATGCCAAGCTACTGCCTACATCTAGATTGTATGCAATAGGTGTTGGTGCAAGACTGTTGTTTCTAGCAAAAAATGATGACTTGGACAAACTACAATACTGCACTATGAGAAAACGTGGTTACTGAGCCTGTGCGGATGGCCGTTCGAGGTAATTTGATGATGAAAATACGGCCCGACACCGCAGGTGGGAGGGCCCTATTGTTTCAGCAAATGACCAAGAATGGACACCATACAGGCTCAGTCACTATGTTTTCTTATTACTATACACCTCCCAATCATTTAAAATGCCCTTTTATTAACTTTACAAAGACCACAAAGGCTACTGCAATTCCCTACGGCCCGCTGTCACAGCGGGCGCGAACATTATTTATACTACACCCCTAGCAGGGGGCAGTATTTCATACATGTTCGGCCATAGGTGTATAGTAATAACGACTATGGATTATGTTAACTTCATAGTTGAAAACTCGATTTTTTCAAAGATAAAGAAGCCAATGTTGGTCAGGATTCTGCCATTGTATGTTTACCACTGGTGTGCATTGTTTCTGTGTGTTCTCAACCATGTCTGCAATATCATTAAGGCGATTTACAAGCTTAATCCAACACATCGGAGCTGGGACATCATAGAATAGATGCAATCCGTTGTGACTTAATCCTAGACGATCTAAACAGATACCATAGACCTATTAATCTCATACACTCACTCATCTAATGCGAAAGAATACGTTGCCAGGTGTTTGTTTGGCTGCAGGCATTGCGTAACTAGGCAGAGATGGCGCGACATCCTAAGGCCCGGCGTCCACCTACTACGATAGAATCGTAGACCTCCCGATATGGCACCGATACAAAATGTCAAAATCGGTGCCATATCGGGAAGGTGCAAAATCGTAGACATATGTCTAGACATGTCAATCCACCATGCATTGTATTGGGTTTTTATCGGTGTCTAATCGCAGAAACGTGGTCAACTGCCCCCATATTAGGTAACCTTCCGACGCGATTTTGACTTTTTATCGGGAGGTGCATCGTAGGGCATATCGGTGCCATATCGTAGTAGGTGGACGCCGGGCCTTAAAAGCAGCGGGCAAAGAGGATCAAATGACCACAGACCATGTCATCAGGGTGTGACTTTGTGGCCTTATTCTTCATGTTTTTAAACGAAAAGTATTCAACTTCCTTTTTGAGATTCCTAATTGAAAGCTCTCTGTGTGAAATTCTCGTGCGTTAACAATGCCATCAATCACCATAGATCATGTCTGTGACCATCCTTTCTCATCGGGCCGGATTACTGTTAAAGCATGTCGGTAATTACCTAAACGGAATCAATTTGACTGTCAAACCCGTAATAACATGGAGGAAAAAACATGGACATCCACCAATCCCAATTATTATATCTTATATCATTTGAATTAATGATAGATTGACTAAATTATTAGCCACTGTTATCAAGCTTCGGAACCCAGACTGGCCAGGTATATCGTCAGGTGCAGTCAGAACACAGATACTATCATAAAACGGGATGAATTTTAATCTTGCCCACTGTATGCCACAACTGGAGTTTGGCATAGTGACTTCATGAGGCGAAGCAGTGAAGTCTGTAGCCAAAACTCCAGAAGTGGCATAAGGTGGCCATGATTAAAATGAATCAGGTTTTGATTTTTATCCTACCCTGTCTCCTCAACTTTGGAATATTACATGATGACAATTCTGTATGCCACTAGTGGCATATAAAACTCTGTATGCCAGTCAGCATGGCATACGGAAACTCAGTGTTAAGCCTATGGGATTTTATATTAGGGGTAGGATAAAGGAGAGGTTGCCTTACCTCCGCATGGTGCAGTCCGGATATGCTTCTATGCAAGCATAACTAAAGTGACCGGGGTTGGGGAGTTAGCTCAGTGGTAAAGAGCACTGGAAGCGTAATCCCAAGGTTGTCAGACTTTGTGGGTTCGAGTCCCACTGCAGCCACATTTCTCCTTCACCCCTCGGAATGGTAGATTTACTGATATATCAAAGGCTACGGCCCGGCACCCACCTACTACGATATTGCTCCGATATGGTCTACGATGCACTTCCCGATAAAAAATCGAAATCACGTCAGAAGGTACCCTAATATCAGGGTAGTAGACCACGTTTCTGCGATTAGACACCGATAAAAAAAACCATACAATGCATGGTGGATTGGTATGTCTAGACATATGTCTACGATTTTGCACCTTCCCGATATGTCTCAGATACTAAATTTCTATCGTAGTAAGTGGACGCCAGGTCTTATCCTTCTCATACCATGTCTACGTGGTGTTCGAAGTGAAAGAGCTTTCGCTTGGTAAATCCGTGGACAACTTAAGAACGATAGACCGTATTAGGGTGACGTCATTTGACCTGCCGAGAGCGGGGTTTCCCTTACGTTCTGGTGCCAAACATTGGGATATCCCTTCATAAGTGCAGCAGTCGGCGATCCTAGACATCTCAATTTTTTTAATTTTACATTATATCTAACTCTACTATGCCTCCTAGATATTAGGAGGGGTAATCTAACTAGATCCTGAGATCAGTTACGAAATGTTTGTGGGTGTGGAATTAAATTGTATTTGACTATATATTTGGTTATGGGATTAATTGGTTAATGTGTCTGTTGTTGTATGAAAGAATGTGTGTTGTAATGTGTCAAGTTTTTGGTATTCAATGGAAGAACGCTACGTAGTGGCGAATTGTGTATCTTTATCTGTGTTGATCAAAATAAAAAAAAAAAATAAAAATGCTACGTCTATGCAGTGCTTCTCGGAGTTTGGATTTGTTTGGCACCAAAATGACGTCAGGACTAATGCGGTCTATGGCGAGCGATCATGGAGAGGAACAAGCCATTCAAAGCCTGTTAACATCAGCGTCTAGGGAAGAGACCAAGATCTTTTTTTTTGAATTACAGAAAGCAGCACAGTTGTATACAAAAGTAGGTCTTCCACTTTGGCTGTGGTATAGTATACATCTAGATCCCAATGAAAGTCTTGTACATATAGGTAAAATAACATAGTTACATAAAATGGTGATGATGAGGAGGATGTTGGTCACAATCTCAATACACACCACGCTATAGATGTATGAAAGCCACAATCTGCTGCTCAATTTTCCTACTTTGTAACCAAATTCACTTATTTCCTCGTAATTAAAAATACGTATTTACTACCTTCACATAATATTCAAGTAAATAAATATTTTTCATTACTTTGATAATGAGTAAATGTTTCCTCAAACCTGCCTTACCGCTTTTTTGTTCCGAGTTCGTAGGTAGCTAGAATGCATCGAATGAGCAGAACATTGCATGGACACTATACATACACAATATTGACTTGTTTCAGACACAAGCGGCCGTATGCTCCGAGGAGTTGACGAGTAGTAATATCCGAGCGTATGCGAGGATATTGCGCAAAGTCAACTCCGAGGAGCATACAGCCGCTTTTATCTGAAACCAGTCTATATTGTATTTATTATCCACCTTTTTTGGACAAGTGGCATGTAGATGTCAGTTCGTTTTAGTTATGCACTATTTTTCCATACGCACTATTTTTCCGTATGCGCCACCCGGACCATACAACATATCCGTATGCGCCGGGTATGTCCATACAAACTCCCTATGTGTTTTCTATGGACACTTTGTATTAGGTGGATAATAAATTGGAATATGCGCCTGGTAGTTAACCAGAACAAGTGGCAGGAAAACCTGAAATGAAACTGAATAAAGGCGACATTAGCATCGTCAGGTAAAATGGCGTCCACTTGACGAAGCAGGAAATAACTATTTACACCTACCAGGTAGAATATTCTTTTCTTGCAATTGAATTTCCCAGGAAATAAAAGTCAGAGAAAGCCATTATGTGGTAATTCATTTAGCAGATGTTTTTTTTAAACAGCAGATTTTCCTGTCTGCTGCACAGTCACCTGAAGGTAATCCTATACGGACTTCAGAAATGGGACTCTATTTTTGCCCGGAACCATTGCTGAGAGTGGTTAATGAGAACAATCTGTAACAGGTCGACACAGCGCAGGGGATTCCGTATCCCAGACTCCTGCGTCAATCACTGGTGTTGCAGGTCTTCGTCTTGAACACCTTCATGTGCAGACTACTGCGCTCTCATAACTTCTCAACAGACACAACTTCTAATGAAGTTTTATGGGAAAACGTGGTTGCTGAGCCCGTACGGATGGCCGTTCGAGGTCATTTGATGACACGGCTGGTGGGAGGGCCGTATTTTTTCATCAAATGATTGAGAATGGACACCGTACGGGCTCAGTCACTACGTTTTCTTATTACTATACACCTCCTAATCGTTCAAAACGCCCTTTTATTAACTTTACAAAGACCACTGTAATTCACTACGGCCCGCTGTCACTGCAGGCGCGAACATTACTTATACTACACCCCTAGCAGCGGGCAGTATTTCATACATGTTCGGCCATAGGTGTATAGGAATAGAGGGAAACTATGTTCCGGTGAGCAAAAGTTCAAAGTTACGAGGTAAGGCTTGGAAAAATTACTGCCCAAGGCGTCAGCCATGGGCAGTAATTTTTCCAAGCCTTACCAAGTAACTTTGACTTTTGCTTACCAGTACTTGGTTTCCCTATTCCTATATACCTTCAAATATCGATAAAAATGCTTAATTCTTTACCTGAAACACTTCCGAAGCAAGTGACCACCCTTATCGAGTAACCACAACAGCTATTGTTTCGTCCCGCTGCTGTATTGTATCACGTGATCAGAGCGGGACGAAAACATGAGAGCGGGACGAAAACGTCAACCTCGACACATAACTTATTTTTAATGCACCCCCCAGCACCGGTATGTAACTCTAGTTAGTTCAATAATGGGTATATAGGAATAACTCTTATCTCACCCCCGTATTTTATATAGGCTTATATAGGCTTATATAGAGGAAGCCTATGAAAGTATCTGACCAATAAGTCAGATTTAAAGCGCCTTGTCCCAAGTCTGTTGCTGTCCGACAGTCGGCGTACTGGAGGGGTGTGAGAGCGTGGGAAAAGCTGCCAGCAGGTACATTCAATCATGTCCCAACGTGAATTAGTTCAAAAAGCTGATAAAAAAGTGATAATACTGCGTGCCCCAGGAATCAAAGACTTATATATATCATCCCTCTCATCACACATACCATACCTATATGAATATTAACTAATTTTGATCTCGATGTTGATAGTTGAAAAAGTATTTATCTCTTGTAACTATATTGTTGTAAATGAAAAAACTTGCTAATTGCGAGATATTATAATAAAGAAATAGAAAAAAGTTCAGTTTCAGAGCTCGCATCCCATCGAGTTTGAATGACGTAGTCATTCGCAAGTCGAAGCCGCGTGAATTACGTAGCAATTCAAACGAGATGGGATCAAGCTCTGACCCTAAACATAAATGGATTTCTGAATTTATCTCACAGTTCACATTGACTGGACCCTCCACCTGGTGTTTTGTTTAGTGTCGCGGTCACGATTGCTGCTTCAATAGCACAATAGCTATGTGCCGTAGTGATGGCCGTTTGAGGTCTTTTGTATTACATAGAATGCGTCCCGATGCTGCAGCCATTCACTACGTTTCCTTTTCTTAATGATCTTTATTTGATTCGATGTGTTACACATTTCTCTTCTTACGTCTCCGTGAGCGTTAATATTATTTATACTACCCCCCTAGCAGCGGGTAGTATTTCATACACGTTGAGCCATAGGTATGTTATAAAATCTATATGATAAGGCCACTCAAAAAAACAAACTTGTTTCTCATCACCGCGCGCATCAGAAAAAACGATTTTAGAAGATTTCATTTTTTTTTTTTTTTTTTTAAATAGATGAACCTTTTTTTTTTTTTTTTTTTTTTTCTTTTTTTAGATGAACCTTGATAGAAATTATGAAAGGTATGTGTATTTAGTATCAAATTAAAGCTCCTGTTATCAGGGATGCATTAAATGTATAGCCAGTAAAAATCTGGAAACCCCGCGTAAGCAGACACCCCGCGTAAGCAGCCACTTTGGCCCGGATCGGAGGGTGTCCGCTTATGTGGGGTTTTACTGTGTGTCTGCCATCTTTGATATAGCAAAAAAAAAAAAAAGCAAAAAAAAAGCACCCTCGTCATATTTTTCATGGCTTGGTGATGAGAAACAATTTTTTTTTTTAGTGGCCTAATGAATCTTCCGTCATTCTGGATGGACACTAACTCCTCTGAGAAACTCAAGGTACTGTATCTTCTGTTCTACTCCACCGTGGATGAAATATTGATTCCTGTGAAATGTAGATGAGAAACATCTTGATTCTGTAACGTCGATATACGATGCTAATTGTTTTAAATCAATTTGGGTCTAATAATAACTCAGACTATCGATATTTCATTCACAGCGGAATTTCTCAATGGACCCTCGTCGAGGGAAAAGTGAATATTTGCTCATCTCTATTCTCTAGATTTCCAGGTTTGAATCTTAGATCATTGATAGTTTTAAGTCGGGTCTGTGACAATCTGCGTCAATCGGGTCGATGTACGCACTTCACCAACCCAATTTTATTACCTTTCCCGACACGTTGAGCATTACCACCATGTCAGACATGACCGACTGTCCCCGACCTTAAGATTTCGATGTACGCACATTCACCGACTGATCCCGATTCTTAGTAGGCCGTTTAAATATAGATAATGAAATGGAGAAAAACTCACAAAAAACCAAACACAGTTGTTTGTATTTGAAGGTGTTATTATTCAGTCAAGATGACAGTTGGTGTACATGGTGGTATCAGCATTTGTCACGACGTTTCGTGTATGTTAAATACACTTCATCAGGTGATCAAATATAGATAATACCAAGCCCCCAGTCCGATTTAAGAGTGCTTTATATCGACGTGTAGGGGTGACATAAGCGATTATAGATCTGAAAATCGTTTTCTGATATCTTAAATAGAACAGAAGTTATTAAACTTTGCATTGTTGCCTATATAGACTTATCCCCGGCCCGGGGCCCAGTCGGACCCGGCTACTGTCCGCTCTCTTTGATCTCATACCGTGTCATTTACGAGGTTATAAAAGAAGGAAGTGTCATTGGGAATAGTGGGTATGTCGATGTCTTATATGTATAAGACATCGAAATTATATTCCCAACTCTCACCGAGCCGATGGTCGGGATGAATCGGGAACAAATTTCGTTGTCTTGTAGGCTTAAGGCATGTTGGTGAGCATGGAAACCCAATGGGTTTGTGGCTTACCGACATCACTCATGTGATATTTTTTCCAATCTTTTTAATAGCAACTTGATTCAATATTTATATAGAACTGCATCGAGAATCGTATAAATAGACAATACTCCACGAGTTTGGCTGGGCCGCAATCATCATCGAGGCGAAGCCAAGTGACGATTATGGAACAGCCAAATGAGTGGAGTATTGTCTATTTTACAATTCGAGTGTGGTTCTGGATTTATCTTACCCCTTTCTATGACATTAAATGTCATCACAACTTCAGAATAATCAGAATATACTTAGCAAATTCATTACGCCACGGCCGTGGCGTAGTATTGTCACTTTACCAGGGTGATCGTTGAGTATATTTTTCTAATGTTATTCCCATAGCTAAACTTGTACCAGGGGTGAGATAAACGTTACAGTCATACCATTCAAAGATTTCTTGTTATGATAGGTGTTTGTTGATATCTAGGTTCTTGCCAAAGGTAGCCCCTGGATTATAAATTATTATTGAAATATTTTAATGGACCTAAACCATAGAAATTGAGCAGTTGCAGGTTAAATCTATTCTGATCTCGGATGACCGTATATCTAGGTATTAGATGTGCTACCCTGTGACTGTATTAATCCATAGGTCAGCTCGTCTTTTGGATGATAACTAGGTGATCTAGTAACCCCTAATCACCCAAGTCCAAACACAGCAACTTTGATAAAACGAAGTTTTATCGATAGTAAAACTATACACCGAGGGAGACCCGAGCTCTGCCCCGAGAACAAGAGGCTTCAAAGTACCTTAGCACCGAGTGCTAAGTAGCATGAGGGAGCTGGATATTGTTAACCAAAGTTAATGATCTGAGTTCAACCACCAAAACGATACTGAAAACCACACAGAGAATAAACTACAAACGACAAAAATGTGTCCCAGAATTGTCTTTTGGGCCATAGTGTAATATGATGAAATATGAAATAATGTGTTGTAAGCATAACATGTTTTGACAATTAGAGTAACCTAACCTCTTGCAAGGTGTCATATATGAATATATGTTCATTTACAGAATATTTTCTGTGTTGTCATACAACACTGAATGGAGCAAATCGTCCAGGGGCCCGTTTAATGATCTAGGATCGTACATGTAGGCCCTTTTCTGTATGCCATAGAGACCTAGGGACGATGTGGGTCAACTTTATTCAACATTTATGGGCGATCTCATGGATGGCTTAGACTGACAGCAAACAAACTTGAATTTTATAAAACGATAACCCTTGCACGAGGCACAGAAAATGGTCTTCATGTACGATCCTAGATTATTCAACGGGCCCCTGGATGTCGTTTATCGTTAGCAGTATCGTATCGTCCAGCACCAGCACAAGAAATGATCGAACTTTATTCAACAGCCCCTGGGTTTTCATAAGCTGATTTATGTAATAGGAGCAAACCTGTGGCACTTATGTGCACGAGCAACCGCCACACAGCTGGGACTAGCATCCCATCTCCTCTAGGGTAGAAGGAACACACCACAACTTGACAACCCCAACCCCTACAGAAATATTAGTTTCGAGATCCCTGGCACATTTATTATTTTTGTAGAGTACACTGAAGAAGAATTTCTCCAGTGGAGTGGGGGTAATACAAATAGCTGGAAAACAGGATAAATTCAAATAAATATAACGTACAGATGCTATAAACCGAGGTTTAATTGCTCTTCCAAAGGTCAAAAATAGACCACAATACAAAGAGAGCATCACATTCATGAAGCAAGTCTTTATTTTTATCCTACCCCTAATATAAAATCCCATAGGCTTAACATTGAGTTTCCGTATGCCATGCTGACTGGCATACAGAGTGTTATATGCCAATAGTAGCATACAGAATTGTTAACACATAATTTTCCAAAATCGAGGACACTGGGTAAGATAAAATCAAAACCTGATTCGTTTTAATAGTGGCCACCACATTCCACTCCAGAAGTTTTGGCTCCGGACTTCACTCGGCTTCGCCTCATGAAATCACTATGCCAAACTCCAGTCGTGGCATACGGTGGCCAAGACTAAAACTCATCCAGTTTTACGATAGAACTGCCAAGACCCAATAGTATTGTATAATATTCTCCTCATATAAACCTATATCTGATAATTATGGGTGTGGCATCTATTAGGCATAATTAGTAATTACTATTATTATTATCTTTCTTGTTCGGTTAACTTCTTACATCATAAATCTATGATTCACCCAGAAAGCACCTGCGTATCTCGACACGACTGAGACTGCTTAACTTATGTGAAGGTGAAACCGATTGTGTGCAATACTCCCACACTTAAGATGTTCAAAAAGTTAACTAAATCGATCCTGGAAGAAAGCATACCTAGTTAATAGTCGACTCTAAGGCCCGGCGTCCACCTAGTACGATAGAATCGTAGACCTCCCGATATGGCATCGATACAAAATGTTAAAATCGGTGCCATATCGGGAAGGTGCAAAATTGTAGACATATGTTTAGACATGCCAATCCACCACGCATTGCATGGGGGTTTTATCGGTGTCTAATCGCAGAAACGTGGTCAACTGCCCCAATATTAGGTTACCTTCCGACGCGATTTTGATTTTTTATCGGGAGGTGCATCGTAGACCATATCGCTGCCATATCGTAGTAGGTGGACGCCGGGCCTAAATCCCAAATCACTCCCCTACTGATATGCTATGACCGGTCTTACATTAGAATAATACATACGATTGGTATTACTACTATACTATACAACAACAATGGTAATGGGTAAAAAATGCTGTAAATGGTGAAGACCTCCTGTTATATGGTATGTGAAGGAGTCTTAAAATGCTTGCTTGGTACTTGTTGATATATTTTGGCACCTGAAGAAAACCAGCAAAAGGCAAGTCCTCTGCTGACAGGTCGCCACCCTTATTGATATGTGTCAACTATTCTAAGGAGATGGGAAACCAAAAATGGAATCGACGATATTAGTACCAATAAAGGAAATTTAACAAAAAAAAAAAAAAAATGTCGAAGAACTCGGTACGTTAAGCACACCTGAAGAACTCAGGACGGAATCCATTCAGCCACCCTCACCTGGTCTTCATATAATACCCTTTCGGTAATGTTCGCAGACTTGGTCTGACAGCAACAGGTGACTAGTGTTCCTGTATATATATACACCTGTGCTTCCCTATAAGTGGTGCCTGTCACAGTGTCCTATGCTCACACCTGTTGACGAATAAACACACCTTTGTTTTCTAGGAAAACTCTACCGCTGTCCAAAATACACAAATGCCAGGTAAGAAAGGCATACATAACAGGATCATCCCTAAGAGCTATGTATCAAAGCCGATATTCCTCACCACATTTATTTGAATAAACCCTTGTTTTTTTTTACAATTTCGATGGAGGAGTGCATTATGTGTCATAAGATATTTCACAATTTATCCCAGAAATTGCCAACATGTCCCATCTCTGCTAGTTAATCAAGGGATTCTGGTGGATTTAGCACCCATAGCGAGATCCACACGTAGAGACCATTGTACCTGAGACGAGTGTACCTCACATATTTTCCCTAGTCTCAGACAATTCTCCTGTGGTTCAAAAATTTCATTAACTCAATGGAAAATGGCGAATTTGATTCACATGGAAGGACACACCTGGTATATAGTCCTAGACATAGTCCCAGGGAACACACACACCAGGGACCTGTTTCAGTTGTCTCGTGACATTAGGCCTAGACAGACATCAACAGCGGCACCAACAGTGCAAGCAACAGCAGAAAAAGACTAGCAAATATCTGAAGATCGAAGTGGCCAATCTTCTTCATATTTGGAACGATTATAGATTATATGCATCCCCTACTCATATTAAAGTGTCATTGCTTAATTCCTATGAGAAGTGAGTAAAACTCCGTGTGTCATCGACTGCAATCTTGTGATCTGTCCTTATGGTGTCACAGACGCCATCTAGACATGTGACGAAACTACTGAAACAGGTCCCAGGACTCAAGTACCAATGGGCTGAGGAGTGAACCTGTTCTGTGGCTTCCTTTTGTCTAGGTAGGGTACTTAGTCAGCGACTCAACAGTGGGCATATTTGTCTCACCAATATAAATTTTTTAATGTGATTAAAATCAAAATCTCCTGAGTTCCTGTACCTCATAGGTTTAAGCGGGATTCACAAGATGGGATTTACGTACCTCACAGGGTGTTCGTCCGACAGAAATCCTGCTGAGATTTTCTACTTCAACACAATTTGCCCGTCTAAATTGCAGGGTTCCATTTCCCTGAGGCATGTGGTTTTTTTACCCTGCAATTGTTGGCGACATTTACCCCCCAAAAGGAACAGAATCTTATCAGATTTTGTACCCTGTGAGATACATGACTCTCACCTTGTGAATTCCACTTAATCGTTAGACAATTGTAGTGGAAAACTTGTCTCAGGGAAATGAAACCCTATCATTCAGACGAGAAGATTATGTTTCAGTAAATAATCTTAGCAGGATTTGTCTCACGCAGTCACCCTATGAGGTAAATAAATTTTACCGTGTGAACTCTACTTTATAGCAATGGCTAACAATACTTACAGTTCTGGCATATTAAACTCAAAGAAAGGACCTTGATAGGATTGGCAGGACGAATCATATCAACAAGGCATAACGGGTATTCATCGGGATATTTCTAAAGCTCAGCTTCATTTGCAGGCACAGGAAAATGTCCATATTCCCTGACTGATTAGAACTGTCAGACTAATTTCATTGTCTCAAAAATGATAACTATGTCATCGAGACTTCATTAGAAAGTATGAGTTATTTCCGTTTTAATCAACAGGTAATGTGTTCTCACATGTCGGGGGGGGGGGGGCTTTACGAGAATATAAACACTTTATACATCATGTATGTATTCAATAAGTAACGTTTAGCATTGATCATGATTGTACCTTGAGGGCGTAGCTATAGCTAATATGTGTAATGATGAATATTGTTCTATTGCCGGAGTGTTGTTAACAATGCCCCGGAGGCCTTCTTCTGAAAACAATAGAGTGGGAGTCATACTATCGTCTGCTCGTTTGATATTACGAATTAGCAAGCTCTGGGATAATTAGATTTTTTTTCAGCTTTTATTTATACTGTAGGATCTACGTAGGGAGCTAGTCTTTGTATTCTGTAGGCTCCAGTGGCCACATACATTTTTTTTGATCCAAATTAATGTTCATATCTTCTGAGATATAAGTATCTCAGGTAACATAGATGGTATTCAGGTTATATTCAATCATCAAAGATATTGCTAGCTTAATAAAAAAAAGCAGTGAAACACAACTGGTGATATTTACAATGTGGGATGAGAATAATCATTTAGTATTATTTCTTTAACATTTCATGTGGGTGGAGCAAGGATAATAGGGATATTACAAATTGCTTCATGTAGTACATTTATTAGTTATTATAGTGATTTCTTTGGACAATCAGGGTTTGTTTTGTGTCTTGTTTATAATAGTATCAGAGGAAGCAATCTGCTAATAACAGGAAGTGGAACTCTCCGGAAGTAGAACTCTCCCGCACTAGGGGGCGCCACCGAGACCCCTCGTTAACTAATTACATTTCAACTTTTGACAGCACAATGTCGCACAAAACCGTGACGTCATCAGAGAACGACAGACGGCACCCTGCTGTCAGTAATTAGGAACGGAATGAGCGTTGTGCTCTGGACTTTTGTCTCATGTCCTACTGAGGATGGGGAGCTGATTCAATACGGGCAAAGCCACCCGAGGCTGAGCGAATCTCCCTGCGACCTTATTGTTGTTATAGTAGTTATTATTCGGGAGGATTCTATGAGCTGCACACACGCTATATATAACTGTCATGCTGTGATCTCACTCTCAAAGCAGAGGTTTGGTACGGTCCGTGCCTCCACTACACGCACATGTATAGGGCCGGCTTTTCTTTTTAATATTTTTCTTTTCATATTTTTCTATTATATCAAAGTATTTATTGACAGCGAAGTCAGTGCGCACGCGATGTGTTTTGTTTACACTCAAAAGAGTGAAAAAAGAGTCCAATGTGTCCTCCCTCTCATCTAGTTTCACTGGTAGACCCAATTATACTAGAGGAATCTACCATTGCTTTACCACTTCTATAGTAATGTTTCTATGCAGTTCTCCATTATTTGATTTCACAGGTGAGGTCGCACGACCTAATGATGGTAACTACATCCAATAAGGCTTATAACATGAGGTATTTCAAAGTACCATTTTTAGAATCACTACACTCAGTTGCTTATTCCTAATATATTCGCCAGCCACTCAATTACATGTTTCATATATATACTCAGCCAATTTCGGTTTCGATTTGATGTTACTTTAAGTCGCCTGACTTTCTTACGCAATTCTATCTACATTCTTTATACGTTTTGGCTCCGAAGGAACTGTTTTGGTATCTTCCTTTCTAATCTTTCCAGAGTGAAGAGAGAGCATATATCAGCACATAAGACAAGCTGATTTTGGTATAAATATTTATTAAGGGATTCAGTTTGACATCGAGATTTTTTTTTTTTTTTTTGTGGAGGGGGGGGGGGGGGGGGATCAATATTATTTTGCAACGTCTCATCCCAATTAATGAGACTTCTTCAGGCAGTTAGGTTGTAACAACAAGAATGATAAGGGTTGTATGATAAGTAAGAATGACAAGGGGTTGGTGTCGAAAATGGTCAAAAATAGCATGATGTCATTTATGGACAGCCCTTTAGGGGAGCACTGCGTAACGGAGACTCTGTATGGAGATTGCACGCTCTCTGGGCCGTGGTAAGTCCTCTGCTGGGGTGAGTGGGTTTGCCCTCAACGCTTAGTCGATGATTTATGGAGGAGGACATGCATTTGAACAATGTTTCGTTTTCCTCTCAGCCAAAACGAAGCAAACATCTGCCATGACCAGCATCTCTATGTTTTAACCAGAGATATAGATCAAACGATGGAGGGATATACTTTATAATAAATGCAATAAACGATGATTTCGTAGACAGCCGGCTCTGTAAACCACTCAGGGCCGCCTGTCCACAAAAGCATCGATTATTGTCTATATAATCGATGGTTTTGTGGACAGGCAGCTGTAAACCACGAGGGGTTGACGCGTAGTGATACAAGAGCGCTAGCGAGTGTATTACGAGGTCAACCGCGAGTGGTTTACAGAGCTGCCTGTCCACAAACAGGGATGCCAGTTTGTAGGATTTCGCCTACATGTAGGATTTTCATTTTAGTCTCAAAGTGATGAAAAAAAATTCAAGAAATTGTATGTTTTGAGAACAAAAGAGACTCCAGGTTCCCTGAAATCTAAATCTTAGATAAACTTGTTCTGTAATCTTTCAAAATTCCGAATTTAGCTACCCCGAGTACACTCAGTTAGAGGCCTATGGATCCCAGTGCTCCAACCTAGAACTGTAGGATGGTAGGATTCCTGTAGGAAATGCTCCTACGGATAAGGTCAAACTTGAATACTGACTTCTGATTGGCTTAAAATATATGCCCAAGAATCTGCTAGGAGAGTGATGGGGATTCCCCATACACCCTGTGCGTATTAGGTGATACATAGACTGGCCTCAGTCCCCATGTAGGAATTTTTTCTGACCCCAACTAGCATCCCTGCACAAAATCATCGTTTGTTGCATTTATTATCCATCTTTTCGAATAAATTAATTGTCATATTGACGGGTATAACAACAGGAACTATTTCTTTGCTCTATAGCAAAAGGGACTATTTTTTCCCGTATATCATGGTTTTGAGGCCGTATACCACAGGTTTGAATCCGTATACCACAGTTATGGTATACGACAGGTTTTATACAATGGGTCGTTGTTTACTGAATCCCCATACATTCTCAATGGTGTCTTTATATACGATGGATACTAATGTCTATGTAACCGATGGAGAGATATACTGTAACCGATGGAGAGATATAGATCAAACGATGGAGAGTAGAGACAGAGAGGGAGGTTCCAGGCGTCTCTCACCATCTCAAGCCACACGTCTCGAGGATCATGATGAATGTGTTGTTTTAGTGGGCGGCGGAGGTCGGAGTCCGACTCGCTGGACGTCCACTCCACTCCGCTCCACCACTCAGCCCGCCCGCCCGTCCAGGTGCGGCACCTCCCGGCCGGGGCGTGGACGTGAGGCTCGGCCACCAGTCTCCAGGGCAAACTCCAGCATGTCCCTCCAGGCAGGGCCACTTGGTCATGGCCTGCTCAAGTGGGTGGGGGAGCTGGTGGAGTATCCCTGGCTGACTTTCTGAGAAAGCCTTATAATGCTGCTGGCTGTAGCCTTATCCTGTTGCATTTATCATATCGATACTGACTCTTCAGGCTCTATACCGGAACCGTTGGTGTGTGTCTAAATGCAGAAAAGGGGTAGGAATAAGGAGAATTCCAGGTATACGGTAATCAATCAGTGATATGTGATTGACCATATTTTAGAGCTGCCATATGTTGCTAAATGGCGTATTAGGTCCGGCGTCCACCTACTACGATATGGCACCGATATGGTCTACGATGCACCTCCCGATAAAACATCAAAATCGAGTCGGAAGGTTACCTGATATCGGGGCAGTTGATCACGTTCCTGCGATTAGACACCGATAAAAACCCCATACAACGCATGGTGGATTGGCTTGTCTAGACATATGTCTAGGATTTTGCACCTTCCCGATATGGCACCGATTTTGACATTTTGTATCGGTGCCATATCGGGAGGTCTACGATTCTATCGTAGTAGGTGGACGCCAGGCCTTACGATGCTAAATAAGTATTTAATATAAAACATGGGGTTTAAAAACTAAATTTCAATGTATTAAATCTGGGATTAAAGAAAGAAGACTTCAAGGCATTAGATAAACAATAATCGATGATTTTTTGGACGGGCGAACATAACACATGATTGGTTGACGCGTCGTAATACACGAGGGATAAGAAGACTTGAGTCAAGAGCCCAAACGTTATCTTTATAAGATGTGTGACCGTCTAGATTTCCTCGGATGAACTCAAATACAAGTCTCCTGTATGCAAATGAATAAATAGTGAGAGACCTAAGAGTAATATAGAAAGACATGGTTAGTGTGACTGAATGGAATCTGTTCAGAGATATTTTGAACAGATGTAATTCAGACACACTCACTATGTCTTTTTATTACTATATGCCGAAATTCGATTAAAATGCCATTTATGTACTTCAGTTATCAACCTATTTCAACCTCCGAAATAAGCAAGGCAGGTATGAATCACCGAACATTCACCTTGATGGATTGTTCACGGGTGATCACGTGGTACGGTGTGGCGTAAAAATATTTTACGCCACGGTGCGGCCGAACGGTATCTTTTCTCCTATCGCGTAAAAGTGAGACATTCGTGCACCGGTATATAGTAACATATAAAATCTCAACAGTTATCACTTATTTGTATGCGGTTAGTGAGTATTCTGTCCTGTTCAGTCAGTAAATATAGAAAGGTACTACACAGTTTCGTGAAATTAATGTAAATAAAGTGAATATTCTACCTTGTTCATTCAAGCAATATATAGATAGGTAGCAGACAGTTTCCCGAAATAAATATGCATAAAGAAATAGAAGCTGGTGCTATACCTTAGCGATACCTAAATGATGATGTAATGAGAATAGGTATGGATGGTCGGAGGGAACGGAACGGTTTATGATACATTTTATTACCCACCTAATACGGAGTCTCCATAGGAAATGTATAGGGCACCTGGAAACAGCTACTGGGAGATTCTTGCATGTCAGAATCTCCTGCAGGAGATTCCTGAAAAATAGTCCTCTCCATAATAAGGTTGAATCATCATGTATGTCGAATTTAGTTTCTTGAATGTTCATTCAATGCTAATTATTTAGAATCAATCAAAATAATCTTATTTGACTTAAGAAAATACACTTTGTATGCTAAAATCCCAGGTTAATGGCGAACTATATTATTGGTGTCAGTCTACACTGCCACACTTAACAGTGCTGTGGTGCCTGGAACTAAATGGCTTACAGAAACTTTTTAATCGCAATAGATTTCTGATTAATCTTGTAGGTGGGTAATAAATACAATAACGACTGGTTTTGTATACAAATGACTGTAATCTCCTCGTAGTTGACGACGTATTCCTATATACCTATGGCTGTACACCATATGCTTACACCACGTTCTGGGGGGTGGAGTAACTTATGGATACTACCCAAGGTTGCCGTATACTACCCAAGGTTGCCGTATACTACCCAAGGTTGACATTTAGATCAATCAGATTGTCTCTTACAAAATTCATATGAAAAGCGCAGTGGGGAGTAAACATAAAGTGTCAAGTTACTCGATAAGGTTGGATCTGGCTTCAGGTTTGATGGTGGATGAGCAAATAATGCTAATTATCATTATTAAACCACATTTGAAGGTATATAGGAATAGGGAAACCAAGTACCAGTGAAAGGAAGTCAAAATTACTCGGTAAGGCTTGGAAAAATTACTGCCCGCGGCCAAGGCCTTGGGCAGTAATTTTTCCAAGCCTTACATCGTAACTTTGACTTCCTTTCACCGGAACATAGTTTCCCTCTAATATCCTCGCTAATCGGTCGGATATTACTACGCGTCAACTACTCGGAGATTACGGCCGCTCGTACACAAAACCAGTCATTATTGTGTATTTACACTATACCTATGTCGTATATATACTGTAAATACGCACCGTTTCGCCATGTGACGTAAAATAGCGTACGGAGCACTGTTCTGTACGCGTCAACTTAAATATTAGTTGATAGGCCAAATTAAGTTACTCATTTTATCAATTTCGTATATATAGTAAATATAAAAGGACCCACCATGCTTGTACAAGCCTAAAAACTCGATAATAATTTACGGTTCGTACAGAACTCGGCATAAATGCCTCGTTCCATACGAACGGTAAATTATCATCTTGCTTTGTAGCTTGTACAACATGGCTAGGTCGTTTTATTAGAGCTGCTTGCACGTGCTAAATACACCATCTAGAGGTTAGAGACAGGGTTAGAGTGGTCACATTGAACTTTCAGTGTGCTTCCAGAAAACTATCCCTTTACTATCTGTGTGCTATTCACTGTGATATTAAGAAGAGAGCAGGGTGCCAGTGTCTCAGGGTCTTAGAGGTGTGCCCAGCTGACCATCACCAATCACTCAAGACCGAAATACCTCATGACCCACTTGTGCTTGATCTGTTTGGATCCTAGATAGGCAGTTGAAGAAATGGCAAGTTGACTGGGTGCAAGTGTGTTATAGAGAAGGATCATATACTGAATCTAACCCAAAACTTTCAATTGTTATTCATTTATAATTGCACGCTCATTCATCAGTGATGAATATACTATTAGCTCCTAGTATAAGTACGTATTTGATCTGGTCAACTGAGGTCGGATGGTAATTTACTGCTCAGATGGACGGTTATTCAATCTCTGACCCACTCCAATTCAACGTTATTTAGGTCGGTGCCAATGCATGTCGGTTAATCAGCTATTGCTCATTTGTGGGCAGGGACTCATTTATGGTAACGTTGACCTTGATTAAACTTGACCAGGTGAATTGAAGGTATATCCTACAATACACAGTGGTACCACCTTTTCAAATACTGACAATCATCAGTTAAATTCGGTTCCTTTAACTTAATTCTAATACCAAATAAGCTAAGTGCAACATACGAGAGAGTTGGACCGAACCCAATAGGTTAATTATTCTAATTTACACTAGACTGATTTATATCGGAAATGTACTGAAAAATATAGTTTTCTTCAATTCATTCAAAAACAAAGACGGTGACCTATGATTTTGATATCCCACATTTGCTGTCCACATGAATAATTAGTCAGGAGATGGACAAGTGTATCGGTTCTTCAATCTAAGTTTTTTTCATAACAGTTTTTCAATCTAAGTTTTTCCATAACAAGAGGGAAAATAAGGCGCCATATAAAGAAAATCATGCTCCATTAACATCTCATCTGCAACGATGTGGAATAGAGGGAAACTATGTTCCGGTGGGAATAAGTCAAAGTTACTCGGCCAAGGCCTTGGGCAGTAATTTTTCCAAGCCTTACCTCGTAACTTTGACTTATTTCCACTGGTACGTGGTTTCCCTATTCCTATATACCTTCAATTGTCGGCTAATATCGATAAAAACAGAACGTCTCTGAACGTCAACCTAGGCAGTAAACGTCAACCTGGGCAGTAAACGTCAACCTGGGCAGTAACTTCAACCTGGGCAGTAAACAAAAGTTATTCCACCCCCAGCAGCGTTAAGTAATCATAGGTTGTTCGCTCATAGGTATATAGGAATATTTACTCTGTGACTGAGAGGAATACTGATTGTATTAAAAACAACCAAAAACAACTTTATTTCTCAATATCAATCAAGATAAATCATATCATCATATGGATTGATAACATTTTATTTTTGTTTCTACCCGTTGTATCCTCCTTCAAACTCCAGTCAAATCACTTGAAGGCAGATCGGACAATTTAGCTTGAAAATTAAAACCCATGTCAATTACCTGAAAGTTGAATATAATGATCTCAAAGTGTTCGTGCTAGTTTCTGCTTTATATAGATTCAAATGATGATAATATTATAATAGAATATAGAGACATTCTTAAAAGTTGTCACAACTCTAGCTTTGCTGACATGGGTATGTCGATCCTTTTATGTGCAAAACTCCACATCCTGTATCGAATCATTCAGTCATCCTACTCCGAATGGGGTCTAGAGGGACAAGAGTATCATAGCAAAATTTTGAAAGCCAGTTGAATTTTGTCAGAACAAGCAGCAAGAATACAGGTTATGTCCCCCAAATAGGGGATCCAGACTGTCAGCTACCTGGTGCCTGATTCATAAACCAACAATGGCTCTGTCCCCCTACTGTGTCAAAATATCATTTGACCTAAAACTATAATGAAGTATCAGACAAAAGAGGAACTTTTAATAACATCCATTATTGCTTTTTGAAGCGGATTGTCGTGTAGTTGATTAGGAGATTGTATTAAAACGGTTACCCTCAGACGTTACTGAGGGCGAGACTCAATCACTTGAGGTGAATGAGGCAATTGGTTTTCCTTTTTTGCAATGCTCGACCCATAACAAAACAGAAAGGTGTACGCATTTTGATGAGTTTTAAATCGGATACTTTTAATCATGATTTGAAAAAAGTAGAAGACTGTGATATTATTATGAAAGGATTAGAAAGTAACGTTTGTTTTTAGGGTAATGCAGAAAAATACAATTTCATGTGATAATGGTTGGAGTTATATCAGAACCTGTTTGGCTGTTAATGAATATCATGCAGTGTGAAATAATTAAATGAGTATAAATAAACCACATCCACTGATCACCAATGATTAAGCCCCTCCAGTCGAGAGTAAAGCATCTTGGATACACATAGAAATGCTATGACACTAAGCTAAAGCACCTTCGCTTTGGGAGCTTCATCCCTCCTGATTAGAACTTTACGATGATTACTTGAAGCCGTTTGAGGAACTTTGTACCAGTTATTATATACCTATAGAAGTAACACCGAAGCTTACCAGTCAATCCTATCCATGTTGTATTAAGAGAAATTGTGATTACTGAACCCGTAGGAGTGGCTGTTCGACTTCTTTTGATGCCATCATTATTTATAGCAACAAAAGGCAGGGAATGACATCACTGTAGGCTCAGCCACTACATTTTCTGATTATCATATTCCTAAATATTATATAGCAACACAAAAAGAGCTTACACTCTTTGCACGACGGAGATACTTAATAAAACTATACCTCATCCCTCTGCCATTGGCATCGGCTTGTCTGAACAAGAATGTTACCGCATAGTTGTGATGTACGAAGACAGTAAGCCAGTTTTCTTATAGTACCCCTTAACCGAACAGCTATTCTTTGTGTATAGAAAATATTAGAAAGACCATATTACGATCGTGATGCAAAATGTATCAGAATCTAAGAACTGTACTTTATGATGTTGTTTTCATAGTGTATCTTTGTATGATTGTTGCAGTTGAATATGACCGAATAAAGAAAAGCGGAGAAGTCAATGTTATCTTCATAGTACGATCATCATCAATAACGCATCATATTAAATCAACTATATATATATTTTTTTAAACTATTAATCGTATAGCAGGTTTAAACTCTATAAGGCCCGGCGTCCACCTACTACGATATGGCTCCCATATGGTCTATGATGCACCTCCCGATAAAAAATTCAAAATCGCGTCAGAAGGTCCGCTAATATCGGGGCAGTTGACCACGTTTCTGCGATTAGACACCGATAAAAACTCCATACAATGCGTTGTGGGTGGGCATGTCTAGAAACATATGTCTGCGATTTTGCACCTTCCCAATATGTCTCCGATATTTGCTTTTTGTATCAGTGCCATATTGGTAGGTCTGAATTTCAATCGTAGTAGGTGGACGCCAGGCCTTATGCATGGAAAAACTCTATACCATGTATCCAAAGCTATTCAAATAAATCAATAAATCTTCCGTATACACTGGCTCAATTTTGTGAAATAGTTATATGGACTTTAAAAACAGTAATAATAAAGTATTAGAATAGATTGAATCCATGGCAGACATTTCTCAGGGCTTAGGGCTAGGTGGCAGTGTAATCCTTCCTCCGCTCTCTGCAGATGTAACCGACAGTCATTTACCTTTTTAATGGTAATCATCTCAGGCCCTGAGGTAGGGATCGGCTTTCAGGGAACAAGATATTTGAATGACTTTCTTCCGTAAATTTTAAGTGAAAAGTTTACAGATTATAAATCAACTTCCGAGGTAACGCGAAATCAATCTCAGATTTCGCTCGACTCAAGATTCGCAGTATTGTGATATATGAGGATTGACTATGAATCTGAGAAATAATTTTGATATGGTGAATAGAAAGAGCATCGTATTTGCAGATATTGCTACCAATGGATTCTCACTTGGTTTCCTTGTTTTATCTCACCTCTGGTATTTCCCCCCATAGACTTAACATTGGCAACTCGTACCCAACGCCCTTGAATATTAAAAAAAACCTCATTGGGGGATTATGTCACAAATGTTAGCCACTTAGTCAATGTGAGGGGTGACGTAAATTCAGAAACCTATTCAAGTTTACGATCAGAGCTTGATCTCATCTTGCTCGAGTCGTTACATAATTCACGAGGCTTCGACTCGTGAATTACTATGCCATTAAAACTTGATGGGATATGAGTTTTGACCGTTAACTTTCAGAGGTTTCCTCTATAGTACGTTGACCTTTGTTAGAGAAATGACTAATTTTGCCAAAATCTTTTGCAACTGCTAAAAAGCTAAAGCCACCGGGCTTCCATTGCACACCAACGCGCCTTACGACACGCTCTACGACGCACAACTGTATCGAATTAAATGGACGTCGGGGTGCATCTGGAGGTCCGAATTCTGCCTCGTTGACGGTGGGTTCCAGGCATTTATCATAGCCTGGAATAAACGTCCATAGGCTTAACATTATGAACTCGTTCTCAACAGGCTCGCGAGTACGGTAACTCATTCTCAACGGGTGATAAACAGATAACTATTTCCAGGGTAAGGTAAAATCAGAAACATGTTCGTGCTTGTTCCCGATTTGCCATCTCGTTTGGAGTGCTTCAGAATATTCACTCGGCTATCCCCTCGTTCATATTACTGCGCGGTCCAAACTCGATGGCGAACAAGGACACAGACCAAACACTCATCAGTTTCTTTATTAATATGTCTGAATAGTTAGATACATAGATTTTCTGGTTTGAGACTATGATATGAACTCTCATTCTCTAAATCTAAATAAAAGCTTTAAAAAAAACAACACCGCAGATGTGGTAGCATGAAGACTTCATGACATCGATGACAAATTTATGATGTAGAGTCAAATGACCTGCTAGTGCAAATGCAATTGCTACTAAGATCTTTTATCTCGTCCAGGTACACATATACCCCCCCCCCCCCCACCCCCAAAAAAAACCCACTTTTGCTTTGATTAGAGGATATAATACGATTTGGTTCATGATGTTAGGATGATGTCTGCTGATTTCAACTCTGTGTGGATCGAGTATATTTTCCTTTTTCAGATGTCTACTATGACTTCATGGGATAAGACACTTGTATCAGGAAAGATAAGACACTTGTATTAATATGGCTTTAGCACATGGAGTAGTATGGATGTAAAATTGTTTATGTTTGAGAGAATACATCAACTATATATTTTATTTGCATAAGGAAACAATGAAACTCTCGTGTAATTTGTATGGTTATTAGTATGGAGCATTGCTTGCTAAAAAAATATCTTTTATCTCAAAGAGAGAAACATTTGCTGCGAAATATGTAACTACATTGTCTTGGTTAAGTTGACATTTCTTACGTAAAGTTTGTTGCCTTGTTAGATTGGTCCCAGGAAGAACGCCTTATAAAAAGGCGATTGTATCAAATCCATTTTTCCTGAATTAGAAAAAATAATTGTACAATGTCTGATTTGTAAACAGCCCCGGATGTAGCCATTTGTTGTAATAGAAGACCACCAACCTTGGTGAATTAACTGCAATTTAAAAATCGAATACCCTCTGCTTTGGCTAAAGTGATAGTGGAAATTTGCTTTCTAGACTAGATACAGATCCAAATATATTATTAGGGAAGGAAGCGAGTTCTGCTGAGAGACCATGGAAGATGGAAACAAAGCCTTTTTTTCTAACGAAATCGTTTGAATAACGCTGGTTTAAAATGAATTGAAATGAAAGACAAATTATCAACATCTCCTCTGAAAATATAACAGACGGGATCCTTTTAAAATATTTCATTAAATACGAACAGAGTTAGACTAGTTTTACTGCTTCTCATCAGGGTCTCCTCCAAGTGGTCTGTATGACAAGTTCCAGTGCTAGTAGTATAAGTTCAGTCCTTTTTTCAATAGCTATCCCATACATGTAATTTACCCCATTGACACAGGAAAGTATGATATTTGCTCTCTTATTTGACACCAAGATCAAGCGGACTGGCCAAGGAAAAATAATTTGAATTTTCATAGTCTGGTATTGAGTTGATCTGTGTGCTGAGTCAGCTCTATCCCACAGTGCATCTGACATTATTAACAGTATTAACCTTTACTATATACCCATGCCGTATTTACTGTAGATACGTACCGTTTTGACATATAACGTTAAAATACTGTACTGACCGCTAGTCCGTACACTAAAATACGGACCACCTTTTCACATGTATTTTGTACCCAAACTTACTGTAACTCTTTCGGTTCAATAAATAGAGCGAAATTAAAAAAATAAAATAAAATACGGACCACCTTGCCATACACGTTTATTAAGATATCGGTTGTTAAAAATAAAAATCAATGATTAAAAAAAAAAAAAGGGTATATAGTAAATATATAACATCCAACCATGCTTGTACAAGTCACAGAACTCGATGATAATTTACGGTTTGTACGGAACTTGGCATAAATGCCTCATTCCGTACAAACCGTAAATTACCATCTCGTTCTGTCACTTGTACAGCATGGTCAGGACGTTCTATATACTTACTAACAAGCCATGCTCCCTTGTGTTCAAGGAAACCATCGGGTGGGAAATGTACCTAACATATGGTACTCAGGGCGTTCTCCACCAGTGTTACTGTCTGAGATGGTAAAGCAGTAGAATTAATGAAGTGAGTCCAAGGCAAAATTTTTTTTAATTCATTAAGGACAAAGCACATTCACCCAATGGGCGCTCTTCCAGGTACCATCATAGTAAAAAAATTAACAGTTGCAAATACGAGACACAACACAGTGTAGACAATATTAAATCCGGTAGGTTTGGCATATTCCTAGATTTCATGTTTATATATATCTGGCTTGAATAAGTTTTTTAATTTTTAAACATGTAATCAGGTCATATGACTCTGCTTAATTGTTTAAAGACTAGCAATACATGTTCATAGCCAGACTAACAACCATTAAATATATCGGTTGCCATCTACCTTATGACTGCCTATAGAAATTACAGGGACGTATACATACAGACACTTAGACAACACAAACCACACCAACAAACAAATATATGTTTTTACGCTCATTCATACCCTCACAAATGACTTTTCTTGATTAATTCACCCAGATCGAGATATGACGTTCCAAGCTGGTATAGTGGTAGATTTCATGACTAACTACATTGTAGTAAAAATGCATAGATCTTTGTGAAGTAAGTAAGAAAAACAGGGATCTAGGGATCTGCGCATTGATAATTTCAGTTAACAAGATTAATTTGACCCTGTTCTTAAAGTCAGTTTTTAATACCGCTGCTTGCAAATCTGCCGATAGTCAATTCCATATTTTCATGCACCAATGCTCCAGCTACAAGCTTTATTGCTGATGCTACTTCAATGCTGGTTAGCTGCAGACTATCTAGTACATTCAGATGCTAAGCTATGTGATTACTTGGGGTTAAAACATGGGGGCGACCATATTGATTGTAAATAAGGGATGCCCTTCGCAGAGTGTTATGCAGAACGAGCTTGGCCGGTTAGGCCAAGGGAAAGTCCACGCTCTCAATAGAGAAATAGCAAGGTTAGGCCTGGCGTCCACCTACTACGATATGGCTCCGATATGGTCTGCGATGCACCTCCCGATAAATAAATCAAAATCGCGTCGGAAGGTCACCTAATATCGGGGCAGTTGACCACGTTCCTGCGATTAGACACCGATAAAAACCCTTGAGATGCATGGTGGATTGGTATATCTAGACATAAGTCTACGATTTAGCACCTTCCCGATATGTCTCCGATATTTGGTTTTTGTATCGGTGCCATATCGGTAGGTCTAAATTTCTGTCGTAGTAGGTGGACGCCAGGCCTTAACTCTAGGACCTTCTGCCTTATAAATCTCTGTAAGGAACCCCTATCCATTAACCAAAGGAGGGGAATGAGACCATTAAGGAAAATCTCTTTTAAGGGATTAACCTTAAAATCTGATGTTGCACATCAAATACCGCCTACATAATACGATAAAACCCTTGCTGATAATTCTAAATA
Source organism: Alentia gelatinosa (assembly GCA_950022655.1). Taxonomy (NCBI): domain Eukaryota; kingdom Metazoa; phylum Annelida; class Polychaeta; order Phyllodocida; family Polynoidae; genus Alentia; species Alentia gelatinosa. The sequence goes on from OX465580.1 coordinate 128,295,617, forward strand.
CGACAGCATAGATTGATACCAGCAGCTTTTAACCCTTCAAAGAAGTCATGTGAATGACTGATGTAATCACCCTTGGTCTGGGTGTGCGTGTCCGGTTTTGCTGAATCGGATGAATTGAGTAAAATGCGACGTTTGCATGAGTGTAATGTCGAAATTGTCGTCTGCTCGCCCAGATTGCTGACACTGAGAAAAGCCGTCTGCAGATCACTGAGAGTTGGTGATCAGGGACCTGTTTCAGTAGTTTCGTGACATGTCTAAACGGTGTCTGTGACAACGTACAGACAGATCAACACAAGTTGCGGCACTTAGGACAAGACAGACCTCAAACACGGTGTGACCGATTTCAAAAGTATTAGACACTTACCCTAGGAATTCAGCAATGAAAATTTAATACGAATAAGGGGTACATATCACCTATAATCCCTTCAAATATGGAGAAAATTGGCTGCTCCGATCAGCTGATATTTTACATCAACTGTGACATGCGTTTTGAAACCCGACACAATTATTTTCACTGTTGCTTGCACTGTTGGTGCCGCTGTTGATGGCTGTCTAGGCCTAATGTCACGAAACTACTGAAACAGGTCCCAGAGCCGCAGACGAGGACCGCCGCCATCAACCCATTAGCAGCGGCATCAACACACCCGATCTGGTGATGCCTCAATGCATCACCAGTCCAGATCGGGTGATGCCTTGAGGCATCATTTTCCAAGATTTACTAGATTATTGTTTTTGGTAATAAATTAGAAATCGATTTATCAATCGATCGTATCGCTATATTCACGCGGTACCGCTAATTTTTATAATGCGATAGCGATACAACAATGCAGGGGCACATATTGAATGAAACAGGGGAAGATTCATTAGTTCTTCAATTAAATACAGATGGCACCATAATTTAATCTGATCTGACACCTGGTGGTTTGGGATAGCTATTTCCTGTAGGTAAAAGAAGAAGGGGCAGGGGTTGGTGGTGCCACCATGGATCGTTATTTGAAATATCAGATAAGGCTGTATTTAACCTACAGCGATACGATCCGCAGTGCTGTGAAGGTCCGTGTAAAAAGTATCGCTAAAAGCCATATTTTACGTGGCGATGCGCCTATGCGATTACAACGCGATCCGCAAAATTTCAGGAGCAACGTTTTGGCCCTCGGATCGCTTTTCTGCGATACGCAGCTCTGTCGTAATCCTGGAGCAACGGGGCCCAGGTGGGGCCACTGTGTATTGTAGGATATGCCTTTAAGGGTTCTCGGCGTGCTTTGAGTTGGTGAGAATGAAAGCCTGACCCCCACCCTAACACTTGGTAAGCTGAGTGAGCAGCTTTTAGTTTCGGTATCTCGATTTTTTTCATCTTCCTGATTGACAAAAGGTGCCCGCGGGGTATAGTTTGTCAAATCCATTCCAGTCTTGATTGCGGTCACGCCATTTCTTGTGTGAAGAAATTGGCAATGTTGAATAACATTTTAGTTATCAACTTAAAATATCAAAAACGGTTTGGAAAGTTATTAATTGGAGGTTCCACTCATTGTGTTTTAGAAATAAAAATATGTGCCATTTTTTTCAACTGGTACACAAATAAATTGAACTCTGAAAAGCAGTGGAAAGAGGCCGATGGCTATACTCTGTCCCGTTTGATGTAACAATTTTTTTAAAATCATTTTATTAGGGTTGAGAATATCTGTACAGAAAAAAAAGGCTCGGCGAGCCGTTCTGCCGCCCGGTCCCTTTATCATGGGGGTAACATGTTCTCGTAGGCTGAGACTAGATTATGATAGACATAATTGTGTAATTATGACCTTTGCAGAGCTAATAATGAGAAATGATATAAATGACATCTAATCAAGTTGTATCAGAAACATTCTTAGCAGGTTATACAAACCTATTCATGGTTTTGTTTTGTCCCAAAGGAATTATAACTTTTTTTTGGTGTTGCACGTGTGGATTTAGTAGTTGTAACACAAGCTAATGACTGAAAATAAAATGCTTATGTTACTCGTTGGATAGCGAGGTTTGCTAAAAAGCAGCCAGCAAACTGTGAGGCACTCGCTTGATAATCCTGCTGATATTCATCATTCTAATTCATCATTAATACAATAATCATGAATGGCCACTACATACTGAACTGTACATGTCTTAACATCAACTTGAATTAATTGTGCATTCACAAAGTTTTTTTTATATCATACAATGAATTGAAAATATTCAATTCTAATAGATTCATTACTTCTTGATAATTTATTAACCATATGACGTATTTTTTGCGGATTTTCTGTGTGTTTAGCAGGCAAAGCGTTTTTAACAGTGAGTTCTGATGGTAATTGATATTTTTATGACTGATTCTATATAATCAATACTGAATGAACATTGAAGAAATCTATTTCATAGTACAAACTGATTTGACCTAAATTTGGATGGGACTTTTTTTTCTCCAAATATTCCGACATGCCAAAATCTCCTGGTACCTGATTCCATGTGCTATCCATTACCCATGGAGATTTTGTAACAGGTGGATATTGCAATTAGTGAGACGATTATATCACTCATCATACCACAATCATAATTATGGGATCATATAACGCTGCCTCATTTGATCTCTTCAGAATTGGGTTGGTCGTTAATCGGTACTTGGATGTATTGTTATTCATGAATAATATGATATTTATATTCACATGGTTCACGAACATCCTACTTAACTGTATTTATACCCAAGGTCACACTAAGAGTCATATATAGTTTCAAGTCGTGCTTCCAATCTAGCTATTAGTGATATTGATAGTTTTTATCTACAGCGTCTTGATTCACCTTTGTTTTGCTGCTTTACCGATAGAAATAACATTTATATTCTTTGTCGAGCAGTCAAGCAAATTCTATCAGTATTGTTCCACCGGTTTAACATTGAATGTATTTAATCATTACATGCCTAACAGAGTTGAGCGACATCCAGGTAAAATAAACGTTTTAAAAAAAGTATCTTTCATTGGGACAGGTTTGGCAGATATTTCTCACGACAAGAGGAAATGATATTGAGCTACAGAATGCTAGAACAGGTATTTTTATTTAGACTGGAGTGAAGCCGTAGGTGGTTTTAACTGCCTCCTATCTTCCCGGCGCTCCAGATGTTAGAGGTTAGAATGATAGAGTAAATAAATGTTTCATTGACCTATAAATGGCATCAACGATCTTTTTCTTGGGAAAATCCTCTTTCGGAACTACTCATGTAGGAACTTAATGGAGAAAATCTTTACAGAACAGATAAAGTCTTTAAAAACAACGGAGGAAATGTTATTACTACTAGTAAACTAATCTATCAGTACGCTCCAGTAGCCATAGTCAGTATTGTTCGTTGGGACTGGGTTTTTAAACCATCATTAATGCAATTGATTTGAGAATGGAGACGGAAGGAGTATGGCTGCATAAGAAAGGAGAAAGTGTGAATCTATCTTCTCCATCAAACTGCTAGGGCTGCCGCTGTCGTGAACAGAATTTAGACAGAACCAATTAGACCTTATTAGCCGAATAGTACCCTCCATTCTTTCTCATCCCTCTACTACTTACTCACATGCGACCATGTCTGGGACAGCTATAGAGTTGTGCAAACACAAAATTGAATGCTTCTAGTCAGCAGGCTACAAAGAATATTAAAATAAAATGTATATACCTTACTGGTACATACTCACATACCGCGTTTCTTTCGATAAAAGTATGCGAGCTCGTGGAATATTTTTATCAAAAGAAACAAGGTATGTGAGTATGTACCAGTAAGGTAATACATTTTTATTTTATTATATATCTTCAAATATAAGTATTTGATGAATTACATAAGGAAATATGACAACATCCGAGCTGGATTCAAAGTGTGCTGGTATATCTCTTGACATCTTAGTGAAAGCCAAGCAAAGAATATGCTCCAAGCACATTGTTTACTCTTTTTTCCCCTTCAACTCCTGTGATCCTTGTGCAAGTCACTGCCAGCACTTCCTAAGTAGGTCAGTGCAATCTTTTTCAGCCAATCAGAATTTGTATTCAAAGTAGGGTGGTACATCATTTTATACCACCATACTGTGCCGGTATATATTTAATACCAATACCCTAGCAGAGGTTGGTATTTGTGTAACATACTGGCACAGGTATATGATATATCATATATATAATGTGTCATATATATCATATATAGATACATATGTGTGTTTATCATTCAATTGGAGAAACAGATGTACCCACAGAAACTATAGGAAATTAAATGAGTACAAAAAATTACTTTCGTACTATGTTCCCTCTATATAGATATGTTTGATATATATCTAATTGTATTCGTATCCTTCACTTTAGGCCTGGCGTCCACCTACTACGATAGAAATTTAGACCTACCGATATGGCACCGATACAAAAAACAAATGTCGTAGACTCAATGGGCATTGGATACGAGTCCCCAATGCTAAGTCTATGGGGAAAATACCAGTGATGGGATAAAACTGGGGAGAAAATACCAGGGGGTGAGTAATGCTGGGTAACGACTGGTCTGAAATCAGAAAATTTAGGCCTGGCATCCACCTACTATGATAGGAATTTAGACCTACCGATATGGCACAGATACAAAAAGTAAATATCGGGGACATATCGGGAAGGTGCAAAATCGTAGACATATGTCTAGACATGTCAACTGTCCCGATATTAGGTGACCTTCCGACGCGATCTTGATTTTTTCATCGGGAGGTGCATCTTAGACCATTTCGGAGCCATATCGTAGTAGGTGGACGCCAGGCCTTAGTGTGTGCTGAATCATATGCAGGCCAATATCAGCCCCAATTATTATGTAACATCGACTGCACAAACAGTACTTAATATGATAAAATGGTAATGAATGGAATAAAGAGGTCACACCTGTCATATCGTGTTCCTTCAACACGGACAGGTATGTGAACCCATTACTGCAATAGTCATTAGTCTAGGTTTCGTGAAAGCAGGAAGTAAAATCAAGAAACGAAACAGGTTTTAAGATTTAGCACTAATGCGTCCATAGATTTACTCCGATCCACACATTATGATTACCGAAGGACCAAGGAATGCTTCTGTGGGACTTCTGAAGTGGGATTTAGGTTCCTCACAGGGTGTTTGCCTGAGACAAAATCCTGCTGAGATTCTGTACTAAAATACAATACTTGATTTTAATCTAATCATTATTAAATGAAAAAATAAAATGTTTACAAAATTCCACAATAGATATTATCTAACCATCCTGAATTCTCGTTCTTCTTTCACTGGATGGGGAGAGATATAGCAATGCATCAACCAATGGGCTGTAGTTAGACGACTGTCAGTCGGTAGCTGTCGTTTCACTTAACCCTTTCAGGGCGGATAATGCATTGAGGCATTCCCCCACGGAGACCGGATAATGCCTTGAGGCATTTTTTTATGAAATTTAGTAACATTTACAATTTCATTGTTTTATGAAGAAATAATTTATCAATATATCTGAAACTTTCAGAGAATATACCTTTGATATAGTATTTGATATTATCTGGTAAAACAAATAATATGAATAAGAATGTTGTGTCATATCACATGATCAAATAATGAAATATGGGTTTAGACAAAATTTGACCTGTCCCCTGGAGTTATGCCATTCCAAAGTACCCGCCCCAACCAACAGGGCTCTGCCACAGACCCTCGTCTTTAAAGGGTTAACGAGCGTTGTTAACAGACACACAAACACTGCCTGGCAGTTCTCAGCACACCATGACTCAGCAGTAATATGGCGCGATCAATAATTGACAACCCGAAGCGAATATTGAATTCTTGCCTTTGAACGAATCATCAGACGAGCGGTATTTTCTCAGGATGAAAATCTAATGCCACCCCGATAGCGCTTCTCATTAAATCAACAGATGCATCTCTGTGAGAGGCAGTCGGGTGTGCGCGGCCGATTTGATTGTTTGTGAGGACACGCTACATCACATGTCAGAAATGTCTTTTTATCGGCTGAGGGTAAACGTTGGTGATTCTACTCGTACCGGAATGTGAAGTACGTGGTCGAGTTGGAGATATTGATACAGAAATGAGCAAACACCCGCAGAATGTGACGAACCACGTTTCAATTGTCTGACGATAAGCCTTGTTTCCATTGGCCGACAATAAACCTCGTTTCCATTGTCCGACGATAAACCTCGTTTCCATTGGCCGATTTATGTGCACCGATCTGCAGTCAGGAATCACCAACGATAAACCTCATTTCCATTAGCCGACGATAAGCCTGGTTGCCATTGGCCGACGATAAAGCCCGTTTCCAGTCCGATGATAAAGCCCATTTCCATTGTCCGACAATAAACCTCGTTTCCATTGGCCGATTTATGTGCACCGATCTGCAGTCAGAAACCACCGACGATAAACCTCATTTCCATTAGCCGACGATAAGCCTGGTTGCCATTGGCTGGCGATAAAGCCTGTTTCCAATGTCCGACGATAAAGCCCGTTTCCATTGTCCCACGATAAACCTTGTTTCCATTGGCCGATTTATGTGCACCAATCTGCAGTCAGGACCCACCAACGATAAACCTCATTTCCATTAGCCGACAATAAGCCTGTTTCCATTGTCCGACGATAAAGCCCATTTCCATTGTCCAATGATAAACCTCGTTTCCATTGGCTGATTCATGTGCACCGATCTGCAGTCAGGAACCACTGATGATAAACCTTATTTCCATTAGCCGACAATAAGCCTGGTTGCCATTGGCCGACGATAAAGCTGGTTTCCAGTCCAATGGTGAAGTCCATTTCCATTGTCCGACAATAAACCTCCTTTCCATTGGCCGATTTATGTGCACCGATCTGCAGTCAGGAACCACCAACGATAAACCTCATTTCCATTAGCCGACGATAAGCCTGGTTGCCATTGGCCGACGATAAAGCCCGTTCCAATGTCCGACGATATCGTTGTCTACAGCTACAGATATCACTCAGCTCCGCTTTGTGATATCATTCCGCGTAGACAACTCATGCCACATAAACAATCATATGGAATTTCGTGACTTTTCTTGATACTATCATAAACATCAATTGATTTTGATGCAGCACAACGCTTGAAGATGCTTGAATACCAAACCGAACAACTTATAATCAATTATACACAAAGATTTACATTTTTTTAATCAATTTGTTTGAGGATGCATCACACAAAATGCTAGTATTACAGACAACATATCTCGTGGAATGTCAAGAAACATCACGAAATTTCATATGATTGTTTATATGGCGTGAGTTGTCTTCGCGGAAGCAGGGCTGAGTGATATCTGTAGCGGAAGACAATGAACGCCATCTAAACGATCATATGAAATTGAGTGACGCTTAGATTTTATCCTACACGGTCACATGTTTTTAACACCATATGTTAGCTGTGTCATATAAATACTTTATGGCATAACCGTGGCATATAGTCACGCCATGCTAATTCCTCGATGTACGACGGTGCAATACGTTGGAACAATTTATCTGCTTTATAACGCAATACAGAAACTTTTAAGCAATTTAAATCCATAACGAAAAGAAATATGAGGGAATCTATCCCGCAAATCATTTGATCTGTACCCATCTGCCTCTACCCCTTTTGAAGAACTGAAGGAAGAAATGTATCGCTTTTAATATCCCTAGTTTTGCTGAACGTATATGCTCATGAATTGAGTCCCTGAAATTTGTACCGATCTCAAAACTGGATGAAAAGGTCCATTGAGATACTATCATTGATCTTTTAATGGAAAATTACCCTGATTGTGTACTCCCTCGAAATATTTATCTATTCTAACGAAAAGTATTCACGCAATCTCACACTAATGTATAACTTATGAAAGAACATATCTGTTGTGTCTTCAGTACGAACTAGTCAGAAAATTGTAAAATAAACAGGACTGCTCCCAACCCAAGGGCAGGGTGAAGAAAACCAGCCAACCTGTATATGGCTGACATCGACGCCCCTTTGTTAACCACCATCTATGAACCCAGAAAAGCTGAATACTTATACAACATTAAGGTTAACTCTTTAAGGACGGCTGCCTGGGGCCTAGCTACTCCTATAAGGACGAGTGCTGGTGGCAGTTTATCTGGCTATAGAGGACGGCCACATAATAGTTAAAACTGATATCCAAGTTTCTAATCATGCAGTATGATACATAATCATAAATATTTTATTTCTTTAGAAATACCAAATATGATGTTATATCTACATATTCTGAAAATTTCATGAATATTGTTCTATTATTTCTTGGTTAAAACATTTTTGTTTATATTGGGACAATGATGCCTCAAGGCATCATGCGTCTTTAGTGCGGTGATGCCTCCAGGCATCATGCGTCTTTAGTGCGGTGATGCCTCCAGGCATCATTCTTTAGTGCGGTGATGCATCCAGGCATCATGCGTCCTTAAAGGGTTAATAAAGAAATTCTATTAAAAAATAAGAAGAAGTTAAGTCTATGGAGATTTATATTAGGGGTAGGATGATAAGAGCAAAACATATCTGATATTTCCTCTTGTTTTATCCATTACAGATGCAGTACTCGTAACATATTCGCGGGAAGCAGTTTGCCTGCCTCAGTGGATGAGCCATCCGACACCTCCTTAAAAAGACGACGAAAATTACAGATAAAAAATATGGGATGAAAACGTTCCGCGTAACAGGTAACAACCATTATCAGTATAAAGACTAATGACCCAGCAGTCTGGCACGGACTAATTCTAATGATAATATCTACACTGTTACCTGGACCAAAAACAAAAGTAAATGATGCAAAATTTGTTCTTCGGTCATTCTATTTTTGCCCATATTTACTTGGTGAATTTTTAAAAACCATTCTGAAAAGTGCCTTCCATTGGTCTTTAATAGATTTCCTTGATGTTTCCCAATTTCGCTTTTTTTTCATTTATGTTTTTTTATATATATGAGATTTGCTCTTCTTTATTCGTCATCAATTTAAAAGGAGTTTACAGGTGGATAATCCAATGATGGACAATCGGATATCCATACCTGGTGACACATGTGTTATCCATCAGAGTACAATGTGAAAGCTGATTCAAGTGCGCAATCTTTGAACAATGAGACTCACCTCTAATCCAATACGTCAAAATTATCACATCTTTTACTGGTTTTCTTCTGTCTACACGAATCGGCCTAAGAAATTGTTTAAGTGTATTACACCAGCCATCTAGAATAGTGTTTATAAATCTATTTGTATTTTAGTTAATGTATGAAGTTTTACACATAGAGGGCTAAGATAGTGTTTATTGCTACAACTATAATACCTGTTGTAAATTTGATAACATCTATTGACATAGTTCACACAGAGTGGTCTTAGAAAATGTATCTTATGACTCTTACAATGTCTGTTCTAAATAAACTAACATTTATGGCCATAGTTCTCATCATTCCATTGCCTCCCTTTCTCTAACTTCATATAGGTCATAGATTTATGTCTTCGGCCCTCTATTGTAAACATGCTTCAATCCTTAAAACATGGATGCTATACAAAATGCAAGAATTACTCAAACCTGCAGGGTTAGATATTTCATCCTTGACTTGGAAAATATCAAACGTAATTTGAACAGGAGATCAGTCTATTATCGATCAAATGCTACTTAATTCAGTGTTATACATCATTTTTAACCAATGCTTTATAAATCGGGACGGATATATTAGATATTTCGATCTAATCTGTGAGATCTAGTTTGTAAATTTTGGGTTTGGCACTAAATCTCAATGGGTAACCTCATTTAAAATACAGATATTAGTTCTATGTGAATTTTCTTGTTCAGAACCTATTGGAAAATTGGTAGAAGCTATTTAAAATAGTCACATTGAACGAAGGGAGTAATATGAAAGAAACAACAACTCTCCCTTAATGCTGGTACATCTCAAATGCTTCTTATCCTTCACGATGGCCTTGTTTTTCATCAACTCCACAATCATTGAGAAATCATTCAAAACACCTCCGAGAAAAGCGACTTCATTTATCAAAGTAGGAGACTCAGGCACCCGCAAAGACCAAAAAAGAATTCTTAATTAAGCAAAGGATTTGCTGCTGCAGAGCTTTCAAACGTGCGAAAATCATTCTTGCTACAAAATAAGACAAAGGAGTATGTGCAATAAACAAAGCGGCTTCGTTTATTGGAGTTGGGGCTTGAAACACTTACAGAGGACAGAATTAAAAATGATATAAATACCGACTAAATAAAGAGCAGGATCTGTGTACAACTACTTGATGTTAAAGATCATTATTTTTACTTTACTTATGATAGTTAGCTTCGTCTACAGTGTGTGTTAGCCACACGGTGTCTAAAAAACAACAACTTGGTCCTCTTATACTAGGAGCCAAAAGTATGTTCATCACAGATGAATGAGCGTGCAATTATAAATGAATAACAAATAAAAGGTCTGAGTCAGATTTAGCCTATGGATAGTTTTCTGTAGCCCACTTGCACCCAGTCAACTTGTCATTTCTCCAACTGCCTGAGTCTAGGTTCAAAACATATCAAGCAGCAGTGGGTCAATGAGGTATTTCGGTCTTGAGTGATTGGTCATGGTCAGCTGGGCACACCTCTAAGACCCTGAGACACTGGCTCCCTGCTCTGTTCTCACTATCACAGTGAACAGCACACAGATAGTGAAGTGATAGCTTTCTGGAAGCACACTGAAAGTTCAATGTGACCACTCTAACCCTGACTCTAAGCTCTAGATGATGTTTTTAGCGCGTGCAAGCATGCTCTAAAAACAGTCCAGTCTTATATTTCAAAGAAACGTCTTTTTGTCCCTTTTCCCGATTCTTCTCAGGAATCGTAGTCATCATCTTTCTGTTAACACCACTAGTAACAAGTCGGGCTCTTAAGCCCAATGCCCAGCTACCGATTTCAGAACATCCATGTACCTTTGTCGGCGACAAACAGACAGTAATTTGTCTCAGACGAGGCATCCTAACGGAGTCGACCGAAGTCGGTAGATGTAGGACAGCTAGGCAAGGGTGAGCTACCGATTAGTGAACCAACTCCTTCCGATGTCCTAATACTAATACCCACCTCCCCCTCTCCTCGATGTCCGCCAGTCGAGCAAAGGCTTACGTAATTTGCCTGCGACAAGTTCACCGACTCCTATATGATATGCAAACTAATCCTTCAATCCTGAATCGGTAGATGGGCATTGGGCTTTATCTGTTGCGTTCAGACAGGTCTTTTCGTTTATTGTAAAAATAAGTGAAAATAAAGATTATTTGAACAAAGTGATATCTCCACAACACCTCCCTGTGGGGTCGGGTTGTACCTAATGCAGGGACTATCATCACTTGTCAGCAAAGTGCATATGCAAATTCAAAGACCAACACATCATGCACTTTTTCTCATGTACATACATGCACTTCTTTCCCATTTTTATCTTAGATTCTGGTTATATATTATAGCAATGCATTACTCCTTTTGTGTATTTCTAATGAGATTATATGAGTTTCTATTGTATCATCTAAAATCTAAGTAACAAGATGTATTTCCCCAAGTCCATTGGAGACTGTAGCTCCAACCTATTTCTTCTACTCTCGCCAACGCTCTTCAGTTCTGAAATACCACATTCCTAATGGAATTAATGATTGATTAATTGGTATAATCATGAACATCCTAACTATACTAAATATGGCCGGAATTTGTATCTATCCGTGGGGATTCCTTTGCGTTTGAGTGACACAATCCACAATATTACCATGATTTTGATCTGAATGGTCGTATTCTCCGCCCAGTTGAGGCATGGTAATATTCGAGCGAATGCGAGGATATTGCGTAGAGTGAACTCCAAGGTGAATACAACCATGCAGATCAAAATCATGGTAATGTATTTATTATCCATGATTCTAAATATTATAAGTTATCAAAGGAAACACAAAATCACCACCGATATTCCCATGCACTACTTTGCACGGGACCTTTTTCCGTATTCTACCCAGTAGCGATCTGTAGGCTCTAAACATTAAGTATAGAGACTCCTTGTTTATGTGGATAATAAATTGCGGCGATCCTTTAGTAGGACATATATAGAAGAAAACTCGTGAGATGAAAATAACTCGGTCCGCACGAAGCTGAGTGAATTACTTAGTGGTCAAAGAGCGTAGAGTCTGGACCAGGTTATTTTCATCGAGTGGGTTTCTGATATTATCTCACCCCTTATATCTCACCCCTGGTATTTTTTCTCCATAGACTTAACATTGGGAACTCGTATCTAACGCCCATTAGATATTTAGGAAAAATATCTAATGGGGGATTATGTCACAATTGATAGCCCATTGGTCAATGTTAAGGGTGAGATCAATTCAGAAACCCATTCAAGTTTAGGGTCAGAGCTCGATCCCTTCTCGTTTGAATCACTGGGTAATTCACGCGGCTTCGCCTTGTGGATTACTACGTGATTCAGACTCGATGGGATACGAGCTCAGACCCTAAACTTTCATAGGTTTCCTCTATAATATATGATGAGATTATTAATCAATAGAGTAGCTCCCCCAACTAGCCATTGAACATTGGATACGCTACCTTCATGGCCGTGTGGTATGCGTGCCTAATGTTGAGCCTATAAAGAAAAATACCGGGGTGAGATAATTTGGCCTATGTTACAACTAGGCAGTATGTGCAGCTATAAATATGATCTGTAGCAGGTAGCAGAATTAACATATGGTGCATGGTGCTGGATGACGACACACCTGTTGGTGGCTGTCACTTAACCCTTTCTGGCAGGGCAATGCCATATGGCATTCCCCTGGCCATGGCAGGGCAATGCCATATGGCATTCCCCTGGCCATGGCAGGGCAATGCCATATGGCATTCCCCTGGCCATGGCAGGACAATGCCTTATGGCATTCCCCTGGCCATGACAGGACAATGCCATATGGCATTCCCCTGGCCATGGCAGGGCAATGCCATATGGCATTGCCCTGGCCATGACAGGACAATGCCATATGGCATTCCCGTATGGAATGGATAAACCATTCTGTATTTGTTCCTTTGTAACTTTAAAAAAGATTATCACAGAATCATAAAAATTATATGGCATATTAGGCTAAGTGTTGCCAGTAATTAGCCTCAGAAATATCGGAAAGTTCTGATAAAAAAATTACAAATTTACTGGAGTTTTTTAATTTGTAATTTCTTTTAATAATATTGACTACAAAAGCCAGCCATACAAAGGCCACAATTGGTTCTGCTTGCCTGCTATAGTATGGGTACATGGTGAATGATGTGTAGCTCTTGAAGGGTTAACATATCTCAATGACCCGATGGTACAAGTAGCAAATATCAACACGAAAATACCTAAAGGAGTATTCCACATGTTCCTGATTCAGGAGGTGTTTAATGGATAAGGAAGGTGTTTATTTGATGTCATTTGGGGTCATGTATCAAGTAATTTAGCTTGGCAGTTTCTCAGCTATAACCAAGGAAATTTCCCAACCACAGTCCTAACCTTGACCATGAGAATAAGTCCCATTAGCAGAACCATCTTATCCATCAGTTTAGCTTTTAGCACCTGTCCTGAATACTTACCTGGTCATCTGCATTGACGTCACAGCAACTTATCTACATTGACACCTGTAAAACGATGGTATCATCTCAGTAACTAACATCAAATTACATTCAGCCACCAGCCAGAACATATACACACAGGGTTCGTACAGAGCCTGAAAAAACCTGGAAAAGCCTGGAATTATGCTTTTGGGTTTTCCAGGCCTGGAAAAGCTTGGAATTCTTACAGAGAGCCTGGAAAAACCTGGAAGAGCCTGGGAAATTTAGTTTTGCATAAAAACATTTTTTTCAGTCTATGAAATTCTGGACATTATTAGCTTTCCTTAACTACGGTACCTGACTGCCTATGAAATTTCAGTGACTTGGATTAGATAATTCCAAAATCCTTTTTGCTAATAATCTAGCTGTTTTGATTATTTGTCTTCATATTTGTTTCACTAGCAAGATCGTATTGATTAACATTGTTATGTGCCTGGAAAAGAAATATTAGAGCCTGGAAAAGCCTGGAAAAAGCCTGGAATTTTATTGGGATGTCTATGTACGAACCCTGTACACAACAATCGATGGTTTTGTGGACAGGCAGCCGTAAACCATGAGTGGTTGACGTTTAATAATACACGAGCGCTCGTGGGTGTGTTACAACGTCAACCTCGAGTGGTTTACAGAGCTGCTTGCCGTCAAAACCATCGTGTGTTGCATTAATTATACATTTTTTTCGAATGAATTAAAACCAGTAATTGTCATATTAAAGAGTATAACAATAGGGACTATTTCTTTGCTCTGCAGCACAAAGGGACTATTTCCCCGTATATTCTGGTTTTGAATGTTGTATACCACAGACTTGAATCCGTATACCACAGTTATGGTATCTGACAGATTTTATATAATGGGCGGTGGTTTACTGAGTCCCCATACATTTTCAATGGGGTCTTTGTATGCCATGGATAATGATAGCAGCTACTTAATCACCAAGACATCTATCCATCAACCCTGTGTCAACAGCTACCCTTTGCTTAACATTAGCCATATGTACCTAGTAAGTCCTGACGTCCACCTACTTTGATAGCAATTTAAGACCTCCATATGCACTACAATGCATGATGTCAAAGATCGGGATCCTATTTATCTTAAAGGCAAAGGCCTGGCGTCCACCTACTACGATAGAAATTTAGACCTCCCTATATGGCACCGATACAAAAAGCAAATATCAGAGATATATCGGGAAGGTGCAAAATCGAGCTCTGACCCTAAACTTCAATAGGTTTCTCAGTTTGTCTCACCCTTCACATTTACTAATGCGCTAACCTTTGTGACATAATCCCCCATTGATTTTCTTCTAAATACTCAATGGGCGTTGGATACGAGCTCCCAATGCTAAGTCTATGGGGGAAAATACCAGGGATGGGATAATACTGGGGAGAAAATACCAGGGGGTGAGTAATGCTGGGTAACGACTGGTCTGAAATCAGAGAGTTTAGGCCTGGCGTCCACCTACTATGATAGGAATTTAGACCTACCGATATGGCACAGATACAAAAAGTAAATATCGGGGACATATCGGGATGGTACAAAATCGTAGACATATGTCTAGACATGCCAATCCACCACACATTGTATGGTTTTTTTTATCGGTGTCTAATCGCAGAAACGTGGTCAACTGCCCGATATTAGGGGACCCTCCGACGAGATTTTGACTTTTGTATCGGGAGGTGCATCGTAGACCATATCAGAGCCATATCGTAGAAGTTGGACGCAGAGTCTAAAAGGCGTATCCCACTATCACGATTTGAGCCTCCGACACACTACGATAGCCTTACGACAAGCGTTCCGATGAAAAAAATGAAATCTAGACTCGTTCCTTCCGATAAAAATTTCATTTTTTCATCGGAACGCTTGTCGTAAGGCTATCGTAGTGTGTCGGAGGCTCAAATCGTGATAGTGGGATACCCCTTTTACCCTCACCAACACCAATAGCCGATAAGTTACGGTTGGAAATGGCTAGGTCGTTTTCTATACATACTTACATCCATGAGGAGGCTGGGAACAACCTTCCCCTCCTAGAAGCACCATTCTCCCGGGGATTGTATGTGACCGGAGGGACGGGGTCTGGTAGATACAAAGGGGAGGAGTGGGGATGCTAAGGCCCGGCGTCCACCTACTACGATATGGCTCCGATATGGTCTACGATGCACCTCCCGATACAAAAACAAAATCGCGTCGGAATTTCCCCTAATATCGGGGCAGTTGACCACGTTTCTGCGATTAGACAACGATAAAAACCCCATACAAAGTATGGTGGACTGGCATGTCTAGACATATGTCTACGATTTTGCACCTTCCCGATATGGCACCGATTTTGACATTTTGTATCGGTGCCATATCGGGAGGTCTACGATTCTATCGTAGTAGGTGGACGCCGGGCCTTACAGACAACTGTGAATCTTAGCTAGGTGGACATATCCTGTCAGCAGTACGCATTGAGCGAAACAAGTTTTGATTTGTGATATTCAGGTAGGCCGACTGGCGATCAAATCTCACTTATGAAGTTCTCGGAAATTGGGGCCTTTCAGAATCAGAAATGGTCTTTGTGTTTTAGGGCAATATCACCGTATAAGCATGCCTGAAATACACCCTTAAACTAAGGTCCGGCGTCCACCTACTACGATGTGGCTCCGATATGGTCTACGATGCACCTTCCGATACAAAATCAAAATCGCGTCGGAAGGTCACCTAATATCGGGGCAATTGACCACATTTCTGCGATTAGACACAGATAAAAACCCAATACAATGCATGGTGGATTGGCATGTCTAGACACATGTCTACGATTTTGCACCTTCCCGATATGGCACCGATTCTGACATTTTGTATCGGTGCCATATCGGGAGGTCTACGATTCTATCGTAGTAGGTGGACGCCGGGCCTAAGCGGTATATCCGAGCGTGTTCCACGCTAAAATCTGAAAGAAATCTCAGTTACTGTTGAAGCTTGCTCTTAGAAGAAAACGTGTTTTCTCCCTCTTTTTTTCATAGCCCTAAAGTAGTTAAAGGATCAGTTCCTAGAGGCAGCCTTCAGATACCATTCAAAGAAGTCAAATCTCAGCTACTGTTGAAGCTTGCTCTTAGAAGAAAACGTGTTTTCTCCCTCTCTTTTTCAAAGCCCTGAAGTAGTCAAAGGAGCATTTCCTGTAGGCAGTCTTCAGATACCATTCAAAGAAGTCAAATTCTTGTCAAATGCCTGGAACCACTCCACGGAGCGGAGGTGGGCCAAATGGTCATAAGAAGTCCACGTTTTATCCGCGAATAACACTGGCGAAAAACAGGATTTTATAATCGGAAAAGAATCTGCATGTTGCCTGGACCTGATGTGGCTGAAAGTCGTCTGGTGTACGTCACTGGACTGTTTTCCCGCCGTTAGCTGTCAACAACTTATGACAGGTCCACGGCCGGTCTGGGAAACATCTCCCAGCACCAGCTTCAATTAAGACTGGCGCAGACACTCAGGCACGTGTCACCATTACCAACAGAACGGAACTGCTATTTCTTTTCTAATGTCGCACTGTTCCTCCGTGATATACTTATCACCTTCTACCTGTAGTTTGTGTAGCAGTTATGGCCAGTTCACTCTGTGCGTGTTTAGGCATTAGGGTACGCCCAGTCTCAGACTGGACGTACCCTAATGCCCCAGTCACACTGGCGTAAAATCTGGCGTTTCTTCTACGTATTTGAATTGTTGGGGACCACGTATTAAGGCCTACATCCACCAAAGTTGATAAATCCGTCCGTCAAAAAAAGTCGACTAAAGTTGACGGATTTCAGTATCCGTCAGCAGTGGAAGAGTAATTCTCCGTTGACGTTTCACTATTCCGTCGGGTAAACTTGTACGGATCCTTCATTCTCTCTTCCACCTAGCCAAAAAGTCTGCAATCCGTCAGCCTTTGTATATAATTAGCTGTACGGATTTTGGTGGAAGTCATTTTTTCCGTTCACCGTCCCTGTTTAGTCTGTGAAATACCAACGGAATACCCACAAATTTTAAATTCCAACGGACGGATCCAATATCAAACCATGTTTGATATTTTTCCCCGTCAATGGATACCTACTCCGTCCGTCCAAAAATGCTATCTGCCCTCCCTGCCTGGGGGTCGTTGCATAAACAGGCCCGGTTTGGTCACGGGCCCGGTTTGATCCCGGGCTCGGTTTGGCCCGGGCCCGGGCGCACCGGCGCCCGGTTTGATCCCAGGCTGGTTTTGGCATTGGCCCGGTTTGATCCCGGCCCGGTTTGATCCCGGCCCGGTTTGATCCCGGCCCGGTTTGATCCCGGTTTGATCCCGGGTGCGGCCGGACCGGTTTGATCCCGGGCCGGGTTTGGTCCCGGGCCGGACCGGTTTGATCCCGGGCCGGACCGGTTTGATCCCGGGCCGGGTTTGGTCCCGGGCCGGGTTTGGTCCCGGGCCCGGTTTGGTCCCGGGCCCGGTTTGGTCCCGGGCCCGGTTTGGTCCCGGGCCCGGCTAGGTCACGGGCCCGGCTTGGTCACGGGCCCGGCTTGGTCACGGGCCCGTTTTGGTCACGGGCACGGTTTGGTCACGGGCACGGTTTGGTCACGGGCCCGGTTTGGTCACGGGCCCGGTTTGGTCACGGGCCCGGTTTGGTCACGGGCCCGGTTTGATCCCGCACCCGGGCCCGGTTTGATCCCGGCCCAGTTTGATCCCGGGCCCGGTTTGATCCCGGCCCGGTTTGATCCCGGCCCGGTTTGATCCCGGCCCGGTTTGATCCCGGCCCGGTTTGGTCCCGGGCCGGGTTTGGTCCAGGGCACCCGGGCCCGGTTTGATCCCGCACCCGGGCCCGGTTTGATCCCGGCCCAGTTTGATCCCGGGCCCGGTTTGATCCCGGCCCGGTTTGATCCCGGCCCGGTTTGATCCCGGGTGCGGCCGGACCGGTTTGATCCCGGTCCGGTTTGATCCCGGTCCGGTTTGATCCCGGTCCGGTTTGGTCCCGGGCCGGGTTTGGTCCCGGGCCGGGTTTGGTCCCGGGCCGGGTTTGGTCCCGGGCCCGGTTTGATCCCGGCCCGGTTTGATCCCGGCCCGGTTTGATCCCGGCCCGGTTTGATCCCGGCCCGGTTTGATCCCGGGTGCGGCCGGACCGGTTTGATCCAGGTCCGGTTTGATCCCGGCCCGGTTTGATCCCGGCCCGGTTTGATCCCGGGCCGGGTTTGGTCCCGGGCCGGGTTTGGTCCCGGGCCGGGTTTGGTCCCGGGCCCGGTTTGATCCCGGCCCGGTTTGATCCCGGCCCGGTTTGATCCCGGGTGCGGCCGGACCGGTTTGATCCCGGTCCGGTTTGATCCCGGCCCGGCCGCACCCGGCCCGGCCGCACCCGGCCGGCTGCGGTTGGTTGATTGCAGGGTGGTCAGGTGGGTAGGTCAGCGGATGGGTCAGTTAACGGGTCGGTTAACGGGTCGATCCCCGGGCCCGGTTGGATCCCCGGGCCCGGTTGGATCCCCGGGCCCGGTTGGATCCCCGGGCCCGGTTGGATCCCCGGGCCCGGTTGGATCCCCGGGCCCGGTTCGATCACCGTGCCCGGGTTCGATCCCTTCCAAGAGGCAGACAGGAAGACATGGAGTCAGGCATGGAGGCAGGCAGGCAGGCCGGCAGGCAGGCAGACAGGGAGGCAGGGAGGCAGTCAGGCAGGCATGCAGGCATGCAGGCAGGCAGGCAGGCAGGGTGGCAGTCAGGTAGGCATGCAGGCAGGCAGGGAGGCAGGTAGGCATGCATGCAGGCAGGCAGGCAGGCAGGGTGGCAGTCAGGTAGGCATGCAGGCAGGCAGGCAGGCAGGGTGGCAGTCAGGTAGGCATGCAGGCAGGCAGGGAGGCAGGTAGGCATGCATGCAGGCAGGCAGGCAGGCAGGCAGGCAGGCAGGCAGGCAGGCAGGCAGGGTGGCAGTCAGGTAGGCATGCAGGCAGGCAGGCAGGCAGGCAGGGTGGCAGTCAGGTAGGTATGAAGGCAGGCAGGGAGGCATGCAGGAAGGCAGGCAGGCAGGCAGCCCGGCAGGCAGGCAGGCAGGCTGGCAGGGTGGCAGTAAGGTGGGCATGCAGGCAGGCAGGCAGGGTGGCATTCAGGTAGGCATGCAGGCAGGCAGGGAGGCAGGTAGGCAAGCAGGCAGGCAGGCAGGCAGGTAGGGTGGCAGTCAGGTAGGCATGCAGGCAGGCAGGCAGGCAGGCAGGGTGGCAGTCAGGTAGGCATGCAGGCAGGCAGGCAGGGTGGCAGGCAGGTAGGCATGCAGGCAGGCAGGCAGGGTGGCAGTCAGGTAGGCATGCAGGCAGGCAGGCAGGCAGGCAGGCAGGCAGGCAGGCAGGCAGGCAGGGTTGCAGTCAGGTAGGCATGCAGGGATGCAGGGAGGCAGGGTGGCAGTCAGGTAGGCATGCAGTCAGGCAGGCAGGCAGGGTGGCAGTCAGGTAGGCATGCAGGGAGGCAGGCAGGCAGGGTGGCAGTCAGGTAGGCATGCAGGCATGCAGGCAGGCAGGCAGGCAGGGTGGCAGTCAGGTAGGCATGCAGGCAGGCAGGCAGGCAGGGTGGCAGTCAGGTAGGCATGCAGGCAGGCAGGCAGGCAGGCAGGGTGGTAGTCAGGTAGGCATGCAGGCAGGCAGGCAGGCAGGGTGGCAGTCAGGTAGGCATGCAGGCAGGCAGGCAGGCAGGCAGGGTGGCAGTCAGGTAGGCATGCAGGCATGCAGGCAGGCAGGCAGGCAGGCACGCTGCCTCCTTCCCTCTAAGAGGCAGAAAGGGAGACATGGAGTCAGCTCTCCCTGCCTAGGGGGCGTTGCTCAAACCGGGCCGGGTGCGGCTGGGCCGGGGCTCAAACCGGGCAAGGCCGGGCCGGGCCGGGGCTCAAACCTGGCCTGGCCGGGTGCGGCCGGGCCTGGGGTCAAACAGGGTTGGGATCAAACCGGGCCGGGTCCGGTGTGGCCGGGCCGGCGCTCAAACCGGGCCGGGCCGGGTGCGGCTGGGCTGGGCCGGGGCTCAAACCGGGCCGGGCCGGGCCGGGGGTCAAACCGGGCCGGGCATCAAACCGGGCCAGGCGTCAAACCGGGCCGGGCCGGGCCGGGTGCGGCCGGGCCGGGTGCGGCCGGGCCGGGTGCGGCCGGGCCGGGTGCGGCCGGGCCGGGTGCGGCCGGGCCGGGTGCGGCCGGGCCGGGTGCGGCCGGGCCGGGTGATCAAAACCGGGGATCAAACCAGGGATCAAACCGCTCAAACCGGGCCGGGCAGGGTGCGACTGGGCCGGGGCTTAAACCGGGCCGGGCCGGGTGCGGCCGGGCC
The DNA here is from genome assembly GCA_950022655.1 of Alentia gelatinosa. Taxonomy (NCBI): domain Eukaryota; kingdom Metazoa; phylum Annelida; class Polychaeta; order Phyllodocida; family Polynoidae; genus Alentia; species Alentia gelatinosa. The sequence goes on from OX465580.1 coordinate 128,316,459, forward strand.
GGGCCGGGGCTCGAACCGGGCCGGGCCGGGTGCGGCCGGGCCGGGTGCGGCCGGGCCAGCGCTCAAACCGGGCCGGACCGGGCCCGGGATCAAACCGGGCCCGGGATCATACCGGGCCCGGGATCAAACCGGGCCCGGGATCAAACCGGGCCCGGGATCAAACCGGGCCCGGGATCAAACCGGGCCCGGGATCAAACCGGGCCCGGGATCAAACCGGGCCCGGGATCAAACCGGGCCCGGGATCAAACCGGGCCCGGGATCAAACCGGGCCCGGGATCAAACCGGGCCCGGGATCAAACCGGGCCCGGGATTAAACCGGGCCCGGGATTAAACCGGGCCCGGGATTAAACCGGGCCGTGTCGGGTGCGGCCGGGCCGGGCCGTGTCGGGTGCGGCCGGGCCGGGCCGGGCCGGGCCGGGCCGGGTCGGGTGCGGCCGGGCCGGGTCGGGTGCGGCCGGGTCGGGCCGAGATCGAACCGGGCCGAGATCGAAGCGGGCCTGGGGTCGAACCGGGCCTGGGATCGGACCGGGCCCGGGATCAAACTGGGACCGGGTTGATCCCGGGATCAAACCGGGCCCGGGATCAAACGGGATCAGTCAATCAATCGATCGATTGGTCATTGGGAAGGTTGATGGGTCAATCTATCAGTGGGTCAATTGGTGGGTGGGTCAATCAGTCAGTGGGTCGATCGGTCAGTGGGTCAATCGGTCATTGGGAAGGTTGGTCAGTCGCTCAGTGGATAGGTCAGTGGGTTGATTGGTCAGTGGGTCGATCGGTTGATGGGTTAGTCAGTCAGTGGGTGAATCAAGCAGTGGGTTAATTGGTCAGTGGGATGATCGGTCGCTTGGTCAATCAGTCAATGAGTCGAATGATCATTTGGTGGGTCAGTCGGTGAGTAAATCAATCTATGGGACGATCTGTCGTTGGGATGATTTGTTGGTGGCACAATCAGTCAGTTGGTCGAACAGTCAGTCAGTCCATCCATTAGTTATTGGTTGGGTCAGTGGATCGATCAGTCGATTGGTTGGTGGGTCATTGTGTTGGTGGGTTGATTTGTGGGTAGGCCAATTGGTCTGTGGGTCAATAGGTCAGTGGGTACAATCAGTCGGTGGGACAATCGGTCGGTTGGTCAATCTGTCAATAAGTCGATAAATGGGTTGGTTGGTTGGTCGATGGGTCGAATGGTCAGTGGGTCGATCGGTTGATTGGTTGGTGGGTTGATCTGTCGGTGGGTCAATCAGTTGGTGGGTCAATCAGTCGGTGGGACAATCAGTCTATGGGAAGATCAGTCAAATAGTCGATCGATTGGTCATTGGGAAGGTCGGTGGGTCAATCTGTCAATGGGTCGATTGGTGGGTTGGTCAATCAGTCAGTGGGTTGATCGGTATGTGGGTCGATCTGTCATTGGGAAGGTTGGTCAGTAGATGAGTTGATCAGTCAAATCGGGTAAATCAGTCAGTGGGTCAATCGATCGGTGGGTCAATTGGTCAGTGGGACAATCTGTCGGTTGGTTAATCAGTCAATGAGTCGATTGATTATTTGGTGGGTCAGTCGGTGGGTCAATCAGTCAATGGGATGATCGGTCAATAGGACGATCTGTCGGTGGGACGATCTGTCTGTGGGACGATCTGTCTGTGGGACGATCTGTCTGTGGGACGATCTGTCTGTGGGACGATCTGTCGGTGGGACGATCTGTCGGTGGGACGATCTGTCGGTGGGACGATCTGTCGGTGGGACGATCTGTCGGTGGGACGATCTGTCGGTGGGACGATCTGTCGGTGGGACGATCTGTCGGTGGGACGATCTGTCGATGGGACGATCGGTCAGTGGGACGATCGGTCAGTGGGGCGATTGGTCGGTGGCACAATCAGTCAGTTGGTCGATCCATCATTTATTGGTTGGGTCAGTGGGTTGATTAGTTGGTAGCAGGGTCAATCTGTAGGTGGGTCGATTAGTGGGTAGGCCGAGCGGTCGGTTGGTCAATAGGTCAGTGGGTCAATCAATAGGTGGTACAATCAGTCGGTAGGATGATCGGTAGGTTGGTCAATCGGTCAAAGCGTCAATGGTGGGTTGGTGAGTTGGTGGTTCGGTAGGTAAGTGGGTCGGTTTGTTGGTTGGTTGGTTTGAGGATGTGTGGGTGGATAGGTCGGGGGATGGGTCGGTGGGTGGGTCGGTAGGTCGGTGGATCGGATGTTTGGTGGCAGGGAGGCAGGGAGGCAGGAAGGGAGGGGGGAGGCAGAGAGGCAGGCAGACGGGCAGGGAGGCAGGGAGGGAGGCAGGCAGGCAGGGGGACAGGGGGGAAGGAGGCAGGCAGGTAGGCAGGGAGGTGGGCAGGCAGGCAGGTAGGCAGGTAGGCAGGCAGGGAGACAGGGGTTCCTTTCCGCTACAAATCCGTCGCTGACGACGGACGGGCTTCAATAATTTGACGGACGGATGGTTGGTGGAAGCTGGTTTAGCCGTCCGTAGGGTAACCGTCGACAAACATTCAGCCAATCCGTCGAATTTTGCGACGGACGGATTGATAATAGGCCGGACGGATTCATAACCAACTTTGGTGGATGTGGGGCTTTAGCTACGGATTTGGAACGTATTTGTTTGGTTTGCTTTAACCTTTTAGAACGCTTCTCAACGTTCATCAACGTTTCTTTACGCTTTTGTTCGTATTGTGGCGTTTTTCGGCGCATTCCGACTTTCATTTACGCATCTCCGCGTTTTCCCGCGCATCGCCGCGCATTTGTACATTTCAGAATGCGTAGAAGAACGTAGACGTGCGTTCACGAAAAAACGCCGTTTTTTACGCCAGTGTGACTGGGGCATAAAATGAATCCAGGCCCTTTGTCTGAGACAAATCCTGTTGAGATTCGGTACTGGAACACAATCTCCTCATGTGAATTACAGGGTTCCATTTTGCTGAGACAACTTTTTTCTCTTGCAATTGTCAGCGACAGTCACCCCAGTGATTTACCAACCACACCACCCTCAACGAGGCATACCGTAGTGAGATGAATCCGGGCCCACGCATACGGCACACAGAGGCATGCCAGCCACATTGCAAATTACACTCACTCGGATCATCGGTCTAGTAGGAGGTGCTCACAGCTGTAGCACACTTGGTGTATTTCCACTTAAGTGGGATTCACACGGTGGGATTCACGTACCTCACAGAGCGTTTGTCTGAGACAAATCCTGTTGAGATTCGATACTGGAACACAATCTCCTCAGCTGAATTGTATGGTTCCATTTTGCTGAGACCAGTTTTTTTCTCATTGGAATTGTCGGGGACAATCGCCTCATACAAGGAACAGAATCTCATGAGATTTTGACTTTAAACAGGTTTAAAATTTAGAGGTGCATTTTGGTGAGACAAATGTATTTCACACGTTCTCTCCCAATCTGTGCGTCTCAGTGGTCTCAAATAACACCTATTCACATGGGAAAGTACCCTGAGTCGGCGACTGTGTACCCTGCATACCCTGTATAGGGGTGTAGGTGTGAGACTATGTACCTGCTAAGTCTTCCCATGTGAATTGAATCTGCCATGTTACCCTGAGACTGTAGGACACCCCAATCTGTGAAACTTTATACACAGCTGGACGTAGTAGCCGACTGGTGCAAAGGTGTGAAGTACACTAGTCTCAGGTCCATTTGTCCCATCGTGTGAATCCCACTTTAGGAGCACAATGCAGCAAAACGCACAGTGTGAACTGCAAATTTCCAGGTACGGCCAGTCTCAAACTGGCGGTACCTCCGATATGCGTTTTTGAATATCAAATATGTTTGATATTTAAGGCCAGTTCACACTGTGCGACTGGGGTTGGTGGGGGTGGGGGTGGGGTGGGGGGGGGGAGGGGTTGGGGGGTTGGTGGAGGTTTGCGAGCCGGTACCTTGTGCCCTGCGTTCCTTGCGCTTCGTTGCCTTGCGACTGGCGGTACCGGCTCTCAAGCCTCCCAAGTCGCACAGTGTAAACTGGCCTCAAGAGAGAAAATAGTGGGGAGGCGAAAAAGAGTGAGGATGAATTCGTCAAGCGGGTGGGTGTCTTTTGGGTTACTTAGCATAAATGGATGGTGAATGAATCACTCTCCTCCCAGATCTTTCGCGGCGCTAGTGCTGACTAATCTCTGCCCAACCCAAAGCTTGTTCCCTGAGTATACACTAAAGACAGGGGAGACCAGCGAACATTTCAGATTCAAAACAAGGCAACTGTCATGTGTTAAAAACAAGTCAACCAACTCACATATCATGATTATGGAAATATGGGAATTGTTAATGGAGCTTCACAGACAATCTGGTTGTATCTTTTTCAGACTTTCAGGGGAGGGGTTGGGGGGTTGGTGGAGGTTTGCGAGCCGGTACCTTGTGCCCTGCGTTCCTTGCGCTTCGTAGCCTTGCGACTGGCGGTACCGGCTCTCAAGCCTCCCAAGTCGCAGAGTGTAAACTGGCCTCAAGAGAGAAAATAGTGGGGAGGCGAAAAAGAGTGAGGATGAATTCGTCTAGCGGGTGGGTGTCTTTTGGGTTACTTAGCATAAATGAATGGTGAATGAATCACTCTCCTCCCAGATCTTTCGCGGCCCTAGTGCTGACTTATCTCTGCCCAACCCAAAGCTTGTTCCCTGAGTATACATTAAAGACAGGGGAGACCAGCGAACATTTCAGATTCATAACAAGGCAACTGTCATAAGTTAGATACAAGTCAACCAACTCACATATCATGATTATGGAAATATGGGAATTATTAATGGAGCTTCACAGACTATCCAGTTGTATCTTTTTCAGACTTAAACCATTTTATAATATGAATCCACAGATGATTAGACTGCCCCATCAAGTGAGCACATGTGTTATGTTTACAAACAAAACCCTGCAACACATAAAGTGCCTCCCACTGAAGAAAGTAATCCCTAGGGCTATGCCTGATTTGATATAACAAATAACAGAAATGAGTGTATATCATTTACCATATAAATATGTACATCTCTATTTACAAGTAAACCACAAAATACTCCCTAAAGCTCTAAGAATTTAGGATATTTTAAAAACTGGCGTATGGACTAGATTTGGGCCCAAACAGGCAGGTTGGGACAGTGATATAAGCGGCCACAGGAAGTAGAGCGCACGATCTCTGTTAGGAGAGTGTGAATGAATATTAGAACGCAAGTAGTATAGAATTGACACTTTGAAGGTGGCACATTTAGATTGCCTCAGCGGATGCCCGACAAACAGGTAGTGATCGCAAACACATCTCAAATGATTAACCAGATATTGAAAGCATATTATACGGAGGAAGCGGCCCCTATTGTGTCCCAGGCTTTAGGCAAAGACAACACCTATTGTCTAGGTAGTTACGTTTTTCACACCTGTCATCTACTTAGTGGTTTTACTGCAGATCCCAGCGACCGTTAATGAGAAGGTGTTCATACATTGTAATATCTCAAAACACAATTCATGAAGTGAAGTTCAATATATAGGTTTACCTACTAAAAAAACATGCATCAGGGAGTTGGTATCAGTTATTTCCGTATTATGAGCAGAGAACAAAACAGAAAGAATAAAGAATTAGAGTGAAAAAAACACACATAATAGGTTCACATATATTGAAGTGCATTATCAATTAACGCCAAAAGATGTCCAAAATACGGACTAGAGACACCAGGGTGTTAGAATGGAGCTACCTAGAATAAATATGTCTGGCACTAAGTAGTAGTAGGATTCACTACTGGTCCACAGCTTATAGTGCCACGTATATTAAATGGGATTCCCACGTAGAGATTAATTTATCCTACCCCTCATATAAATCCCCATAGACTTAACATGGTGTGACTGTATGCCACGGTTATGGCATAAAATATTTATATGCCACTGGTAACATATGAAGTTAAAAATATGTAACAGGGTAGGATAAAATCTAAACATCACTCAATTTCATATAATTGTTTACATGCCATTCGTTGTCTTCTGCTACAAATATCACTCAGCTCTGCTTCGTGATATCATTCCGCGAAGACAACTCATGCCATATAAACAATCATATGAAATTTCGTGATGTTTCATGATAGTACCTAGAACGGGTGTACTTCACATCTCTTCCCCAGACTCATGTAATTCTGCTGTAGTACAAACGTCTCAGCGCAGGGTGCCATTTTAATAATCTCATGGATAATATCATGAAACATCACGAAATTTCATATGATTGTTTATATGACATGAGTTGTCTTCGCGGAATGATATCACGAAGCGGAGCTGAGTGATATCTGTAGCAGAAGACAACGAATGGCATGTAAACAATTATATGAAATTAAGTGATGTTTAGATTTTATTCTACCCTGTCATGCGTTTTTTACTTCATATGTCAAGAGTGGCATATACATATTTTATGGCATAACCGTGGCATACAGGCCCACCATGTTAAGTCTATGGAGGTTTATATGCGGGGTAGGATAAATGGCGTGATCCTACTTGCTGGCTACCTATGTTCTAGGTGAGATACTTCGTCAGCGGCTCAGCGGTGGGTGCTTCTGTCTCACCAAAATTTAAAATGAAATCTCTTGAGATTCTGTACCTCTTTGGGGGTAATTATCACCAACAATTGGAGGGAGAAAAACTGATCCCAGGGAAATGGACAATTCAGACAAGGAGAATGTGTTGTAGTACAGAATCTCAGCAGGATTTCTCTCGGGCACACGCCCTGTGAATTAGGTGAATCCCCTCATGTGAATTCCACTTTAAACCCATTACCTCTTAATGAGTATTCATATAACACAATCCTTTTCACAGAGCCATTTGGTTGATCTTCTATTAATTACATAAACGTGCTTCTAACAGTGAGGAATACATCAGGGCGTCTTCCTACGTCCAATAGATTAAAGACGTTATCTCTAAAACAGCCTACCGTAAAACCCCGGTTGTAAGCCGCCACGCACTTCAGCAAAATGCTCTAAGCCGATTATGTGGGTATTTCAACTTAAGGAAAATCCCGGTTATAAGCCTATCTCCAACTTTGGGGGTCCTTATCCTCATTCCCCCAATAACCCCCCCCCCCCCCGACCCTTACAACTTTTTTGATAGAATTTTCAGTTTCAATTAACTTTTGTATCAATATAGGATATCACATGGTATCTGAATGATTCACTTGTATATGAAGGTGAACGAGGCTAAGCAGAGACTCTTTAACCAACCAAGTTTTATCCAACCACGGAGAAATACAAGACCTCCATTGGAACGAAGAAATTACGCGAAATGTGGAAAAAAGAATTGACAATTGTATATCTCTGTTTTTGGTACTTCATGATTTGTACTGATTTTGGGGATTTTCAAAAATCAATTTTTGAAAGAAAAAAAAAACGGTTATAAGCCTACCCCCGGCTTTGGCAAAAATCCATATGCCGATTTTTTTTCTCAGAAATCTCTGAACAAAATCGGCTTATAAGCGGGATTTTACGGTACATCTAGGAGTCCGATAAGGTTTAATGAGATAAGGGATTTTAATAAATGCTGCATCCCATCAGACGAAAATTGGATACACTCTCACCGCGTGATTCATTCTCTGAGTCTGGTTTGAAGTTGGGAGGTTGCTGTTTGGGAAGCAGCCAGCAGCATGATTGGGTCATATCCCTGAAAGGGGTGAATCAGTCCACGTGAAATTGAAATTCACTGAACTCTGAAGTCGTTAGATCTACAGTTACATCACGTAAGAGCAGCCTCATTGTTCTCCGCCACACATGTAAATGAGCCGTCCTGAAGGAGGAGATACTCAAATGATGGACTATAGAGGAATCTTATAAAAGTTTGGGTTCGAAACCCCTACTTCATTCGTTTTAGTAGAGGAGCAAATGACCCAAAAATAATGGGTCACAATGACACCCGAGAGTCTCCTGGCTGAAACTTGCCATGTTGGTCAATTTTTTAATTTTTTTTTATACTGTTTATTGGACGCAATTCAACATACAATGTTGGTTTTCAATCGCGACCACCTCTATGTCAGAATATTTTCTAAGTCTTACACAATTTCTCAATCATAAGAATTATGACCTCAGAATCTGAATCTGATGCTCATTTGTTCCACAAAGTGTAGCATCATGCTCGCGTCCATGGTAACAGAAGGAAAACATATTTTGATAATTACTGATGTATATTGTGATCCCTTTTTAAGGGCCTTTTGGGCACTTTGCTCCCCTACTATTTGAATCGCGTAGTAATTCACAAGGCCAAGCTGCGTGAATTACGTAGCGATTCAAACGAGATGGGATCGACCTCTGACCCTGAACTTGAATGGGTTACTGAATTCATCTCACCCTTTACATTGACTAATGGGCTAACATTTGTGACAAATGGGCTAACATTTGTGACATAATACCCCATTGAGTATCTAAAAAAAATACTTAACGGGTGTTAGATACCAATGTTAAGTCTATGGGGAAAAATACCAGGGGTGAGATAAAGGACAAAACTCAAACAAGCAATTTATACACAATATTAACATGATTTCTATCTGAGTGACCGTATTCTCCGCGTAGTTGACGCGAAGTTAAACTCCCAGCGATAGCGATACAAGGAGAATACGGCCACACAGATCGAAATCATGGTAATATTGTATTTATCACCCACCTAGTGCGGAGTCTCCATGCTAAGCTTATGGAGCTTACAGATCTCTACTGAGTAGAATACGGACCTCCGGAAGCTTTTTGGCCACCTGACGGGCATTATAGGAACTAATTCATACAAACAAAGCATGGTGCTAGGGTCGATTTTCTAATTATATACACGATTTTTTTCCTGATAATTACTTGAAAGGCGAGTAATAAATACAATATTACCATGATTTCGATCTTGTAGTTGACACTACGAAATACTCCTCGTTATCGCTCTAAGTATTACTATGCGTCAACTACGCGGAGAATACGGCCACTCAGATCGAAATCATGGTAAGATTGTGTATTTATAACTCACCTTTCGACTAATTATTAGGGAAACATATCTTGTTAATAATTAAAAATTCGATGTAAGCGCTGTGCATTGTTCATATAAATAGTTTCCACAATGCCAGTCAGGTGGCCGAAAAAGCCGTATTCTCCTAGTAAATACGGCTTTCCTTAGTTTACTTAGTAGCGATCTGGAGGCTCCATAGGCTTAGTATGGAGACTCCGTATCAGGTGGGTAATAAATGACAAGATGTACAAACTAAACGGACAATTAATCATTTATGCCAGGACAGTTTTTCTGTGGAATAGATGTCTTTTCAGATGCACCTACAGTTTGGTAACTTCTGGATAATCTGTGTAACATACACTGCACCGTCATCGTGTTAACAGAGATAGAATCAAGCTCTGATAGAAAAACTTGAATAGGTTTCTGAATATATCTCACCCCTCACATTGACTAATTGGCTAACATTTGTGACATAATCTGCACTATGTGTTTGTCCGAAATTAAGTCCATCCCCTGACCTTTTGCCCTCTTATGGAGCGTTTCCACCTGGCGATTATGACCATCGATTATGACATTTAGCCCCGCCGACCGATTAGGTGATACTTTATGAGCAATAATCACCAGGTGGAAATAAAAATGGTCAACGACTCTCCTCTCCAATATTATCATGAAATTTCATATGGTTGTTTATATGGCATGAGTTGTCTTCACGGAATGATATCACGAAGCGGAGCTGAGTGATATCTGTAGCGGAAGACAACGAATGGCATGTAAACAATCATATGAAATTGATTGATGTTTAGATTTTATCCTACCCTCTCACATGTTTTTAACTCCATATGTCACCAGTGGCATATAAATATTTTATGGCATAACCGTGGCATACAGGCCCACCATGTTAAGTCTATGGAGATTTATATGAGGAGTAGGATAATAGGTAATATAGCACCACAATATTGAGCCATCTGATACCAATCTAACCCTACCTCCTTCCCCCCCGCATGACCCTTCTGAGTCGCGCGCTACCAAAAATACCTGGAAATGACACAAAACTGTTCCTAGCAATGATATCTCACATAGCAGTCGTTCTTATATCTTTACCAATTGCAATATAAGAATGAATGACAATAGTGGCCCTTGTCAGAACAGCAAGACCTACAGGAGAATGTTTCGTTCTGACAGTATGGACCAGGACTTGATAAAACGTCATGTTTTTCAACTGTTGGGTTTTATACCTGTCATTACTCCTAATGTTCATGGTTATTTGAAGTAACATATATGCTTGGACAGTATTTCTACTGTAACTCTTTCAAGACTTTCTCCTTGGTTTACTTCCTACTTTCCTGTCCCTGGCTAGCCTCCGATCACATTCCTTGCTTAATCTAAGCATAAATACCTCATGTAGAAGTCTACTTGAAAAAATAGTGAATACTGTCGCAGGCCAATACTGCCTCCCATAGTGCAAACTGCTCAGTTTGAAGCTAGGCTTACGCTTGCTGCCGCCAGAGATGCCGCTAGGGGTTGGCTGACCAGCCCTGTTACCGGCGTATTGTGGTCAGATCTTTGGGACACGCTGGGTACAATCGCCGGGCAAGGAACAAGCGACAGGGCGTTTTCAAGGCGTAGACTGGTACCCTGCCAGATAAGCAATAGGGCAAGTAAGGCCCAGCGAGAGCAACATGTGATCGACCTAGAACTTTCACTGGTACCCTGCCGATTTATAATGGCAAGGAGAACCAGCACAACCTTTCTCCCTCACGATGTTCCCAAAATAACTAGTACTTGTCTATAAAGCACCATGATACAGAATGAAGTAATATCAACATTTCAAAAGATACTAGAACGTTTAAATGTGAAAATACATAACAGTTTTACCCACGCCCCCGAGTGAGTAAACCAGCGTAAAAATGGCGTCTGGTTCCCAAGATGCACCAGAAAATGGTGAGTGTTACCCATAATGCACAAAAAAATGGCGGGCGTTACCTAGCCTTATATGGGAGTGAGCACATAGGCCAGGCTTCCAGGCTAAGCTTGAACCATACGTTTGCTGCCGCCAGATATGCCGCTAGGGGGTTGGCTGGCCAGCCTTGTTACCAGCGTGTCGTGGTCAGATCTTTGGGACACGCTGGGTACAATCGGCGGGCAGGGAACCAGCGACAAGCCGGGTTCAAGGCGAGGCTTGAACGGAACGCCGCCGGTTAAATGTCGTCTGCCAAACTCCCTGATGGCGTCCGCGCCCACTGAGTCTGCGCTGTAAGGAGGACGGGTCAGAGGTCGGGGCCGCTGCCTTTTGAAGAGGAGAATATTTCATTGTCAGAGGCATTTGCGCACTTTCGATGGCTGTCGTCTGGCTTTTTGTAGCTGGACGACTCGGAGAGGCAAAAACCACGATAACCAAAGCACAAGCAGACCATAGAGGCCTTGGTTGTAGAAGGACGTCCATTTGCAGGCTGGCAGTTTGCTGGTATTAATGGGGAAGTGTTGGCAACAGTTAAATGAACAAGGGTCGTTTCATGACAATTATACTCAGTCAACTGCAATAGAGGCTTTAACGACGTCCTTTCCGTCCTCTAACCGTTGAAGCAATGGCAGGTTATATTTCACCACTGGACATACTCGAGTTAAAGCCCCGTTCACACTATACTATATACCTACAAACAAAAGTGCCTTTATATAAGACAACATTTATCAAATCCTCTGTCTAGTCATGTCGTCGTGTTTTACTATTGATTTCTAAACTCGATGCTCACAGCTACATGTATCAATCTCCAAGTTAGTCCTAGAGTGGTGGAAACTTACTGTACTATACACCTATACCTCAAAATACTCCAAATACCAACCTCTGCTATGCAAATGGTAGCTGAGACGTACCACCATACTGTGCCGGTATGGCGCCATACCAGCTTACTTTGAAAGCTCGATCTCATTGATTAAGAAAATCAAGTGACCTATTTATGGCGTGATCAGAATTCAGACAAAAAAAATCAAACAGGAAATTAATAGATGATATTATGAGAATATTAATACCAAAGAAATTGATTTTAAAACAGTTTAAATTTTATTTACGAAATCGCGGCTATGAACATCGTGTGTGGTGTGTAGCAGAAAACAACTTCCGCCCTCCCAAGCGAGTTTGATTTCCGTTTCGAAGTCGACTTATTTTGGTAAGTTTTTGAATATTTACAGATATTTAGAGGTGTATAGTACAAGTGAAACTTGTTAACCTAATCGGGACGGCTTATCGTACCTTGTTACTATCGGTATAATTATCGCATTCGCTCTGTGAGCTCATGCGATAATTACACCGATAGTAACGCGGTACGATAAGCCGTCCCGATTAGGTTAACTAGTTTCCCTAAAGTACTATATCATTTAAATTAACTTGTACCAGTTTAGAGGTGATGGTGTTGTATAGCTGATAAGGTACATAAAGCTAATGGAAAGGCCCACGTGAAGAAAATTAGCCTCTTGTAAGGCTGACACGTTTTTGGCCACTTTATATGATGCAACAGCAAATGTACTACCTGTGATAAAACTGTTACTATACACAAAAGCATCAAAGAAAGTTTTGGAGGTCTTGCGACTAGCGATACCTGCCATGCTACTAGCAGTACCTAGCTTGTGCGTATCTCCGGTACTTCTATTTTCAAGTATGAACGGTTATATCTGTGAACCACTGCCCCTCACCGAGAAGTCATGCGACTAGTAGGGTAGAGTTAAGGCCCGTTTCCATTGGCCGACGAAGATTGCTTAGACCTTTTGAGTTACACAGAATGTCTGTCGGTGGTGCCACTGACTGTGCGTCGGTATAGAAAAATCGCTGAGGGTAGTAGATTTCACTCAGTGACCAAGCTTTCACTCAGTGGTGGGTGGTGCCACATTGCATAATCTTAGCAGAAAAAGACGTGGGGCATTTCACTATCTTGGTTGTTTCCATTGACCGATATTGGGTCCACAGTGCCAAAAGTCCCTCGGTGGTTCCTGACTGTAGATCGGTGACGGGAAATCGGCCAATGGAAACGGCCCTTATACCGCTACATATTGTCGCTGACTTGCAGTAACAAACCTCTATCTGCACTGAGCTATGACATGGGGGTTGGTCGGGTTAAATCACTTACGGTATCTGCTGTGTGCACCTCGAACCAAATACTTTTTTCCATCTAAGTTCTGAAAGCCGCTCTTCCTACTAGGAAACATTATTAGCCTAACGAATTGCTAATGAAAACTAGATTTACGTTCATTATATTTTCAAAAATATACACGAAAAGAAATATGAAAAAGTTAAATTGGGTTCGAGAGTAAAAATGACTCATTCTCAAAGCAGTACAGACAATCTGCGTGGAGAGTGACAAACACTTACAGCTACTGGTTAAAGGTGGCCACGGATTTAACCCGACCAGAGCTAACGCAGTGTAGCTCTGGCGGCCAGTGTAGTTTGATACCCAAATCGCACGAGACGAGGTACCGCTAGTCGCAACGGGGCGTACCTGGGCCCCGTTGCTCCTGTTTTTGTGGTATCGCTAGCTATAATCGGATCGCAATTTTATTTTTACGATTACTTTAACCATCCGATTAAAAAAGCGTTGCTCCTGTTATATCGGATCGTATCCCTATATTCCCACGGTTTTGCGATGCGAAAGCGATACAACAATTCAGGGGCATATATTGAATGAGACAGGGGAAGATTCATTAGTTTTTTTAATTAAATACAGATGGCACCAGAGTTAAAACTGATCTGACACCTGTTGGTGTGAATCGCCATTTTCTATAGGTAGAAGAACAAGGGGCGGGGGATCGTAGTGCCACCACCCATCGTTATTCAGAATTTCAGACAAGGCAATCTCTAACCAAAGTAATGCGATCCGCAGACGATCCGCACTGGTGTGAGGGTCCGCGTAAAAGTATCGCTAAAAGCCGTATTTTATGCGGCGATGCGCCTATGCGATTACGACACGATCCGCAAAATTTCAGGAGCAACGTTTAGGCCCTCGGATCGCTATTCTGCGATCCGCAACTCTGTCGTAATCCTGGAGCAACGGGGCCCAGGCGGTCGTTGCTCCACGTTTTGCGGATCGCAGAATAGCGATCCGAAAGTGTTGATGCAGATTTTTTGCGGATCGCATCACACCTATGTTGCTATGTATATCCAATTGAAAACCTAATGAACCTGTAACCTATGACACTGAAAATGCGCTGTTGTAAAATATAGCGATACAACCTGAACTTAACGATACGACACGACACGATCCGATATTACCTGAGCAACGCTTTTCCCACATTTCTAGGAGCAACGACCCCCTGGGAGCTGTTTCAAAACGTGGGTTTTAAAATGGGATTCACACGTTGGGATTCATGTACCTCATAGGGTGTATTTCTAAGACGAATCCTGCTGAGATTCTGTACTCGAACACAATTTCTGCGTCTAAATTATAAGGGTTCATTTCCCTGAGTCATGTTTTCCTCCCAGTAATTGTCAAAGACATTTCCCCCTAAAAAGGAACAAAATCGCATGAGATTTTGAGCCCTGTTAGGTACATGAATCCCATCGTGTGAATCCCATTTTAAGTCTATGGTTTTGGTAGGTACCCGGTACGCCTAGTTGCCGACTAGCGGGAAGCGCACCGTTCAAACTGTGCGCTAGTCGCTGACAGGTACCGCTAGTCACTGACTGAGGTACGCCTGTCGCACATATACATGTGGCCTGTTTTATAATAATCAAGGATGTATCGTAGGGCTGGACGATAAGATCTAGCTGAGGATAGAGGAGGTCTGGGACGATCCACGCCAAATATCGTTTCATAAATGAGATCCCTGGTGGACAGTAAAAACCCTCTTGGAAATTGTCCTAAGTGTGTCACAGAAGTCTCTTAAGAATACGTCCCTCGAACCTAAGCCTGAGGCCCCATAGACATGGGAAAATTTATTCAACAGGTTAAATGTCCTAGGAAGTGCTGAATAAACCTACGATTATCCAGCTCCTCTAGAACCTCTTTTCTTCCTTTAAATGATGCACATTCCTTTCTCTTCCACTATCACCCGCCATTTTGTTTAAAAAGAACCAACAATGAAAACAATTAGAATCACAACTTAGAGGGGGCGTCCACCAACCACGACAAGGCTGCGACACGCGCCGACAAGAAAGTTCCTATCGGCTCCTTGTCGCAGCCTTGTCGTGAGGAGGGGAGCTGTCGTGAGCCCTTGTCGCAGCCTGTCGGGAAGTGCACGCTCCACCTAAATATTCTATCGTAGACCTCTACGACACGCCACGACACGGCTCCAAAATCGAACATGTTCGATTTTGTCGTAACCTTGTCGGAAGGCCCCCGACAGGCCCCCGACAAGCTTCATGTCGCAGCCTACGAAAAGCCTTCCAATCGTAGAGCTGTCGTGGACCTTGTCGGAAAGCCGTTGTCGCAGCCTTGTCGTGGTTGGTGGACGCACCCCCTTATTATACTGTACTTTAAAAACAAGCTAATTGCATGACAGCTCTGGGTCTAGGAGTATGTTAGACGACTTACCCGGCGTTCACACTAGACGATTATAAGCGGCGATTCTTGAATTTTTGCACCACCTGACGACTTCCAGCTATCAATCGATAGAAATCGGTAAATACAAAAAGAGTAAACGCATGAGGAAATTCTTGGGCCGATGATCATTGTGGCCGACATTACGTAATCGAGCACCACATGACGACTAGAGGCTAGACGATCTACAGTCGTCACGCTTTAGTAAACGCCAGGTTAGGACAATTTGGAGGACAAAGGAGAGTTGTACGATACATTGATATAACGACATTTCAAAGGGTGCATGAGATTGTATCCTTGAACTCTCCTAGCTCGAAGACCAAATGGATTATACAACGACATTGGCCCTAGGACGATCAGAGGACAATTTCTATGATTTATTCTGGATTATTAAACGGGCCACTGGGTCTCATGAGGTGGATATTTCATCTAATGCCCCAGTCACACTGGCGTAAATTTCGGCGTTTTTTCTACGTATTTGAAATGTTGGAGACCACGTATTAGCTACGGATTTGGAACGTATTTGTTTGCTTTTCTTTAACGTTTTAGTACGCTTCTCAACGTTCATCAACGTTCATCAACGTTCATCAACGCTTATCTACGCTTCTGTACGCATTGTGGCGTTTTTCGGCGCATTCCGACTTTCCTTTACGCATCTCCGCGTATTGCGGCGTTTTGCGGCGTATTTTGAGATTCCAAAATGTGTAGAAGAACGTAGACGTGCGTACACGGAAAAACGCCGTTTTTTACGCCAGTGTGACTGGGGCATTACGAATGACCCTTGAATATATTCCAGCTTTCCTCCGTTCGATGTACTGCCTGAGAACTGCTTTACTTCTTTAATCTGGGATCAATGAATCTGGGGCCTGTTGAATAATCTAGGATCATACATGAAGACCCTTTTCTCTGCCTCGTACAATGGTTATCATTTAATAATATTTCAGTTTGTTCGCTTAGACAGTCTCAACCATCCATATGGTCATCTATAATTGTTGAATAAAGTCGGCCAACATCGTCCCTGGGTCTCTATGGCATACAGAAAAGTGTCTACACATACAATCCTAGATTATTATACGGGCCACTGTCTCATAGAATGTAAGTCATTATCAAAAACACAATTATAGAAAGATATGATTGCAAATACAAAAACTACCCTCAACCGTGCTGCAATTAAAGAATATAACTCTGGAATAGGGCGTTGCAGCACCTTACGAAAAAGAATGATCTACTGAACACTTTACTGCTCATGCACTGCGTAGACATGGATCAAAGCCTACTAGAGATAAGAGGACATATTGCACAATCCTATAATAATGTCTGATTGCTACTATTATTATAACATGAACCATGGGAGGGAAGGGGATTGAAGCGAGAAAATCACTGTTATTGTGAAATGTGATGTCTCTGAATAGATCTGATGACAATATGCTCATTTGTCATCAATGAGCACTTGCTCCACTGATGATAACATAGATTATCTCATGATAAAGCACCTCTATGATTACAAATGGAGACCCATATACTTTACCTGCCAGAGCATGCAGAATGATTCATATTAGCATGGTCAGCATATACCTTTGTCAAGAGACACAATATGTCTTCTCCAACCAAGGATCATATCAGGGAGTGGTATTATACACATACTAGGCACTGCACTGATTGGACTCACAAACCATATACTACTATTCTACATCTATATATTACGTGGGTAGGGAACGATATATCTAGTTACAAATTGATGCGATTTATCAATATACTTGTATGTATGGGGATATTTCACTGACAGGTTCCCTGGGACAAAGAGGGCATAAATCTCATTAATCTGACGGCAATATTAGGTACTGGGGGGTAGAGGAGGTATCGGGTTCTACATTCGTTTATTAACCTGGGGGCGTATAGAAGAGAGACATCCAGTAGCGAAAATACCATTTTTATTTATGAAAGTATTTAAAAAAAAGAAATACAGTAAAATGCTCCTTTTGAGCATTGTGTGGGCATATAATAGTGGATAATTTGTGAGTGGGCATATAATAGTGCGATTTGATGAAAATAACTGTCGTATTTTCACCTCATGTACAGTAATTTGTGACTCGTAATTTCTCGAAACTAATATCCTTTTTTACCAATATTTTATTATGGACGCGCCATCGATGCTGTCGCACCGAATCACTTGGAAAGAGTGATTTAGTTCTATGCCCGGTCATTGGACCCCCTGAGGGTCGTTGCTCCACGTTTTGCGGATCACAGAATAGCGATCCGAGGTTGAAATCATTGCTTCAGATTTTTTTGCGGATCTCATCATAATTATGTCGCTATCTATATTCAATTAAAAATCTAATGAACCTTTCACATATGACACGAAATTAATTGTTGTAAGCTTAAGCGGGGTGCCCCTTAAGCGGGGTTTTCAGTCTACCAATGGTTATACAATAGAGGATACCTACATAAATAAAGGAAACGATGGTTTTTAGGTTAAAAGGTGTATTAATAACACATTAATAAGCAAATAAATGGAAAAGAAATATAAAGAAATATAAATGTACACAAAATTTAAAATAAATAACTAATACATGTATTTGCAGCATACAACAGTAGAAACCTGTAAGCGGGCCTCTTACCCACCACCTTCCGTTGGCGCGAAAATCAGTGGTGCTTTGAGCGACTCACTGTGAGCCGCCCAGAGCCGCAAGGGCTCACTGAATACCGTGCCTTCAAAGCCCCCTTGCCCGCCCTGAACCGCCCACCGCTAACCTGTAAGCGGGCCTCTAACCCCCTACCTTCAACGGGCGCAAATATCACTCATACTAATACATGTACCCACTCACTGTAGCCCGCCCAGAGCCGCTAGAGATGTAGGGTTACTATTGAAACAACACACTCCGGCTGCTCGGGAAAAACTGTCCCTAAAGCGGGGTGGCCCCTAAAGCGGGGTGCTCCCTTAAGCGGGATGACCCCTTAAGCGCTGTTAAAATAGACACTTAATAGACGGACAAATTTCTGTTCCGAGCAAATTGTCCCCTTATTAAGCAGGGTGTCCCGGAAGCGGGGTTTTACTGTATTTATCAGGTACAGCCACAGTATACCTGTCATCGTAGTAATTTGGTATGGCCATAAATACAACATGGATAGGAGTAGGCGGTATACATACGACATAAAGCCACAGGTATATGATAATGATAATAATAATAATGATGGATATCCTATAAGTATATATGTGTCCCGCCTGTGGTCTGCTGGGGTGGACAGCAATTACCAATCTGTTCACCCTCTTGGTCGCTTTGCCTCCTGTGGTGCAGACCAGATATGCTTGCATGCAAGCATAACTAAAGTGACTGGGGTGGGGAGTTGACTCAGTGGTAAAGAGCACTGGACTTGTTGGACTTTGTTGAAATAAGTCCCACTTTTCTCCAGCACCCTCAGCAGTGGTAGATTTACTGCTTTATCAAAGGCAAATCCTTCTCATACCATGTCTATGTGGTGTGGGACATAAAAGACTTACATAAAAGAAATCTCACCTCAGAAATTGTGTAGGGGTGAGATTTCTACCTGAAACCCACTTAGAGATTCGGTCACACCCTAAGTAAGTCTAATTGAACAAATTTGACGTTAAACTACCCAAACAAACAAATTTCTGCCTCCGTTCATTTACTGACCACAGAACGTCAAAATGATAATTGAATATGTCTATTTTTTTTTTTTTTTTTTTTTTTCATTTTTATCCTGGAGGTAACTGTTAGGGACCTGCAGTCCCTATCTACCACAGGCTCCAGCTGTTAACTATTGTTTAGTAGTCAAATGTAGAGAGAATGAAATTTCGACCTCTTCATACATAATAGAAAAGCCATTAACAGTTCAAAGAGGATAGAATAGATATCTCTAACATTTATCATTTGACTCATCTTACACATGGTGGCTTACTAATACGCAAGAATTGAAACAGTCTACCTGTTTGCCTATTGACCGTATTAAAACATTTGCCAATGAATGTGCTCTGACCTTTGCATTTTCATTATCAATTTACCCTGCCCTTTGCAAAGGGGAAGGTAATTAGTACCTGCTGCTATACTATTCCCAATTTGAGCTTGTGTCTACCTCGGCTACTATGTATCAGCAGAGAATGTGACATTTATTATTTCTTCCTTGGCATTTCATCTGGAATGTTGCAGAAATGGGATTCCTGATAAGATTTGCCTCTTCTTGGGAGACACAAACTGATTGTCCCACAATAACTCTAGCATGCTGCTGTATCAAGCTACAGTAAAACCCCGCCTAGCGGACACCCGGCGTAAGGAGTCACCCTGCGTTAACGGACAGTTTGGCTTCGAACGGAAATTGTTTCCTCTTTCAGGCACCTGTTTCACTAGCTTCGTGACTTTAGGCCTAGACAGACATCAACGGGGCACCAACAGTGCAAGCAACAGCGGTAAAAGTCTAGCAAATATCAGAGGGTTGGAGTGGCCAATCTTCTTCATATTTGGAACGATTATAGGTTATATGTATCCCCTACCCGCGTCAAAGTTTCATCGCTTAATTCATACGGGAAGTCAGTGAAATTCCGCGTGTCATCGATTGCAGTCTTGTGATTTGTCCGTATGGTGTCACAGACGCCATCTAGACATGTCACGAAACTACTGAAACAGGTCCCTGATGTTTATTTAAACCTGGTGTAAGGGGCCATCCTGCGTAAGCGAATACCCCACATAAGCGGACAGTTATTAAGCCCTTTAACTCAGTGTAAACGGACACTTCAGAGGGACACCTTATCTTGATTGCTTGTTTATGGTGTGTATGTGAGGCGGGTAGACTGGTGTCTAGACAATCAGACACTAGGCAACGGCCTCCGTAGGTTCATGTAGGCGTGAGGAAGGTGTCTGTGGGATGATTTGTGAGTATGTGAGTGAAGATTGTAGAACTAGCAATACTATGAAGAAACCAAACAAGAGTTAGTCGTGTTGTTGTTTATCCCACGACGGCAAGATCGCGTATTACTGCGCGAGGCAAAGCCGAGAGCAGTAATATGTGATCTTACCGGAGTGCGATGAACAATAACACTGCTAATTCGAGTTTGGTTAAGAATTTATCCTACCCCGCCCGTCTAAATTACTTCTACATTAACAAATGACGTCATTTGTCAAGTGTATCCCACTAGAGCGATATTTTTCATTTTTCTGAACTCCAGACCTAATACAGTGACCCAATGTTAAGCCTATGGAGTTTTTTATTAGGGGTAGGATAAAGGTGTTTCCGTTCAGCGCCGCCTACCAGTGCATTGTCTAGTTAGGCCGCTGCTAGCAAACATGACTGAGTTTGGCCTAGCACCTATTGCGATGCACTGCAATCACACCCAGAGTTTGAATGGTGGGTCTGTCTAAAAGGCTTCTTTTTTAAAGATATGACAGCTAGAACAAGCTAGGAAATTGTATTAATGAGTCTCGTCTGTCCAAACGTTAGAATTGATAGTTATCTTAGTTTTCCCTTAGTTAAAGGCTCTAGTCTCTCCAATATGTTATTGTGCCTCCAGTTTCAGTGTCCCTTTGTTATCTAAGCTATATGTAAAGTATCATTGAGTTGATGGGCATGCATGACACACCAAATTGGAGCTGGAATACCAAAGATTACGATGTAATCTGTACTTTCTCTTGAACTAATATATAAATGGGTATTATAGATGTATTACGCTCATACACAGTCACTTAATATATCGAATACCTTAGATGTTTGTTTGGCTTCAGGCATTGCGTAGCCACGAAGATAAGGCGCGAAACCAGCCTGTGGAAAAAAAGAGTCTATTCGATCTCCCCTTTTCTCAGTTCCCGGCAAATGCGTTTGCCGGTATTTAGTCACCAAGCACATTTGTTAGGAGTAATCGAGTACTATACTTGTAGATATGTGTATGGAGAGTGATAGGGCAGTTACAATATGGCGGGCTGGGGTGATGGATACAGGAAAGTGAGGCAGCTGGTCAACACTGCCCGGATACTGAGCCTGAGACAATGTTAATAGTAGTGAAATAGTGAGACAGAGTAGGTGGATTTAGGCCGCAAAGTATGACAGATGCTCAGTAAATGGAAGAAAACCCCCGCCCGTTCATGTGATTATATCTTGGGCAGCCCTGTGATTTGTGAATGTGTTGGTACCTATACCAGGTGGAGGTATATGATACGAAGGTGGCCTTTCAATAGGAATTGGTATGGGGTGAGATCTTAAGACAAAAAGCGATTTTAAATGAACGACCAGGATCCTTGAAAAGTCATCTGTAGATAGGTTACGGTTAGTGTGTGTAGCACGCTTAAAAAGGCCTTTAACCTAGAATTGCTCAAGATTATGAACATTCATTAAATGATTAAACAAAATCAGAATTAAGTTCATTATAGTATGTATCCTTATCAGACTGGCCCAAGAATAACTGGACCGATTGCGCCACGGACTGACGACACCTCTTTGGACCGATGGCAATATTTTCCCTAGACCGATGGCACCACTACCTAGACTGATGGCACCACTCACTTAGACTGATGGCACCACCCACTAAATCACTACTCTTTATGATATTGTTGCTTTAACCTTATCACTTTTTCAATTATTAATCCCTAGTGTCCGAATTAATAATCCTCATCTAAACTCAGGCACTGGCACCGGCCCACTCGGCCCCAGCAACGCCCCACTCAGCGCTGGCACCAACCCCATCGGTGTCAGCGGTGACTATCGCATATTACATATTGTATAAATCAGGTGGTGCCTTTGCCTAGGTAAAAAACTGAGGTGGTGCCATCAGTCTAGGCAAGTAGTGCTATTATTCCAAGTGCTGGTGCCATCAGTCCAGGTAAAACTGAAAAGAGGTGCCATCAGTCCGGGTGCCATCGGTCCAGTTACCGACCCATGTATTACGATTTATCTCTCCTCGGTATTTTTCTACATAGGCTTAACTTTAGGAACTCGTACTCCATGGCCATGAAGGTCTTGTACCCAATACTCAATGGCTATTGGGTGATTCATTTTATCCATAAATAATGTTATGCGGGAGGGTGGTTGTGGCCAACTAGATTCTAGGTCAACTTTCGACTGTAGAACCGTCCCAAGGCGTTATAAATATTATGTAAGGAGGTCAGGGTCAAGGTCGGGGTTTGCTGCGAATATAGTCATTGGCTACTAAGTCTACTCTATTCCTTATATGGCAGTTAGTATAATGGGACAACTCCATGTAGACGGGGTTTGCAATCCACCTCATTTGACCACAGAGTAATTCACTCAGATTCGCTTCGTGAATTACTCTGCAGTTAAACTCGGTGTAGTACGGACCAAGCTATTTTCATCTCATGGGTTTACTTCTAATTATCACACCTGTAAGTAAGGTGCACGGGGAGGGGTAAGGCAGGCGGTGGCAGTGGAGATAAACAGGGAGGGGTAGGATACAGGGACTGAGGCCAGTCTATCAATAACCTCTCCTGAGTCTATGCATCGTATCTGAGCGTATCCCACCCTTGACCTGCAGTGATTTACCAACCACACCACCCTCAACGAGGCATACCGTAGTGAGATGAATCCGGGCCCACGCATAGAGCACACAGAGGCATGCCAGCCACATTGCAAATTACACTCACTCGGATCATCGGTCCAGTAGGAGGGGCTCACAGCTGTAGCACACTTGGTGTATTTCCACTTAAAGGGCAAAATCCACCAGGCCGATTTCTCACCCGATCAATTGTTCCTGGGCCCTTAAGAGGAAGCTCACGTATTGTAATTTATTTAATTCTGATAATAATAGTTGAATAAATGACCATTTTCGAAGATTTGAGAAATTCTAAGGCATCCGATAATAATTGGCGATTTTCTGGCTACGGAATTGGCTACCGTCGGTCCAGTGGAACACCCCCTTAAATGGGGTTCACACGGTGGGATTCACGTACCTCACAGGCCGTTTGTCTGAGACAAATCCTGTTGAGATTCGGTACTGGAACACAATCTCCTCGTTTGAATGACAGGGTTCCACTTTGCTGACTTTTTTCCTGTGCAATTGTCGGCGACAATCACCCCTAACAAGGTACGGAATCTCATGAGATTTTGACTTTTAACAGGTTTAAAATTTAAGTGGAATTCACACGATAGGATTCATGTACCTCACAGGGCTCAAAATCGCATGCGATTTTGTTCCTTTTTTGGGGGAAATGTCTTACTGGGAGGAAAATATGTCTCAGGGAAATGAATCCCTATAATTTAGTCAAAGAAATTGTGTTCGAGTACAGAATCTCAGCAGGATTTGTCATAGAAAAACACCCTGTGAGGTACATAAATCCCATTGTGTGAATCCCACTTTAGAGGGGCATTTTGGTGAGACAATGTACTTCACATGTTCTCCCCCAATCTGTCAGTCTCAGTGGTCCCAAATTACACCTATTCACATGGGAAAGTAGCCTGAGTTGGCGACTGTGTACCCTGTGTACTCTGTGTAGGGGTGTAGAGGTGAGACAATGTACCTGTTAATTCTTCCCATGTGAATTCAATCCACCAAGTTACCCTGAGACTGTAGAACACCCCAATCTGTGAAACATTGTACCCAGCTAGAAATAGTAGCCGACTGGTGCAAAGGTGTGAAGTACACCAGTCTCAGGTCCATTTGTCCCATCGTGTGAATCCCACTTTAAGTCCTATGCATATCTACCGATTAGGGGTTGAACAATTAGTTCCCAAATTGTATAGTTGTCAGTGAACTTGTTGCAGGCAAATTATGTAACCGATGTGGGCCATCTCAACGGAGGGGGGGGGGGGGGGTATTTCCAATGTTCCGTTTTCTCCGACTGGATTTATCAACATGTTGATTAACTTTTGGTCGGGGATTTAGGAACATAGAACGACAACTTGTCTGCGACAAAAGAACATCTTAAGGTGGGGAGGTCACTAATTGTTGGCTGACCCTTGCCTAATTGGCCCACTTCTACTGACTAGGGCCGACTCCGTAAGGCCCGGCGTCCACCTACTACGATAGAATCGTAGACCTCCCGATATGGCACCGATACAAAATGTCAAAATCGGTGCCATATCGGGAAGGTGCAAAATCGTAGACACATGTCTAGACAAGCCAATACACCATGCGTTATATGGGGTTTTTATCGGTGTCTAATCGCAGAAACGTGGTCTACTGCCCTGATATCAGGTAACCTTCCGACGCGATTTTGATTTTTTATCGGGAGGTGCATCGTAGACCATATCGGTGCCATATCGTAGTAGGTGGACGCCGGGCCTTAGGATGCCACGCCTGAGACAAACTACCGCTTCTTTGTCGCCGACAAAGGTACATCAATATTCCGAAATCGGTAGATATGCATTGGTTCCTTTCGTACAGATAAATTTGCCAGCCGTGTACTAGCACGACATATCCTTTTTTTTATCAGAAATCCGTAAGTGGAAATAAAAAAAGCTAAATGTTGATCCTTGTTGCAATTCATGCCTTTTTTGGCCGACCGACAGATTTGTCGTTGATGAATTCAATACAGGTTTTGTCGGGGATGAATTGGATCTAGTCGGTTGGTGATGAGGACTAAAAGTAAGTTGGCATGTGGAAATTGAATACGGATATTCAAAGTCACCGATTGTGGGTTCGGATTTGTACTGCCCATACCCTTTCCCTCTATTTGCAGTTTTTGAACGGGCGGGTTCCAAATATCACCGAACATCTTGTCAGCAAGGAGAGCACCTTTGATACGGCTAAGCCCGACTATTATTCGGACAATTTGCCCTGAAACCATGTAATTTTCCTGAAAATTGAATATGATGATCTTAAAGTGTTATAGAATACATTTCTAATTCAAAAAGTGGGGGTCACAGGGCTAGTGTTCTATATCTAGAGATTGATATCATAAAAGAATATAGAGAGATTTGAAAAAGTTGAATTTCACATAGTAAATCCGATGTAATTGTAAAGAAACTCATAGGGAATATAGCAAATATGGAGTACTATAGATTTAAGTTTTTTAAACTCTAGATGACCGTCCAATTTTTTTTAGAGAGATTTGAAGAAAACATATTTTTCAGTATATTTTCTTATGTAAATCAAGCAAACGATGATAATCCTATTGTATCTATTTCTTAGGTTAATGCCATATTCCATCCATTTCGGATTAGAATAACGATATGGTTTGGACTGATAATTATCAATATTTGAAAAAAAAAACCATTATATGTAGCCACTGTGAATTGTAGAATATGCCTGTAATGACAGCAGATATGTGTTCTGGTCTATGCTACATTAGAGAGTGCCCGGTTGTGTCATTTCCGCTCCAGTCGCCCTGTCTGTCGATGCTGTATTTTATATCTCTCGGATGTGTGCCTGTTGCATATCCATCATTAGCTAATTACCAAACCAATTAAACCCGGCATATTAACACTCGTAGGAACTACGTGCGCCTGTATGAGCATAGTGGAAGTGATAACAGCTTTAATGGGTACCTCGCTATCTATACATGTATCCATAGTGTGAAATTGTATTTAGTCAAATCAACATTATATGTTCACCTTAATGTAATGGGATAAAAACCTGATGCCCTATAGAAATGTACAGCTGAATTCATAAGCATATCAGATCCGCCAGCGGGTTTTATAATAAATACAGCTCATTTTGTTATCTTTGCTCCATAATTCAATTTCAGCACATGTCTTCATCCCCTGTAGTGCTATGGAGAAACCAAACAAGAGTTAGTCTTGTTGTTGTTTATCGCACGACGGCAAGATCGCGTATTACTGCGCGAGGTGAAGCTGAGAGCAGTAATACGCGATCTTGCCAGTGTGCGATGAACAATAACACGACTAACTCGAGTTTGGTTTAGAATTTATCCTACCCCGCCCGTCTAAATTACTTCTACATTAACAAATGACGTCATTTGTCAAGTGTATCCCACTAGAGCGATATTTTTCATTTTTCTGAACTCCAGATTGAATACAGTGACCCAATGTTAAGCCTGTGGAGTTTTTTATTAGGGGTAGGATAAATATGATCATCCATCGCCGGTTTGACATGCGACTTTCCTTCCTTGAAAAGATAAAAGCTAAATAAAAAAGATAAATATTAATTTTCATAACAAATTAGTTATATAGATTGGCATATTCAATAATAGAACAACTTGTCAAGCATAGAATGCGTAGTTTGTACTGAGAGTTCCTATTTACTGAAGTTCCCATTCTTCCTTTACATCTGAAACCTCATTCTAAAAGAATAGCATTTCCCTTTCTTGTCCTAAAACCTGTTTCCAGCTTACATGCCTTTTTTCTCCCTTCCATTGTTTTTTGTTTAGGTATATTGATAAATATCAAATTTTGTATTTCTTACTTTAGCTTCATATGAAGAGACGTCACGAGTTTGACTCTGAGTTTATTTATGTTACGCATTTTGTTGCCTCCGTAATTTCACGAGTGGAAAACAAGTGACATTACGAAGCCAACAAAATGAGTGACATAAACAAACTCAAACTCAAACGAGTGGCGTCTAGATTTTATCCTACCCCGTTTCCACATATTTTCAGCATTCAAAAGTAGTGACATAAAAACACACACCTGTGACATAAAGAAATCCCATGTTAAGCCTATGGAGTCTTTTATTAGGGGTAGGATAATGTCCTTTAACCGCGGACCATGATTCTCAGTATCACCTACAGAATCAGCATTTGTTCTTAAAATCATCTACATATAATTACAGCATAAAATCATGTATTCACATATTCTTTTGCTTTCCTTTGCTCACGATGTATTATATACGTAATTTCTGATGACCAAATCATGAAAAAAGTGATCCTTGCAGAACCTGCATGCAAAATAAATACCTTTTTGTGTTACTAAAAAAAACAGAATATGTAAATGTCAGATCACTGATACAGATAGTGACAATTTCCGACATCATTTTCTATGAGCAGGAAACCAAACGTACCAGTGTTGTTCTGTGATGTATCTAAGCGCTCTGTACGGCTCTGGTCGTATTATCCTCGCCCGGGGCCCGGATATTACTCCGCCAGCCGGCCCTCGGGCAACCTCAGACTGCATGACACACATGTTAGTCTTGGCACTACATGGTTTGCTGCCCTCGCACAATTTGCCGGCACAGGCCATGGCGTCAGAGGTGAATTTCCCACAATGGTAGAGCAGGCCGACATGGGAACCCTGTATATATATAATATTTATGAGCCAATGAATAAATAGTATAGTATAATTGATATACAAGAATAGACACAAAGACGTAGGAGCAGCTCGGGCCCCGAAGTGAATTGATTGAGAGGAGCTCATTGGCTAAATTTATATATACATAAATACGATTATATAATTTTATATATATATATATATATATATATATATATATATATATATATATATATATATATATATATATATAGTTACGCTAGCATCCATTAGAAAAACGGTAGGTCCGCTTTGTAAATATAAATCAGGGACCTGTTGAATAATCTAGGCTTGTACATGAAGGTTTATCATCTAATGATATTTAAGCTCGTTCGTTAAGACAGTCTTAGCCATCCATAACGTCGGCCAAATTGACACACATCATCCCTGGGTCTCCTTAGCGTGCAAAAAAGTGTCTTCATGTAGGAGCCTAGGTCATTCAAAAGGCCCGAGCTCCCATTCAATTCCCAGCAGGTCATAGACTGGTTCCCTGTCCAAAGAAATGATAGGACAGGTAGAGGGATATCCTGAGCGACCTTGAACTTTGCAAATCAAGGCGCTCTCTCTCTCTCCCTCTCTCTCTCTCTCTCTCCCTCTCTCTCTCTCTCTCCCTCTCTCTCTCTCTCTCTCTCTCTCTCTCTCTGTCTCTCTCTCTCCCTCTCTCTCTCCATCTCTCTCTCCCTCTCTCTCTCTCTCTCTCTCTCTCTCTCTCGCTCTCTCTCTCTCATGAGATGCCACAAATAACATATTTAGATTAGTTTAAAATCTACAAATATTCCTGCTTGTAATAGAGGACACTCATACCATCTGTAATATTCCACCCTGCTACAAACTCCTACACTCTCATTCTCACCAGGTCGGCACTTGGCAGATGGCAAGTGCCTCTAACAGATACAGAACCTATTCCTTGTGACACCCAAGAGAGGATTCAATCAGACATACAATATGTAGAAATAGGCAATTGCAGTGAGCCCTGCTCTTATCTAATCTAGGCTCGCCCTGTGACTGGGCTCAGTTCGGGTAACACAACTAGATTCTGACCCTCGTCGGGAGCTAGGCCTGTCCTAAGGATATTATCAGCCCATACTACGTCACTGTGACGTAATGCAATATTGGGCATGCGCATCGGGTATTGTCTGCGCCAGGCAGGTCCGGTAAAGGATACACCAACCAACGTAAGGTCCAGACAGAACATGCATTATGGGTTAGTCATAAACCTATGGGTGACAAGCATACTTTCAAAATAATTCCTTGGGTGTCAGGTATCTTCCTACGTCAATGAACCTTTTAACCATCATGTACCATGTATAATAATGTTTTATTTTTCCTTAATCTCAAGTCATTTATAATGGGTACAGTAAGGACTGCTGATTGGAATATAGTTATTAGGCACCTATAATATAGAGGACTGAATCCATAAATGATAAAAAAAAGAAACTTAAAAAAAAGAGAAGTGGTGGCAACTAAATATATAGATAGTCAGGGACAGCGATGAAGAACTTTGAGTAATATCAATACTTAAATAAATTATAAAATTAATTAAAATATAAAAAGAATCATGGGAACGATGAAGCAGACCACAAGGTAATGCAATCATTTTTGGTGATTAACAGAATTATTCATATGAAGACGTGTAAATTCTGAAATGGCTGATGGAAACTGAAATAGACGCTTGCTACCAAGAAAAAAGAGAGAAAAAAGAGAGAACTTTCTAACTATATGACAATGTCTATTCAGCATCTTCTTTTTTTGATGACAGTACAGTTTCTGCTTGGAAAATGAAATGGAACGGGATTACTGAGATATCTCTCCTGCCATCATCGGTTTTCTGTGGATGCTGTATACAATTGAACCTATGTGCCCTTCCTTACTCTACTCTATATGAACTGTGTCAAACTCTATTGATTGTGCACCCTTTTCAACTCTACTGTATGCATAATATCCATACACTCCTGGCATGGAATATTGTAAAGTCCCCCCAAAGGCTGCATTTGAATAAGTGAAGCGACAGCATCGTGTATATGTAATATTCGTACCATATACGTCTATGTATCTATCATCTATCTCACTGTGAATGCCAGTGTGCCTGGCATTGTGGTGCCATCCTGTATTTCACAGTTGAATACAGCTCCATGCTATAATCGTGACGTGCCAGGAACCTGACGTTTATCATAAAACACTGATCTACTGATAGAATGTCTTTATGTGCCCCATTCCACCATCGCTTACCCTCACACTGTTGGATAATAGTGTCACAGTTATGTTTCAAGAGATCCGAACTGAATTTTGTCCACGTATATCCGACATAAAGAGTGGTCGCCCCAGCCCCTGACCCGGCGTTTACACTAGACGATTATAGGCGGCGATTCTTGAACCTGACGACTTTCAGCCGTAAAAGTCTAGATATCGTCTAATGTAAGCGCTAAGCCCGTGGCGACTGCAGATCGTCTGGTTACGTCTGATTACGCAATAAGGCACCACCTCACGACTATTAGACACGCTCTGACCCCGGCGACTATTTTAAGCCGGTTTGAAATAGTCGTCTACATAGGTGGTGATTCTGGGAAAAGCCATAGTCGTCAGTATAAACGCTCAGGTGAATTCTGACGTCAACGACTTTTGCTGTGGTCATTGCCACTGCCTGACGACTATTGGCTGACGATCTACAGTCGTCACATATTTAGTTGTCTAGTGTAAACGCCGGGTAAGTCCGTACTTTACGAATGGCTCCTTGCTGGGATTCATGTAACTCACAGGGAATTTGTCTGAGACAAATCCTGCTGAGATTCTGTTCTTGGACATAATCTCCTCGTCTAAAGTGGGATTCACACAATGGGATTCACATATCTCACAGGTTGCTTGTCTGAGACAGATCCTGCTGAGATTCTGAACACAATCTCCTCGTCTGAATTGTAGGGTTCCATTTCCCTGAGACATGTTTTTTCCCCCTGCAATTATTGGCTACATTTACCCAAAACAAGGAACAGAATCTCATGCTATTTTGAACCCTGTGAGGTACATGAATCCCGCCATATGAATTCCACTTAACAAGATACAGAATCCCATGAGATGTTGATTTCAAACATGTTTAAAATCTATAGGGTCATTTTAGTGAGACAAATGAACCTGCTGCAGAGTCCCGACTAAGAACCTGCCCTAGCAGATAGGAGGCCAGCAAGCATGATTACATGTTTGTGACACCCCTCACATCAAGGGTACTTGTGTCCTAGGGTGACTGGGAATATGTACCAGGTGGGTCCTTCCATGTGATTCAAAATCGCCATTTTTCCTTGAGACTGACAAACGCA
Source organism: Alentia gelatinosa (assembly GCA_950022655.1). Lineage (NCBI taxonomy): Eukaryota > Metazoa > Annelida > Polychaeta > Phyllodocida > Polynoidae > Alentia > Alentia gelatinosa. Next base: position 128,347,372 of record OX465580.1, read on the forward strand.
CATTAACATGAGATTTTTGCACCAAAGGTGTGAAACGCAGGTATATTCTCTCTATGTGTGAATCACATTTAACCATGCACGACTTTAGAAAAATCATATTTATTCTAACCGACTACTCTACGGCAGAGGATGACCCGGTGCTTATATAGTTATGGGATACTCATGAGTATGCGTCCTTAACTTGATGGTAAATGAAAAGAGTAAGGGGCCATCCATAAAGTACGTATGCAGAACTTCTGGAATTTTGGAACCCCCACCCCCTCCCAATCTTGTACGCAATAAAAGAAAGAGGGAGCATACGCAAAATTCCTTAAGTTTTGGATCCCCCCCGTTGATGCGTACAAACCTTCTGGATGACCCCTATCTCCGTGTTTACACTAGACGACTAAATACGTGGCGACTGTAGATCGTCAGCCAATAGTCGTCAGGCGGTGGAAACGTCCACCGCAAAAGTCATCGACGTCAGAACTTACCCGAGCGTTCACACTGACGACTTTGAGTTTTCATAGAATCGCCGCCTATGTAGACGACTAATTCAAAACGGCTTGAAATAATCACCGGGGTCAGAGCATGTCTAATAGTCGTGAGGTGGTGCTTTATTGCGTAATCACATGTAATCAGACGATCTGGGACCTGTTTTAGTAGGCTCGTGACATTAGACCAACAGTGCAAGCAACAGCGGAAAAAGACTAGCAAATATCAGAAAATTGGAGTGCCCAATCTTCTACATATTTGGAACGATTATAGGTTATATGTATCCCCTACTCATGTTAAAGTGTCATTGCTTAATTCTTAAAAGAAGTGAGTGAAACTCTGCGTGTCATCGATTGCAATCTTGTGATCTGTCCGTATGGTGTCACAAACGCCATCTAGACATGTCATGAAACTACTGAAACAGGTCCCTTCAGTCGTCCGCTCTTGGCGTTTACATTAAATGGGATTCACACAGTGGGATCCATGTACCTCACAAAGTGTTTGTCTGAGACAAATCCTGTTGAGATTTGGTACTGGAACACAATCTCCTCGTGTGAAATGACAGGGTTCCATTTTGCTGAGACAACTTTTTTCCCTTGTAATTGTCGGCGACAATCACCCATAACAAGGAACAGAATCTCATGAGATTTTGACTTAACATGTTTAAAATCTATAGGGGCATTTTGGTTAGACAAATGGACCTGCTGCGACCATGTACCTGCCCTAGCCAATAGGAGTCCAGCAAGCATAATTACATGTTTGTAACACCATTCACATCAAGGGTAATTGAGTCCCAAGGTGAGTGGTCAATGTGACTATGTTTGATATTTTGTATCAGGTGTGTCCTCCAATGTGAATAAAATTCGCCATTTTTCCTTGAGACTGATAAAAGTACTTAGCCATGAGAATTTTTACCAAACGAGAATTGTCTGAGACTAGAGAAAAAGTGTGAAGTACACCAGTCTTAGGTACATGAGTCTCTTCGTGTGAATCCCACTCCAGAAGATTTCTAGACTTATACGGCTGAAAGTCGTCAGGTTCAAGAATCGCCGCCTATAATCGTCTAGTGTAAACGCCGGGTAAGAAAGTCCGTGTTTCACCAATTTGGGGGTTTTAAGGAACTATACCTTACACTCAATTCATATTGCACTTGGTAAGTTGGTAAATACTTGTTCACAGTTAACAGTGTTGAAGAATGCGTTCCATTTCCTGACCGGCCTTAATACTGTACTCCATGTATTAGCTATCAAGTTAATTGAATTGCTGCTGCCAAGATGTTAACTCTGTGTAGATTTGATCATCTTAAATGAATTTCACGTATTTTCTGTTCTCAGGTGGTGGTGATTATCCTGATTGGCTGGTTACTGGAGTACCACTGTTTGAGACATGATGGCCCCGTGAAGACAAGGATCAGGGTATGGATGAGAGGACCAAGATGTGAGTTCTGCTCTGTGATCTTTATATCTTCATTGTTGGTTTTATGGTGTCGCTTCTACTGCACAAAAAGTATATATATATTTATCTTACCCCTAATAAAAAAAAAGCCATAGGCTTAACATGGGATTTTTTTTATGTCACGGTTAGTGACATAAAGTGTTGTTTATGCCACTACTTTCTGATACTGAAAAAATATGGAAACGGGGTAGGATAAAATCTAGACGCCACTCGTTTGAGTTTGAGCTTATTTATGCCACTCATTTTGTTGGCTCCGTAATGACACTCGTCTTCGACTCGTGAAATTACGGGGCCAACAAAATGCGTGGCATAAATAAACTCAGACTTAAACTCGTGACGTCTCTTCATATTATTACCCATCGATTACGGAGTCTCCATAGGAAATGTATAGGGCACCTAGAATTACCTACCCGGAGATTCTGGCATGTCAGAATCTCCTGCTGGAGATTCCGGAAAAATAGTCCTGTCCATAATGAGGTTGAATCATCATGTACTTTGAAATAAGTTTATTCAATGCTAATTATTTAGAATCAATCATAATAATCCCATTTACCATCAGAAATCACTGTCACAACACACTTTGCATGCTAAAAGTACAGGTTAATAGCGAACTATATTATTGGTGTAAGTCTAAACCGAATTACTGCCACCCTTGAGAGCACAATAAGTATATATATATAATATATACATACATACACACACATACAATGTATAAACTAGTAAAGAAATATACCTTCCTGTATTCTTTTGATACATCTTGAAATCATCACCTAAACTACAAACTTGTTTTTTTCCCAGTATTCTAACTTTTATTATTTTAATCAGCTAGTGTGTTTCACATTTGCATAACTGTATCTTCATACATTTATAATGAGTCACGTTATTGAAACACTCTAGATTCGCTAAGCCTTCATACCCTTCATAGATGCTCCTGCAAATTGTCGCGATCCTATGTATAGCTATGGTGCCAGCTACTAAGAATGTGGATCATTTTCTCAGTAAGATAATATATTAGTAATTCTGTGAATAGACTTCTATTCCACATGATATTGTGAATTATTATGCCAAATATAAATAATGGCTCAGGATATGCAATACTGTGTCCCAACAAAACAGATAATCTTCAGGGGCATGTGCTGAAAAACGCTTTGACAGCCCTTTTCACACCAGACTAACAGGAGCATGAAATTTCTCAACATGTCAGGTGTCTCTCAAAAATGGACCAATGACATACCATGATACATTATGCAGTAGATGGTGGTTGCTCAGAATTTAGCAAGCAGGGTAGTCAACCAGGCTAAAGTAGACGTAGGACAACAAGTTTATTTTCTGTACATTCTAAGCGTCAGCACATAAGACTTATTTTTTTTGGAATTAATATAGTATTCATATAGATATCATATTTGTGTTATTTCAGTTTAAGAGCGGAATTTACATTTATTTATCCATCACAGATTGAAGCATGACTTCAATGACAGAGATTGTGGCCCTAGAACAAGTATTGCCTGATCTCCGAAATAAGCCCAGCAGTACTCCGATTGATTCGGTTATTTAAAACATAATTCAGATTTCATGTTTGGTGGATAACATGGTTTGGCTTCTATGATGGTGAAATACAGCGTCGAGTCTCAATAGGAAACCGATACTTCATACAGGGAACCAATGAGTGATCTTTTTTTAAAACCAAACCAAACCCCCCTCAATTGAAACAATGATCAGAGAGCAAACACATTGACCGATGGAGACTTGACATTCTGACATTCAAAAACCTTGATGAAAGCAAAACCTAATCCGAAACGTTGGTTTCATTAATAACTGATGTGCGGGTGTACTTTAATGAAAACCTAACCCAAACAAAGTTGGTGGCAATGGGCTAGTGGTTGTTTCGTGTATGGATATGAAAGTACAAATTTACATTTTAGTATCATGTAGACAGTTTTTCTTGCCTTTTAGTTTCATTCAACTAAACATTGTGCCCTCCTCTTAATCATTTAGGGAGAATTTGGTTGAATATAGTGTAGTGGGGCGGGGATCCAGTGCTCAGTGTTTTGTCCATTCCTCAGAAGGTGGTGCGGAGAGCCGATCCTAGATTTGCCGCCACCTCTATCTACACTACGTTCCAACTAAGAGGTTGGTAACGTTAAACCATGGACGTGTCCACGGATTCTCACTCTCAAACCAAACAATTTTGTTATACATGGACTTTGATATTCCAAATACTTGCAAAACAATATCTATATGTTAATAAATTGATAAAGAACCTTATCTCTGTGGCAATTTTCAAAAAATACACATTAAAAGATGAGAACATGGAAAAGTGACTTCTAGGGTAAGAATGAGGGTCATGGCAGGGTCAATAGAGTGTGGGAGGGCTTTCACTCACCTAGCTGATCTTCCTACTACCAGAGATAGAATCTCTGCTGGAAGAGTGAATTGTTCTGCCAGCAGATCTTTTGTCTTGGTAATCTCTTTCACAAGAGGCTATTGTCGTGGTTGGAGATTGTAGTACTCTCAAAGCCCCTTGTCCATGTTATGCTACGAGATATTTGTCTCAAGCTCTCCGAGAGTGGTCGGACCACAGAGTAAAAATAGATACACAGAGTAAAAATAGATACCAACCCCTAACAAACCTCCCAAATAGCTAAAGTGAAGTTCCTTTACCCACTGCAATGGCATGAGATACCCACTAGCCATGTCAAGGCCCCTGTCAATTTAACGTGACCAGAGCTAACGTAGTGTAGCTCGGGTGGCCAGTGTAAGCCGATCCTTGCTGTGTAGTGATTCCGGGCAACGCCGCACATGAAAGTGGTGTGGCGGGGGCTGGGATTACGTAACGCTGGGTATGTATACTCAGCCTTCACAGTGAGTCGGCAGGCTGTCCTCACGTGTCTCTCCACAAGAGCAGACCCTTGGGCCCTACCTTGGCAGGCTGGTTCTCGGAACTTTCCTGGTGGTTAGGCGAGTCTTTCAGATAAACCTCTCCAGCGTTACCTAGCACGCCATGCTGGGGTACTGTACTTGTGGGAGTGATCTGTAAAGATCACCTTGGAAAGTAGCAAATAAACATCTCATTTATTTAAAGGCGTGGAGTTGTGTTTAGATTAGCTCATACTTTCCCAAATCCAAACCGACCTACTTATAGTACATAGGGTGGGACATCGCCGGGAACTAGTGTTCCAGAGGTAGACCTTCCGACGTTAAGCTAGGCGGCGACCCCCACAATAGGAACCCATGAAAATGAACTGGTACTGACATATCCCATATAGCTGTTAAAATGTATTAAAAAACTAGAGGATGGACATGTTAGTTTAATGAAAGGAAAATGATGATACTTCGATTTATGCGAATTTGATTCCTCTTGCCTTCTATATTGGGGTCAGGGTCCCATGCCTACCTGTTCATCTACCCCACCCCTCCTTACCGGAATCATTTCCTGTTTTAGGCGTTAGAGATAGGCTAGGCTTATAGGACACAGAGTGATTGCTTGATTGCTAGATCCGGCCATCACTCCTGAATTTTTATTTTTTAAAGCTTTTATTTATACTGGAGGAAGGGTTAGGCGAACTAGCACCTATCTTCCACCCTCTCCAGTTTTGTTCTGCTTTGGTATGTCCTTGCCCATCTAGTGGGCCTACATGACGAGGTTTACACAATAAGATAATGTTAAGTACGATTTTGTATCACAACAGGGGTAAAACAATACATTTCCCAACAATTGAGATACGATTGAGGTAACAAGTTCCCATTTGAGCAAGATTTAGGATTTGACTAGGGTATACATTCCATGGTGATAATCTAACTAGAGTTGCTACGATATATTTGTGTTAACTCAGAGTAGGCAATTTCGGCCCCGTTAGACGAAATTGTAAGATAGCACCTCTGTAGTCGGGGGACAACCACTATTTTCTGCTGTCAAAATCTATAGACTTCTCTATACTCGTGAGGCAAGACTGAAACCCTTTTATGGCATACCAAAAAAAAGGTTTTGATAAGATCCATTGATAACTGGACCCACCACCTTGTGTTCTGTTTGGCATCGGGGGGCAAGATGACACCCCGATGGCAAGTAGCTATGTGCCCTATATAAGGCAGATAAGAAATGTTCACCTGGTACTACTAATCACCCCTCCAAGCCTGTGTTCTCCTCTACTGGAGATTAAGAGCATATGTTCTTTACTACTGAAATAGTTAAGGTATATGCACCTAATAGGTCTGATTACTACGATGCAGTAATTCAAATATCTAGTATCTAATACATGTTTTTTTTATCACACCTTGTGCAACAGCTTTTTCTTCTGATCGGGACATGGAAGGTACATGACGGATGTATTTTGTCAATTCTTTTAGATATTCTTCTTTTCTCTGGATGAAAATGAGAAAAAGTGAGTGATAAAAGCTACTATCACGAATCTAGCCTTTCTCACATGTATGTGTATAGAGCCTTCTATTTGAGAACACACATGTTTTCTGGTTTTCATATCTAAGTCATCTTGCTCTGGGATGAGTGTAAAGAGACAAGAAACTCATGGTAAAACTTTGAAAGTCGGTTGAATTTCGTAAGAACAAAGAGCCACAGTAGAGCTTTTGTCCCGTGAATGGAGGGTGCCATCTCGCATATGCACTTTCAGCCATATCTGGTGACTGCTTCATGTATTAGCAATTGCTCAGTCCCCTATAGCCTAGGGCAGAATTGTGTCCTCTCTTTGTGAATGTCCATAATGAAAGAACACGTCTACTTACAGCGCCTCTCCAGACAGTGTAGATCCATATTATAATGACTGACGTCTGGTTAATAGAAAACATAAATGTCTATTCTTCGTATCAAGATAACGAAGTCATACTATCGTAAAACTGGATGAGTTTTAATCTTGTCCACCATATACCACGACTGGAGTTTGGCATAGTGAAAGCCTCGTCAGGAGCCAAAATCCCAGGAGTGGAATGCGGTGCCCAAGATTAACACGAATCAGGTTCTGATTTTGTCCTACCCCGTCTCCTCGATTTTGGAATATTACGTGATACAAATTCTGTTTGCCACTAGTGGCATATAAAACTCCGTATGCCAGTCAGCGTGGCATACGGAAACTCAATGTTAAGCCTATGGGATTCTATATTAGGGGTAGGATAAATAACTGTCTCTTCTTCTTATCATGATAACGTAGTCACAATATCGTAGAACTGGATGAATTTTAATCTTGGCCACCATATGCCACGACTGGAGTTTGAAATAGTGATTTCACGAGGTGAAGCCTCGTGAAGTCAGGGGCTAAAATTCCAGGAGTAGAATGCGGTGCCCAAGATTAAAACAAATCAGGTTCTGATTTTATCCTGTGGCATACGGTGTGGCATACGGAAACTCAATGTTAAGCCTATGGATTTCCTTGTGTGTCATTTAACTTTTTTGACAATATTCACTTTTTCTGTTTTTATTTTAGACTGAATTACCCTACTGAACTGTCTTATTTCATGTAGGTGGTCTATACTAGTGGCATATAGAATTCCGTATGCCAGTCAGTGTGACATACGGAAACTCAATGTTAAGCCTATGGGATTTTATATTAGGAGTAGAATAATATCTAGATTCCCTTTCTCCAGGCCCCACTATTTGTCTGTCAGGGGTGACTCCAACATGCCTCCTGAGGGAGAGGTGTGGACATCGAGCGTTGGCGATACCCTCCAACTTAAATATTTTTTACTAGCTTTATCATCACTCTCATGGATATGAGTTTTTCAGTCACAATCTCGATCTCTTACATATGCATCGAATCACGTATCATATCTTCTTGAAAAATAAAAGAAAGAAAACAGTAGGGTAAACAAGAAAGTAAGTAAATGGTAAGTTGGTAATATTGATTATTATCCAAAATATTAGTATTTTCCAATATATCATAAATAAATGTGTGTTATCACTTTTTAAGAATCTTGCTTGGCAAGTTTAATAATGAGATGTGCCTAGAGTTATCTTTCTTTTGCGAATTTCCACTTTTTGGTATAGGTACCACTTTTGCATTCTTCCAATTATTTGGAAAGTATTCTTCTTCTACTGAAATATTTACCTAGATAGGTGAATTGACAGATTACACTCTTTATATTTTCTATAATTAACTTTGCATCAACATCTTCAATTCCACTTGCCTTATTCGGATCTGTTGACTATAAGTTATCCGAAACATCTAACATGGTATATTCTATTAAAAAAATCCTAGTCAATTCCTTTCTTTATTTTCGTTGGGTTTCGCACAATTCTTTGAATAGTCAATCCCATTCATTTTATTCAAATGTTCTTGCCCGATGGTTGCGGAGAATCTGCTTTAAACATTTGGTATATCTTTTGTCTGTATTCGTCTCCCATCTTCTATTAACTCACAAGGTAAAGATTCATTCTCTGGTTGCAATAAACTATTAATGACGGCCAAAAACTTCCTAGGATTTCTTTGTGTGTCATTTAACTTTTTTTTACAATATTCTCTTTTTTCTGTTTTATTTCATACTGAATTTCCCGAGTGAACTGATTTCATATCGAATTTCAGTTCCTTTACAAGGTTTCTCTTGTGTGTAATCAAATTGTGCAACTGCCTCGACATCCAGGTGGGTTTCTGATCTAAAGAATTTATTTCCTTTATCGGACAATATTCCTTTAGATATGCTCGCACATGCCATACAAATTCTCTCCACAGCTCATCCATATTTCTACAGTTATGATAAGTTTGCCAATTTATCAAAATCCAGGTTTTTTTATACGAGCTGCCTTTAAAGGTAACTTGTGTCCTTTTCCGTTCACGTTTTTTTCTTACTACCAAAGTTGGGTGATGGTCACTTATACATTCACTAAGGACTTCCACACGACTTACGGGGTATTTAAGGGATCTATAATCGTCTCCCCCTGTATAGTCGAGTAATGTCGTTGATAAGCTGCTTTAATCCAGTAACTTGACAAATATTTTCCAGACCAAGATATAATATTAATGGGTGGTGTAACCATCAGACGGGATTATAGCTGTATATTTGTAACCAGGTTCTAACACCAGGGGGCGCCTGTGTATTCCACAGCCTGACTCCCTCACTTCCGCCTTTCCAGACCTTCTTCTCCAGCCATTGTGAACTTCTCAGCTGGAAAATCTTTTGTTTTATTTTTATTCAGAGTAAAGTGAGCAAGTACAACTCAACAACTTCCCAGATTTGGTTTGGTGATTGGGTTTATTGGTGCAGCTGGTACAACGTTTCGGCGAAGAATTGCCTTTCATTTTCTTTAATTCTTATGTTATTTTCAATAAATGGGGTGTTCATTCATCACTTTAAAATCCCACTCAATTGTTACTCAGTTTGTGTTCATCCGTAATCACCAAATATTCGGTATTCAGTCTACATTACCTGTCCTACAGTACCCGCCGTAAGACATGGTGACCACAGGAAGGCTAGGTTGGCCACCACCTCCGTCTCCGACTTAGAGGTTATTTAGGTCCGATCGCCTTCTAGACCAAGAGCTCGATACAAACATCTCAACACTTTTGGATATCGCGAAATATAAAATGATTACTCACTATAATACATTATTAGCTTAGATTAGCATAGTCTCACTTCCTGGCCTCGTCATCAAAACACTATAAAATATAAGTGATAACATGAATAAGGGTCTTCGAGAGTACTGTCATCTCCAACTACACCAAAACATCTACTGGAAGTTAGGTAAAGTATTCACCCCTGATCTCCATTCAGGGGTGAACAGCTGTCCTATGTTATTAGGCGAGGCTCTTTGCAGTTAGGGAACCAGCGAAGAAGACTGAACAAAATGGCTGGACCTGAGAACCAGCCAAGCTTCACTGGAAAATTACGTCTAAATACACAGTTATAACATAAGACACAGCTGTTATGAAGGTTGGCAAAGACAAGTGGGTATATATTTATCGATTCGATTTTTTTGAGCGCGGGAAATCGCGCTCATATACGTCATCTAGAGGTTAGAGTGCTCACACAGGCTTTCAGCTTACTGCAAAGAATCTAACCCTTCACTATCAATGTTTCACTATAAATGCCTGGTTAAATGAGCAGGGGTCCAGTATCAAGCCTTTCCATACCCCCTGCCCTACTACTGACTTGGTTCCTTTTAATAGAACTTTCATGACTGGGTGACTGTGAACGTGTGTGAAAATCAACTGAAATTACATATCAACAAGGTGTATAATACTCAAGATGAAAACCAGGATTCTATGAATGGTTTAAGATCAAACTGACAGATGACAAATATGTTAGTAGGAGGATTACCAAGAGCATGATTAGTACTCCAAATGAAGTACCCTCAAGCCAATTAAACATGAGTGCATCAAGCGCTAAGGGCTATCAGAGAGCGAACTGAGTGGCATAGCTGACCCATTAGCCAGAGAAGTAGGGCAGTTGACCTGCTGTAATAAATTCAGTCATATCCATGACAAGTTGAATGGGATCTGTGCTATGCTAGACCAGGCACAAGTCAAAATCAAAAACGTTAGCCAACAAATGACAAACATCTCAAAAGAAATATGATACATCAGATATGATATAGTAAAACGTTTACATGATATACTTAAAAAGAAACTTAATGATGTTCAGTAGATTTAGGATACACCTATTTTGATTAGGTAACCAGTTGCCATCTGTTCACACATGTAGATTTCTATACCATACTACATATTCCTGTTGATGATACTTGAGAACAACTCTTAAATCCATTCCCTGGGTTTATTGAAACATTCTTGATACGTTCAAATACAAATGGCTTACTGATAAAAAAATTCCTATGATATTCTCTAACCTTTATTTGATGAGATCTTGGTACATACCGCGAACTTCCATTATAAATGGAAATACCATTTGCTCCTAGTTCATATATGTCAGAGTGTGCGCAGTATGAAATGACGACTCTGGTGGAGGGCTCTATGGCAGAGGAACCCGGCCCTGTATGGGACAGGGCCGGGTACACTGGCTAACGGGAAGAATGGTTCACTCTTCCAGCAGGGATTCTGATTCTGGCAGTTTTTAGAGAAACATCCTAATAAACTATCTTCTATCCTTTGAGAGGTTGCCATTACTTACTGCAAATCAGCAGGGATCCATCACACCTTGCTGTCGCTTGGCGTTACCTGTCCCATTGCTAATTGGGACAGGGAACCAGTTTGATGTCAGTATGCTCTGGGGGCCAGTGTAGCGGAGGGCTCTCGTGTGGCTTATTTACCTGTTTCCCCACAGAGGATGTTGCATGTCACTGGGTGGGCGTGAAGGTCCGTGTCTCCGCTAACACCTATAATGAGGCTGTGTACCTGTCGGCGACTGGACATGCTGTCTCTATCATGACCCTCACTCACCCCTAGCCTCCTCTTACCTGTTAGCCTCTCTGTGATGGGAAACGCTCGCCCACATTTTTACTTGCAATTAGCGTTCATAGAAGTTGGGCGTTTGGTTTTTATGTTGGGCATATATATATATACCTGTTGCGGCTGCGATCTGAACCTAGAGATGTGTTTTTTCTTTTAGATTTGATTACTCAAAATTGGCAATATTTGGATACCTACTCCCCAAACCTTCTGGTCTCTTTCTGGGGTCGCCCGAAGTTTTCTTTCATGCTGAAAGTGTAAATATGTTGTTTAGCCACTAGCCTTTTTCTTATATGAATACATATGCTATCAACTGTGAATATATATATATAATCTTGCCGGAAACAGGTTAGTTAACTTATAAGTATGACAGGAGTCGCAATCTATCACCAAAAATTATCCTTCGGATTAGGAAATTATCTAAGTATCAATAAGCCTGATGTAATATTTTCTTGCCCAACACGTGTCTTGGGAGACACCGAGCTGCCTGATTTTTGGGTTGCCAGGCAGGGTTGGTGTCTTTTTACCTACTATCTACCAGTATCTGACCGACTTTTTGATGTCTTTACGTCGGTATATGTAAATTCGGATTGTTTACAGTCTCCAAGGAATCATGACACCTGGAGCTGCGTGGAAATAGGCTGATTGGTAGCCTACCGTTAACCTCCAGTATTAATAAAAAGTTTTAAAAAAAATTTACTGAATGTCCCTGCTAAGATGAAAAAAACTTGGACTTTGCACCCCTTGCCAGTGAGTAGCAACATGTGGCATTGAAGGCATATCAGACAATTTACCTTGAAAATTGGAACACTTTATGATCTCCGAGTGTTATAAAACACATTGGTAATTTCAAAAATGTAGTTCACCAATCTAGTTATTTTATTAACAGAATAATAGAGGCATTCTAAAATGTTGCTTTTCACAGAGTAAACCCCATGTCATTTTTTCACAGAATGTTATAAATGCATATCATTATACATTCAAGTTTTTAGAAATGACAAGTCCCCGTCCTTGTTTTTAGAAAATTTGTTGAAATCTATATTTTTCAGTGCATTTTCTATGTAATTCAGTCAAATATGAAATAGATTGGATTGATTTACCTCATTGGTCAAAGTCCCGGATTTAATGGATGATTGCCAGCATTTGAAAAACACCAGGTAGTGTCACTTACAATGAGACCCAGGGATAATGTGGAACAACTTTATTATCCATCGTATACAAAGCCCCCATTGAAAATGTATGGGGATTCAGTAAACTACGACCCATTGTATAACACCTGTCAGATACCATAACTGTGGTATACGGATTCAAACCTGTGGTATACGGCCTCAAAACCATGGTATACGGGGAAAATAGCCCCTTTGTGCTGTAGAGCAAAGAAATAGTCCCTGTTGTTATACCCGCTAATATGGCAATTACTGGGTTTAATTCATACGAAAAGATGGATAATAAATACAACAAACGATGGTTATGTGGACAGGCGGCTCTGTCAACCACTCGAGGTTGACGTCGTAATACACTCGCTAGCGCTCGTGTATTACTACGCGTCAACCTCTCGTGGTTTACAACCGCCTGTCCATAAAACCATCGATTATTGTTTATTTATTCAGCACCTATAGACAACCTATCACGGCTCGGGCTGTCTAAGCGAACGAGCTTGAATATTATTAGAAGATAACCCCTGTACAAGGTCTCCTTGTACCTTGTACTTTCGTCAGCAAACTTCATTCACAGGTCCCAGACTCGTTGTTATAATCCCCTATAGGGCTGATTCCACCAGCACGATGGATTTGTCATGATGTATCTTGATATATCTTGTAATATCTTACAGTGTCGCCATATGTCTGACCTCCTTTGTCAAAAAACGTAGCCGTGCGGTGTCGGGTCTATGTTTTGGTGCTCCACCACCGCGACATATCGCGACAAATAGGCACACGATCACTCAAACCTAGCCCGACTGAGCACAACACCCAAATCGTGACCAATCACGCTATATCTTGTGTGTCGGTGGAATCAGCACTTTAGTCTTGTAGTGTCTTGCAGAATCGCGATATGTCGTACCCCCGTTTTCACAAAACGTAGCCGTGCGGTGTCGGGTGTATGTGTATGGTCCACCACCGTGACACCTCAAGACACATCGCGACAAATAGGCTCGCGATTATTCAAAACTAGCCCGACTTAGCAAGACACCGAAATCGTGGCTAATCTCGCTAGATCTTGTGTGTTGGTGGAATCACCACTTACTTTGTCCCAACCGAATTATGTTCAATAAACAAATGTAGAAAAAAAGAGAAAGTATGTGACTGAACCATACCAATCTCCTCAGTCCTATTTCCATTGGCCATGACTGATATATAGTCACGAAATACCGACGGACCTTTACCATTGTTGAAGCAGAGTGAAAATAGGCTATTAGGAGAGCACAGAAAATCTACACCGTTTTGTCGGCGAATGGAAAGGGTCTTCAGTGGGAACAGGGTGGAGACAGTAGTGGCCCATGCATTTAGAGGGTAATATTTCCAGCACAAGACGCCAGGGGGCTCCACCTTCAACGGCTATCTGGTAGTCCACCTTCACAGAACGCTCATGAGTACACTGGCAACCAGAGCTATACAGAATTAGGGGTTGGTTGCCAAACTAGCTCATGGGTAGCTGCCAGTATCCCATTGACAGGACCCGGAGCGAGGAATATCAAGAAACGTCACGAAATTTCATACAATTATTTATATGGCATGAGTTGTATTCGCGGAAATATCACGAAGCAGGGCTGAGTGATATCTGTAGTGGAAGACAACGAACGCCATGTAAACAATTGTATGAAATTAAGTGACTTTTAGATTTTATCCTACCCGGTAACATGTTTTTAACTTCATATTTCACCTGTGGCATATAAATTTTATATGGCATAACCGTGGCATACAGTCACTCCATGTTAAGTCTATGGAGATTTATATGAGGGGTAGGATAGCCCTATTCTCCATTGTGTGACCCTCTCGTATAATAGCCACACTATAACTCACTGGCGATGAACAAAACTTTAGGGTTTAGATCAGTTATGGTTGAATAACATAAAGTGAGGCTAATTCTGAGAAAATTGATAATTTTAGAACATTTATGCAATGTCACATCATTACTAGTGGTATACATACACACAGTACACAGTATTCTCGCTAGGTGGCTTCATTGAGATTATAGGAATGTATGGGTTGCATTGATGTACGTCTTTAGCACGGGAGGCAGGCCAGTGGATTCTCAAGGCTCTAGGCCTAGTTCGTTAAGAATTCTTCTCAATAGAGCGTAGTGCGAGTACAGAATAAGACTTAGAGAATGTGAGATCTTATGAGAGGGGTGGTTAGATAAGCGGCCGCTTTGACCCAGTAGCAGTACCTGTGTGTTACTCTCCTACCAGATCTTTCATGCTGTTTGGAGAGTGTGTTTAGTCATAACCTCGAAGGCAATTTACCTTGTACTGTATTTTGTAGAATAAAACCATCATAAAGCCAGAATTAATTATCAATTTGCTACGCTATGAGTTATACTAGTATTTCTGCTTTTGGAGCCTACATAAAACAACACTAGTTGATTTTAAGCGCACCCCGAGTGAACCCATGTGGGATTTAACCCGACCAACCGCTATATTTCAGACAGGGGTCGGTTGCCAAACTATTGTATACTTAGATAGTAAACTATGGCTTTGTGGACAGGCAGTCTAAACCACGATAGGTTGACGTGTAGTAATACGCGAGCGCTTTGTTTACAGAGCCACCTGTTCACAAAATCATCATTTGTCGTATTTATTATCCATCTTTTTGAATAAATCAAACCCAGTTATTGCCATATTATAGGGAATAATGATAGGGACTATTTCTTTGCTCTGTAGCACAAAGGGATTATTTTCCCGTATTCCATGACTTTGAGGCTGTATGCCACAGATTTAAATCCGTATACCACAGTTATGGTATCTGACAGGTTTTATATAATTGGTCTTGGTTTATTGAGTCCCTATACATTTTCAATGGGGAATTTGTATACGATGGATGATGAAATATTAAATCTGTGAGGGTTCTCTACTATATGGAACCAGGTTTTGAATATGTATTATCAAATTACACTTATGTGAAATTATTCATTTGTTATCACGTATTGATCTCTCACCAGGATAGTACAGATGATTTTCTTTCCGTTCTCTTTTGAGATGACCGTTTTCCCATTATCATAGGAAATCCTTGTTTTCAATTTCAATTTATATATTTCTTCTTTTGTAGAACAAAGAAAGACTAAATTAGGCTTTATTCACAGCAATAAAGAGAAGTTCAAACCCCCAGACATACCCCAGCACCATTCCGTAGCTAGTAACGATGTATTTTAATGTTTTCTCAGTTTCTAAGACAGTAAATTGCACATTAAAAATATCTCCTTTTTTCATGACCTCAACTGAATCGATGCCTCTTTTTGTTCTTGTGTTCACATTATCCCTCATGATATGTGTCTGTGTAAATCAGGATGCCCAGTATTTTATAGTGTGACCTGAATATGTAACCCCTCATGATGGCCCTGTTCATTGTGATTATTCCTATGTACCTATGAGCGAACAACCTATGATTACTTAACGCTGTTGGGGGTGGAATAACTTTTGTTTACTGCCCAGGTTGAAGTTACTGCCCAGTTTGACGTTTACTGCCCAGGTTGACGTTTACTGCACAGGTTGACATTCAGAGATATTCGGTTTTATCGATATTAGCCGACAATTGAAGTTATATAGGAATAGGGAAACCACGTACCAGTGGAAATAAGTCAGAGTTACTCGGTAAGGCTTGGAAAAATTACTGCCCGCGGCTATGCCTTGGGCAGTAATTTTTTCAAGCCTTACCTCGTAACTTTGACTTATTCCCACCGGAACATAGTTTCCCTCTATTATTCACCACTGGGTGGCGATTTTCCATATGGTTGAGTTATGTTCGCACCAATGAGAGTATACAAAAGACATCGCAGCAGAGTTACACAATCACCCACGCTACATTTACTCATATAGAGATTATCGTACCTGGTCTTCAGGAGTGCACCTAATCAACATTCACGCGTTACACAGTTCTCCGGATCTTGTTTGATATTTCCTAATTATGTAAAGGGAAAATCCTGGTCCTATATCCTATCTATTCCAAAACATTGTGCGATCATGCAACAAATTTAGAACAATAATCATCAGGTGGAAACAGAAATGGTCACTGATTTTCTCTCCTGCCTTATGAAATATGGTACCAACGACTGACTTCTGCATCCATCAACCAAATTAAAGCACATTTAATTAATCAGTGATGCTCTGCCTTTTGCCTCCAAGAGTCAGTAAGCGGCCATCACATTTTTGCAGTGCAGTTCACCGAGTATGAACCACCAACCCTTCACATGGAGCACCATCAACCAACTTGTGTAATGTGAAAATTATCGGTGTGTTTTTATTCGACAGGTGGAAAAGTTGCATTTAATAGTGTGAGTGAGTGGAGACCGAGGCGGAAGCTAATCTAACCTGGGCTCAGATATACTAGGAGCAAATTGTGTGTTCATCATTGATGAATGAGCGTGCACTTATTAATGAATAACAATAAAAAGGTTTGGGTCACATTCAGTCAATGGATACTTTTCTATAACCCACTTACATTCAGTCAACTTGCCATTTCTGCAACTGCCTGAGTCTAGGATCCAAACATATCAAGTACCAGTTGGTCAATGAGGTATTTCAGTCTTGAATGATTGGTCATGGTCAGCTGGGCATGCCTCTAAACCCAGAGACACTGGCCCTCTGCTCCTTTCCCAATATCACAGTGGACAGCACGCACATAGTGAAAGGATAGTTTTCATGCAACACGCTGGAAGTCTATGTCACCAGTCTAATCTCTAGGCGATGTATGTATATGTGCAAGCACGCTCTAACAAGCAGCTCACAGAATCTCTGCTTGGAGAGTGAATCCGGAGCACTGTTTCTGTGGCTATTGCAATCTGGCACGTAAACTGGCTCCTTCGCCAAATGAAATATGGGACAGGTAACGCCTTCCTACGTAATACTTTAAACTTTCGCTGGTTTCCCGCTTATGTGCAGATGCAAGGATAACCAGCACAACCTCTCTCCCCCATTAGGTTCCCCAAATAACTTACTATTACTTGTTTATAATGTACACTGATATAGAATAAAGTAGTATCAACCTTTTAAAAGATAAAAGGATACCTTATTAGAATGTTTCTTTAAGAAATATAACAGATTTCGCCACGCCCTCTAGCATAAACATGGAGGCATTGCCCATAGGTAACTGGACCGATAGCAGCACGGACCGATAGCACCTGGACTGATGGGACCTCTTTTCAGTGACACCTGGACTGATGGCACCCGTGCCTGGACTGATGGCACCACTTGCCTAGACTGATGGCACCACTTGCCTGGACTGATGGCACCACTTGCCTAGACGGATGGCACCACTTGCCTAGACGGATGGCACCACTTGCCTAGACTGATCATCAGTCTGATGGCAGCACCTCACTTTTTTACCTGGACTTATTGGCAACTCTTGATTTATGTGTTTAAATGGTAAATATCTCCCATATGGTTAAATATATATGCCCATAATTCATTTAAAGTTAAAGTGTGGGTATGGCCAGCCGTGTAGCCGGCCGGGACCGCGGGTGGCCGGCCGGGACCCCAGGCGGTACCCATAGTGCACCAAAAGATGGCTGGCGTTACCTGGCCTATAATTTGAGTAAGCAAATAGCCCAGGCTTCCAGGCTATGCCTCTGCGGCTACTGCAATCTGGCACGTTGTCACTTATAGTAAATCGTATTTACTGCCAACCGTCATCTCCCTCACTCATTGATCTCGGCATCCCGTCTCGTCTAATAACATCAACCCTGACGTGGTGAGACCGTCGTAAACTGACCACGTGGTACACCGTATCCCCGCAGAGCAAATGGTTTCTGACAACAGGCAGCTCGGTAATCTCATCTCATATGGATTTCTTTGTTCTATCAATGTGACTCATCAGTCTTAAAATGATAGAGTTAGATGGAGACTCACGAGATGAATATAACTTGGTCCGTACTCCAACGAATTGGACCGCGGAGTAATTCAAGAATCGAAGCTGAGTGAATTACTCTGCGGTCAAATGAGGTGGAGTGCAGACCTAGTTATTTTCATCGAGTGGGTTTCTGATTTCATTTCACCCCGTATAACATTATGAATTGATAAAATGAATCACCCAATTAGCCATTGAGTATCGGGTACACTACCTTCACGGCTGTGGAATATGAGTTTCAAATGTTAAATCTATGGAGAAAAATACTGGGGTAAGATAATTTTCGATATGTGCAACCTTTAGGTCTGTTTCTATCTGCTGAATTTTGGCTTCCGATGAATTTGTGGGCCACCACCGACAGATTCATGTTTGGTATACAGTGAAGTTGGTACCGTGGAAATTCGGTACCGGTGAAATCGATACCATCCGAATTCGGTACTGGTGAAATAGATACCTCTGCGGTCGTGGGCTATGTCGCCCGTGTGGCGGTCGAGTCGGCCGTTTTTGGTGTGGCAGTGTTAAGGCAGGCGTTCACCAACCACGACAAGGCTACGACAAGAGAAAGTTCCTATCGGCGACTTGTCGCAGCCTTGTCGTGAGAAGGGGGGCTTTACGACAGCGTTGTCGGGGCGTGTTCTAGACGTTGCTGGTTTCCGTAAAAAAGGCGTCCACTACGACAGTGATATCGAGGAAACCACAACACTCCACGACAAGGGTCCAGTCGTGGCAAAAATCGAACATGTTCATAACCTTGTCGGAAGGCCCCCGACAGGCCCCCGACAAGCTTCCAGTCGCAGCCTGCTGTTGCCTTGTCATAGACTCTTGTCGGGAACTAGGTTCTACCAACCACGACAAGGCTAGGACAAGCCTTCCAATCGTAGGCCTGTCGTGGACCTTGTCAGAAAGCCATTGTCGTAGCCTTGTCGTGGTTGGTGGACACCCCCCTTAAGGGTTATGGTTAGGCTAGGGCAGGATTAGGGTTAGGGTTAGGGTTAGGGTTGGGTCAGGGTCAGGGTCAGGGTTAGGATGAGGGTCAGTGTAAGGGTCAAGATCAGGATTAAGGTTAGGGTCAGTGTGAGGGTCAGGACCAGGGTTAGGGTAGGGTCATGGCTAGGGTCAGGGTTAGAGTTATAGGATGAGGGTAGAGTCAAGGTAAGGGTCAAGGTAGGATTAGGGTCAGGGTTCAGGTTAGGGTAAGGGTATGGTCAGAGTTAGGGTTAGGATTAGGGTTAAGGTTAGGGTAGGGTAAAGGTTAGGGTTAGGGTTATGGTAGACTTGCTCAAGTCTTTGATTATGGACATTCATATTCAAAATAATTAATAGATTTGAAATAAAGTATTTTGCAGTGTCCTCAAGGAGCGGTGAGGTAGGTGGAAGGGTCACCATAGGATGCAGGGACTGGAGCCAGTCTAGGGTAAGGGTTATAGGATGAAGGTAAGGTAGGATTTGGGTTAGAGTTATTTATTTCAGTTGGTAGTTCTAATTGACTGGGTCTGTGTATGCAGGTCAGGTTAAAAGGAAGTCTCAAAATGTTTGTGCTGAATAATTTTAGAAAGGGCGGGCTGGCTGACAGGTCAGCGGGTACACGTGTGGTCAGGTGGCCGGCCGGGACCCCGGGCGGTACCGAAATCACCCGTTTCACGGACCGAACCCGGAGCGGTAGCGAATTGACCTGCGGACCGAATCTGCTTTGGTATCGAGTCCACTAGTATTCTTAATTTGGTTTCGGAAATCGGCAAGTGTAAACAGAAAATAGAAATTAATTCCGGTCAATTCAACAAGGTTTGCTTCTTCTGGGAATTGAGTTCAGCAAGATTGATTAAAGTCCGTCGGCAGGTGGAAACAGATCATCGACAAACGAAATAGGCCTTTCCCTTGTGCTGTTCCTTGATACAAAAATACCCACTGGTATTAAAATGTTCTACTTAGTGCGCCGAGGGGGTTGGGGTAAGGATGAGAAGGTAGAACAACCGTAAGGGTTGAAAAACACATGCCAATTTAGGATAGATTTTTTTTTTTTTTTTTAGATCAAATTTTTATTCTGGATATGACAAGGCAAATTATGCCTGTTTTCTGTCAGTACCAGCAGGAATAAGCTTCGATTGATACATTATTTTTGGGCTGTATGCGTAAAGATAGCTAACTAACTAATACTAGTACAAGTAGTAAGTAGATACTATGACCTTCAACTTAATCAACAAATGGCCATTTTGATCTTTCATAGTACAATCGATACATGCGAGTTATGATTATGTGATTAATTTTTGGCGAGTACATATGAACGCTGTGATATCACAGTTGTTGGAACATGGTATAATTTGAACGATACACAAGTAATATGATATCGGTATATAAACACATTTTCTAAATATAGAAAGCAGGCAAGAAACATATATCTATTCATAAATATCCTAAAATAACATACTATACAATTATTACAGACAAATACAATAACAACCATGAGAAGCCAAGCGTAGACCCATTATAGACTGGGTATCCCATAACTCGTTTCGCTTATTTTATAACATAAAATAGATGAATGTCCCTCTACTATGGGCATGGAGGAAAACGCGCATGAAATTATCATAAACATATGTATGTTACACAACCACAAATACCAACTTCTGCTACGGAATTAGTAATAATTATATGCCACCATTGTACTGTAGTATATGAAACGTATCGACATACTTTGAATGAATATAGT
Source organism: Alentia gelatinosa (assembly GCA_950022655.1). Taxonomy (NCBI): domain Eukaryota; kingdom Metazoa; phylum Annelida; class Polychaeta; order Phyllodocida; family Polynoidae; genus Alentia; species Alentia gelatinosa. Next base: position 128,368,413 of record OX465580.1, read on the forward strand.
TGTGATTATGAGACGTTTTATCGGAAGAAAAATGCGGTACCTGAGTATGTATAACAATAAGGTAAATACACTTGATTGAAATACTAACTGCCAAGGATTTTTTATCTTTCTTTGATGCGATTAAAGGAGTGATTAGTGAATAGTTCATCTCCTCTTGTCAGTGCCACCCACGACCGTTCTCAGATTGGGAATGGTTGATAGAGGTGGTGTATAGGGATTTCAACAGATTTCTACTCCAGATGGCGTGACAATCGATATACAAAACGGAAGCATCAAGAACCACTCTCCCAGCAGAGATCCTGCGCTCTACTTCCTGTGGTCGCTTGTATCTCTGCCCCAACTAGCCTCTTTGGGCTAAAATCTGGCCCATACGCCAGTTTCTTAAATATCCTAAATTCTAAGGGCTTTTGGGGGTATTTTGTGTTCTACTTGTAAATAGCGATGAACCTATTTATATGGTAAATAAAATACTCTCATTCCCGTTATCATTTATTTCAAACCAGACACAGTCTCTGGGATTACTTTCTACAGTGGAAAGCACCTCATGTGTTGCAGGGTTTTGTTTGGAAACATAACACATGTGCTCACTTGAGGGGGCAGTCTAAGCAACTGTGGATTCACATTATAAAATGGTTTAATTCTGAAAAAGAAACAGTTGGATTGTCTGTGAAGCTCCTTTAACAATTCCCATAATTCCATACTCATGATATGTGAGTTGTTTGACTTGTACAACTTTTGACAGTTGCCTTGTTTTGAATCTGAAATGTTCGCTGGTCTCCCCTGTCCTTAGTGGATACCAAAGGAACAGGCTTTGGGCTGAGGCAGAGACTAAGCCAGCGCTAGCGCCGCCAAAGATCTGGGGGGAGAGTGATCAAGAACGCCATCCACCTTTTCCACACTCACGCCATCTTGTATTGACCGTCAAAGTAGGTCACATCGACCATATTTAAGTTCTATGAGCCACTTCAAATATATCTTGGGCACATGACGGTCATAGCGTAACTTGGGTTTCGCCCCCGCCTTCAAACTTCGATGCAAAGCCTCTCCCGGGACCTGTTTCAGTAGTTTTGTGACATGTCTAGATGGCGTCTGTGACACCATAGGGACAGATCACAAGATTGCAATCGATGACACGCGGAGTTTCACTCACTTCTCGTAGGAATTAAGCAATGACACTTTAACATGAGTAGGAGATACATATAACCTATAATCGTTCCAAATATGAAGAAGATTGGGCACTCCGATTTTCTGATATTTGCTAGTCTTTTTTCCGCTGTTGCTTGCACTGTTGGTGCCGCTGTTGATGTCTGTCTAGGCCTAATGTCACAAGCCTACTGAAACAGGTCCCTGTTGTTAGTTTTGGGATTCCCCACCTCCCTGTCCGTATTAGGCCAGCTGTTTAGTGTCACTCTAATAATGACACAGTAGCGCCACCGATGTAGGAATCAGGATGTCCGATTTCTTTGGTCCGCCAGTCTTCGTTCGTTCACATTAATGTAAAATAAATTCTTAATACACAGATAACAGCGTGTAGTTATTACGCGACTTACACCAGTAGGTATATAGGAATAGGAAGTAATGGTATGTATAAAAATGGAACTCCAAAGGTGGACAATTAAAAAGTGTCAAGTCAGTGGGTCTGTGCTTAACCCATTTGGCAGGCGCCCAATCAGCTTGTTCTACACCCTCTTTCCCAGCCTGTCAACATGGGGCTGCGAGTTCTCAACCCATAAAAGCCCATCTCCCAAACAACACACCTCACTATCTCCCGTCACTGATCAGTGAACCAGCCACACTCAGCAGTAGGGGGGGGGGGGGGGGGCGGCATGGGAGGGGCCCTGTAAAACTGTGATACTGGACCCTTTTTCTGTTAGGCCATAGAAAGCGAGGGACGATGAGGGTCAACTTTATTCAACACTTATGGACGACCTTATGGATGTCTGATACTGTCTTAGTAAACAAACTTAAATATTACCAAACGATAACCCTTGTACGAAGGTATGAACAAGTGTCTTTATGTAAGATCCTAGATAATTCAGTGGCTCCCAGGTATTATGTACCTTCTATATCAACATATTGAACACTGGTGTAAAGTTCTGGACTCTGCATCCCTATGATGACCAATTATATTGGTTTCTAAGTGAAGGGATTAGTCATCTAAATTGTCTGTATTCAGTAGTGCCAAAATGACTGCATTAAGACAGTTGTCATTTTGTAGCAGATTCTCACTGTCTTGTTATTGACCGTACAGCGTCCATGTAATGAATGGCATGTTTACCCTCATTATCAATTGCTCTAGTTCCCGGTTTAGCCACACGGTGGCAGGATGCTCTAACATGACACCTGAGTTGTTAGTGACATATGCGAGAGACCGCAACAAGACTATAGAGGAAACCCATGAAAGTTTAGGGTCTGAGCTCGTATCCCATCGAGTTTGAATCACCTAGTAATTCACAAGGCGAAGCCACGTGAATTACTATGTGATTCAAATGAGATGGGATCGAGCTCTGACCAAAAACTTGAATGGGTTTCTGAATTTATCTCACCCTTAACATTGACTAATGAGCTAACATTTGTGACATTATCGCCCATTGGATATATTTCTTAAATATCTAATGGGCGTTAGATACGAGTTCCCAATGTTAAGTCTATGGAGAAAAAATATTTGGGGTGAGATAATGGTCAATCCTCATTGGCTGTGGCTTCAAGAGCTAATCACTGTCCAAAGCTTGCAAGCTCACCCTATAGCAAGATGCCACCTGCTGTCTTTATAAAAACCGAAAAATCTGTCATTAAATGCAGTTGGGTTCTTGACTCATAGCAGTAGCTCATACATCTGAGTTAGAGTCCTTACTCCCTTACTCTTATACTGGAGACACACCAAGCGATAAACGCAGCACTTTCCGGAATCGCCAACACAAAATGATGAGTATATGAGCTATAATTTCATATTTCACCTGACTATTGCCTATGATACGCTAAAGTATTGGTGGGAGATATTACTATGAAATAGTATCGCACATACATGCTATTTCATGTTGTCAATTCCGGAGATCGCTGCCGTTTCTCGCTTGGTGTATCCCCAGCTTGAAGGTCTACCCCTAGCTACTCTAGGCCTCTATGTTTTACACAGGTTTACGTCAAGGAAACATGGCAATTTTACGATAGGTATGGAGGTACTTCTACGCTCATATGGAAAACCTTCAAGACAGGTTGCATTCTGGTCGTCTTTCATACAGATCTCTGCTGGTATGCAATCACATAAGTATTAGGGTTAAGGCGGGCGTCCACTAACCACGCCAAGGCTACGACAAGTGCCGACAAGAAAGTTCCAATAAGCGCTTGTTGCAGCCTTGTCGTAAGAAGGGGGGGGGGGGGTCTGCGACAGTGGTGTCGGGGCGTGTCGTAGACGTCGCTGGTTGCCGTAAAAAGGCGTCCATGGTACCGACACACTACGACAGTGATATCGAGGAAACCACAACACTCCACGACAAAGGTCTAGTCGTGGCAAAAATCGGACATGTTCGATATTGTCGTAGCCTTGTCGGAAGGCCCCCGACAAGCTTCCAGTCGCAGCCTGTCGTGGCCTTGTCGTAGACTCTTGTCGGGAACTAGGGTCCACCAACCGCAACAAGGCTACGACACGCTTTCCAATCGTAGGCCTGTCATGGACCTTGTCGGAAGGCCATTGTCGTAGCCTTGTCGTGGTTGGTGGACGCCCCCCTTGAGACTATAATAAAGCATCGCTTGACAAAAACTTCCCTGGATTCTTATGGCTGGTCATATGTATGTGTATGGAAAGGTATATGGATGTAGAAATATAGGGATAAACAACTGGAAGTATGCAGGTAGGGAACAAAGAAACACATTCAGAAAAGTCCATATGACATATGAGAAGAAACAAAATGCGGGTGACAGATTTGTAAATGCTGCTCCAATTCCCATCCCATCACCCAGTAGACCGATCCTACCTGTACCCTACTCATGATTGAGACCTACGGTAATTATAGGTTCAGAGATGGTAGTTGTAGGTAAAGACTTGTACCCACTGCGCTCCCGATACACCCCGATGGGCCTTATGATTGACTTTCTGATTCAAAATTACAAATTTGATTCATTGGCTTTTATGTTTGGTATTTCTAATCATAGTGTATTTGGATGTCTATGGGGGCTAATGGGAGGCAGTGGGTGAGGAGTTTAACATTCTTTGGATATATCCTTGAATGTCTGGAGACCTTTTAAACCTTTCTTTAAGGTACACCAGCAAGACAAACATTAGTTTTCTACCAATTTTCTTGTGTCATTTTTTTTTTACATTAGATACAAAATAATTGACTTCCATTTGAAACTGGGAATAATTCGGGAGGTATATATCTAGGTCTTTACTGTACAATAAAGAAGAAATTACTTTATGGACCTACTTACTGATCACCACTGAAGTTTATGAACGTTTATTTTTCTATCAAATACTTTATTCTACCCCTAATAAAAAACTCCATAGGCTTAACATTGGGTCACTGTATTCAGTCTGGAGTTCAGAAAAATGAAAAATATCGCTCTAGTGGGATACACTTGACAAATGACGTCATTTGTTAATGTAGAAGTAATTTAGACGGGCGGGGTAGGATAAATTCTAAACCAAACTCGAGTTAGTCGTGTTATTGTTCATCGCACTTCAGCAAGATCGTGTATTACTGCTCTTGGCTTGGCCTCGCGCAGTAATATGTGATCTTGCCGTCGTGCGATAAACAACAACACAACTAACTCTTGTTTGGTTTCTCCATATCATTTGCGTCTGTATGATGTACAGTTCTTACAGTGAAGCCTAAACATATTAGCTTATATGTTATAAGCGAATTATTGAACTATCAAAGTTTACCTTGATCCAGAACGACCTTACACCTCATCCCATCTCTCATCCTTCTTTCATGTCTTTTTTTTCTGCGCTCCTATATAATTCATTCTAGACATGATTGATACAGAGTGGTTTCCCCAATGCTAATTATGGATGATTATCAGGAGGAATGTATACGATGATTGCCTATCGCCTAATCTTAAAACGAATGATTAAAATTTTTTTTTTTATTATACAGAGACATTCTGCTGGGTGGCAGGTCTTGTGTGTCTCGCTCTAACAGTAGTACATATTGTGGTCATTATAACAATTTTGCACAGTCATAGGTTGATAGGTGAAATATGAGTTGATGATATGAGATGAAGAACACATAATGTACTTAACCATTTCAGAGCTCAGTCCAATTGCCTGAGATATATATCTCTTAGCATCCTAATACAAGTTCATAAAAATAAAGACCCTAATTGCCTGTTTTAGACATATGTGTCCTGGACAGTCCATGGATCACTGCGTCATACCGCAGTGGTCGGGGCAGTCCCCCCCCCCCCCCCCCCCCCCCACCTCAGTACTGATGTCCATATCAGCTCCTTTAATAGTCTCCTGCGTATTTATAAACCACATGCAGACCCTGTAAAGTGGGTTTCCTTTCACCACGACCGTTAGACTGTACCACCTTATCTGCAATGGATTCAGGTAGGACCCTATGTCTTTTCATACCCGGTAGCTCTATCGATTTATGAATAGCTGAAGCTGTTAACTGAAGAATGGTGGAGCTTAGATATTAGTAATTGTATTACAATGCACGGTAAAGAGACGAGAAGTACAGCCAAGGTTTGTGTTAAGCAAAGAAAAACAAACACAGGGTGCATTATATATATACGTGAACTAAATCATGGGACAGACTACCCACAAGCCTGCAACATAAGAGAAATGGATTTAGCTTTAAAACAAATGTTAATGAATATGTAGCCAAATTCCCGCAAATCATGTAAATTGAATAATAAGGATGGACTTCAATCACTTGTTGATAATTACTCAACATGGTGTGTGTGATTTCTTTTCTTTTGTCTTGTGTACTACATGTTACCCCTCCCCATATAAATTTCTATCTTTATTGACTAGTATCAAGTCAGATGTTGTATCGACAACCGACCCAATCTGGCAATATAGTAAACTATAAAAATCAGGAGTAATAAACACTTCTTAATGCAAAACTCACACGTTACAAGAAATACATAAGAACGCAATACTATGATAAATTTGACTAATCATAAAGCTGTTCAGGTTTGCCTAAATCATGCGTATTATGAATCATAAACCTCATCCTCATCTTATCATGTCACTCTGTATATATATTTAGGATGATATTCTCAGTTACCGACGGAATCTTGTAATCGCTATTGACCGTTGGTCAGAATAACTGTTAAAGCAGAGACCATCGTTTGTACCCCCTTACAGTGCATGAAAAAGAAATATTTAAAAAAATCCAAAAAAGTCAACGCGTTAGGTTTAACAGCTAATTTCGACCTTTTGATGGCATTGACATGCAAATACCATATTATGACGTGAACGTAGGGCCATGCTTAGGTGTATCGTGAACATCTTAAGCTCATTTGTGGTTTACGATCATGGTTGCGTTTCAAGGTTAATAATAGATCTTATAGGACCCGAAGGTCAGCAGTCAGGGAAGTGTCTAGTTTAGTTAATAGAGTATAATCTATAGTTAATGAGGCTCTAGCTGTCCATCGTCTAAACGTCTGGGTAAGACGCACAGAAAATGTTAATGTAACAGGTTTAATAACGTTGCCAAGGACTAGGTTGAAGGCTATTGTTACTTTAAAAATATCAAAATAGGTGTGTGCTTCTGGTATAAATTTATATATTCGGACATTAGCTTTCCGGGAATTGTTAGTCAATTTACGCCGTATTTTCTTTTATAGTATATGTATTTTCAACCTGTAATTAGAGCATGAACCTGAAACCTCATCAACCTAGAAGCTACCCATATATATACTAGTATAATTTAGGGATATTCGATAATTCACGATTTTCATTGATATCATTCCACAATATCAACAAATCTGTCACCCCTCTCACCATGGCCTGACCCTGGCTGCACCACAGCAGTGTCAGGCAGTAAGTTAAGTTTTTCAGGCACGTCATACAGTGAACAATCATACATAATTTCTTCGCACAATACAAATAGTTCATAAAAAAAATAAATAAGAGAAAATATAGTATGATGAGATGATAAGATTCTAGTAAGTGTCTGTTCAAGTTATCTTACTATACGGAAACTGGCTTACTGTCTAAAATACGCGGTAAAATTATTGATCAGATACATCCCGATGCCGAAGGCAGAGGGATGTATGTGATCAATAATTTTACCAAGTATTTTGACGTACTAAGACAGTCAGCCCGTTTTCGTATTATTATATACCTAAAAATGGCGAAATTTCAGCTTGTCACGTGATCACATATCCCGTACGTCACAGTGTGACGTACGGCCATACATGTATATACATCATAGGTAGCAGCGGGCAGTATATGTGGGTCATACGGCCATAGGTATATAATAATATTGTATATATCGATTTTTTTCTCAGTTCAGTCTTCAGGCATTTCTTGAAACTCTCTTTATCCCTTATATTCTGAATGTCACCTCCTAGGGCATTCCAAGCGCTCGCCCCTCTTTGATAAGAACTGTTGTTAACAGTTGCACATCGTGTAGTCAATATCTTGAATACAGTTTTTTCCTGAGTTCTTGTTCGTCTGACAGTGTTATCTATACAGTTCACATTACATTTGTTTTTATACATTGTACACATCAATTGCACTTCACGTCTGAATTCAAGTGTATCAAGGTCACACATTTTACACATGTTGGATATGGATTTAAACCTACCGCGAAGTAATATGAACGAGGTGATAGCCTTGTGAATATTCCGAAGAGCTCCAAATGAGTTGGCGAACGGGGACTCAGACCAAACAGGAATATGTTTCTGATTTTATCTTAGCCTGGAAATATTTATCTGTTTATCGCCCATTGAGCATGAGTTACGGTACTCGTAAGCCTGTTAAGTAAAAGTATGTTAAGCCCATGGGAGTTTATACCAGGCTAAGATAACAGAGGTACACCTCGGAAAGCTGCAGTAAAGTTGGTTAATTTTTCCTTTTCGTAAAGTGAGTGAGTCTCATGAAGTGACTTTTATCAGAGAATGCTTGCATGCACTTTATACATTCCCTAAAGGAGCATTAGAGTGCTAAGATGGACTACCGCTTGCTATTCACTGTGATATTAAGTGGGATTCACACGATGGGATTCATGTACCTCACAGGGTGTTTTTCTGAGACAAATCCTGCTGGAATTTGGTACCTGAACACAATTTTTTCGTATAAGTTATAGGGATTCATTTCAATGAGACATGTTTACCTCCTTGTAATTGTTAAAGACATTTTCTCTTAAAAAGGAAGAAAATCGCATGAGATTTTGAGCCCTGTGAGGTACATGAATCCCACCGTGTGAATCCCACTTTAAGACGGAGCAGAGGGCCAGTGTATCATGGTCTCATGGCCCAGCTGACCATGACCAATCACTCAAGATTGAACTACCCTAAGACCCACTAGTGCTTGACATGTTTGAATCAAGCAGAAAGTTGCAGAAAGGGTAAGTTGACAGCAATCAAGTGGGTTACAGAAAATTATCTATAGACTGTAACCCAAACTTTTTAATTGTTATTCATATATAGTTGTACGCTCATTCATCAATGTAATTCCTTTAACATTGTGAAGATATTGTTTATGTTTAGCCAGGATTGCTGGTCTCTGCTTGGCTAATTCGTGCATGGTATACATGATCTTTTTCAATCCAAATACTGCTTTTGTGTTCTGAGGGTGCTGTGGGCCTGCTTGAATAATAGCTTGAATTTAACTACCTTGGGTGTATATCACGTCACGCCTGATCATGTATGCACTAGGTGTTATACGGTAATAGGAACTGATTAAGCCGGTGTTAGATTGCAGATTATAGTCTATCCCAGATTTCTGGTGTGCGTTATTAGAGCGTGCTTGCACGAGCTAAATACATCATCTAGAGTTTAGAGTAGTCACATTGAACTTTCAGCGTGCTTCCAGAAAGCTATCCCTTTACTATCTGCATGCTGTTCACTGTGATAGTGAGAACAGAGCAGGGACCCAGTGTCTCAGGGCCTTAGAGGTGTACCCAGCTGACCATGACCAATCACTCAAGACCAAAATACCTGATTGACCCACTGGTGCTTGATATGTTTGGATCCTAGACTCAGGCAGATGAAGAATTAGCACGTTGACTGGGTGCAAGTGGGTTACAGAAAACTCTCCATAGGCGAAATCTAAATTATACCTTTTAATTGTTATTCATTTATAATAGCATGCTCATTCATCTATGATGAACATACTATTTGCTCCTAGTTCTTTGGGGGTTTGGGCTGGTTTTTCTAATCATTTTGACCTAACTGTATCTCTGGATATAATCATTTGTTTAGCAACTCACACACAGGTATCTTTTTCTAACAGATATTTTGTGTTTCTGAATTTGAATCATCCCATTTTTATTTATGTCATTATCGTTTGTTGTTATGTGGTCTGAAACTAACAACGAGTTTCTCCGTTTATATATTCCCTTATTAGAGCGTGCGTGCACGCACTATATACATCATCTAGAGGGTATAGGGGTCCATATAGACTACAAACTATTCCTTCACTATCTGTGTGCTATTCACTGTGATAATGAGAACAGAGCAGGGAGTCAGTGTCACAGTCTATTAGAGGCGTACCCAGCTGACCATGACCAATCACTGAAGACCAAAATACCTCAAGGCCCACTGGTGCTTGATGTGTTTGGATCCTAGATAGGCAGTTGAATAAATGGCAAGTTGAATGGGTGCAAGTGGGTTATAGAGAAAGATCCATATACTGAATCTAACCCAAAACTTTAAATCGTTATTCATTTATAATTGCACGCTCATTCATCAATGATGAATATACTATTAGCTTCTAGTTCTCTTGTTAAAGAACACCATTTCTGTGATTACAATTCAAATGGCGTCATATTTCTAAAGGTAACATTATTTTGATTAAGTCAGGGGACATATCAATTACGTACTCTTCTTTATGGGCACTATTCTTTTTCGTATACGCGGGGAATGTACATACAGAGTTCCTGTGGATTTACAACGAGCAAGGCCTGGCGTCCACCTACTACGATATGGCTCCGATGTGGTCTACAATACACCTCCCGATCAAAATTAAAAATCGCGTCGGAAGGACACCTAATATCGGGGCAGTTGACCACGTTTCTGCGATTAGACACCGATAAAAACCTCATACAATGCGTGGTGGATTGGCATGTCTAGACATATGTCTACGATTTTGCACCTTCCCGATATGTCTCCGATATTTGGTTTTTGTATCGGTGCCATATCGATGGGTCTAAATTTCTATCGTAGTAGGTGGACGCCAGGCCTTAGCCTCCCGTCCTTGCGGATGTCCATTATACCAGGTTTCCACTGGATCGGAGTAGTCCGAGAGACTTTGACTGCCTAGCGGACAGTCAGAGAGCACAACTGCTTATTCTCATAGTACAAAATATCAGGTCCTTGGTTCTCTGTAATACTGTCAATGAGAGTGCATATTTATGCTCCCTTTCCTTCAGAAATGTATAATAATTTCTTTTTGATGATAAAACTCCTGTTTTGTTCCTTTGTGTTACTTTCGGGAGCCTTTTTGTACAACTCATTTAACCACATTTCAACAGTTCCAACTCATGTCAGCCATATTTGATAAGCTGGTTCCTGGCAATCCCCTCTGAAGGATTTCCTGCACTTTTGAAACCAGTTTTTTGTTATTTTTGGTGCCTGCAGAATGCATTGACATGGATTTTACAAACACTGACTGTTCTATTACTTAGAACTAAAACTAAAGGTAGGACATTACTGTCATTTTACTGCATCTTGCCTGAGGAAACTATCTATCACAAAATCAGAAAGATTCAACCTATATTTATAAGGAAAACGGCTGCTGAGCTGAGATGTACATTTTTGGTCGACCAGTTAGCCTAGGCCTCTATGGGACTGCTCTCTGACTGTCTGCACCGCTTCACAGTCAGAGCCTCTCGGACTAGATTGGAGCTAGGTCTAATCTGAGGTATCATTCGTACTTAGTTGCCATACAAGCTACAAAATAGCCTTGACAATGTAAGACATGGTCACTTCGACAATCTCGCTTTTTGCTTTTTTTCATTTTATTTTGGAATTAAACAGTTCTACCCAGGTTCTAAAAAAATAATCCCCAACATTTCCATCCGGGAAGGGGGGCACGGGTCCCACCAAACCACTGACCACCCAAGGAAGGAAAGAATTTTAAGCCAATGCTTTCATAGCCTTCTGAAATATATACATGAGATCGGATGGCATTCACATCTATTCTAATTTGCAGAAATAAAAAAGAATATCTGAATAGCTGATATCTCCAGTTTCTTTAGGGATTTCACAGGCTTGATGTTTTATTATCCATCGTATACACAGACCCTAATGAAAATGCATGGTGACTCAATAAAGCATGACCCATTATATAACTAGGAGCAAATAGAATGTTCATCTTTGATCTTTTCTGCAACCGCCTGAGTCTAGGATCCAAACATATCAGCACCAGTGTGTCAATGAGGTATTTTGGTCTCTATAGTGATTGGTCATAGTCAGCTGGCCATGCCCCTAAAACACTGAGACACTGGCACCCTAACCCTTTCCCACTATCACAGTGAATAGCATGCAGATAGTAAAGGGGTAGATTTTTCTCAGCACGCTGAAAGTGTATGTGAGCACTCTAACCTTTAATAGGCAACGTATATAGGATCTGCAAGCACGCTCTAAAAACTGTCAGATACCATAACTGTGGTATACGGATTCAAAACGTAGTCCCTTTGTGTCATAGAGCAAAGAAACAGTCCCTTTCGACATAAGCTTTAAGATGGCAGTTACTGGGTTTAATTCATTTGAAAAGACGAATAATAAATGCAATAAGCGATGGCTTTGTAAACAGGTGGCTCTGTAAACACGAGAAGTTGACGCGCCAACCTCTCGTGGTTTACGGCCGCCTGTTTACAAAACGCTCGATTATTGTCTATAAGAACATTTCAGGAATCTAACAGGCTCGATGTGAAGAACATTGCCCTTGTAACCCATCTGTGGCTGGCGTTGAAGAGACCAGCCTGGGGCCCGTTTAATAATCTAGGATCGTACATATAGACCCTTTTCTTAATGCCATAGAGACCCAGGGGACAATGTGGGTCACCTTTATTCAACACTTCATGGATGACCTCATGGATGGCTAATACTTACTTAGCGAACAAACTTACATATGTTTAAACGATAAACCTTGTACGAGGTACGGAAAAGGGTCTGCATGTACGATCCCATGTTATTAAACGGGCCCCTGGTTTGAACACGTGACCTGGAGGTGGGTGGGAGGGGGGTAAGGTGCAGGGAGGTGTAGCTGAGCCGCCGTGTTTTTGCAATCAGGATTGTGTACCTCAAGCAGACGACTTTTAGCTGGGCTACCAGCAAATGGACTTTCCTCAGCACCAATAGGCGTTATGTGTCTCAGTTAATGAATACGCGGACCACTACTTTATACACCGTTATACAGGAGAGTACCCCTACCTGCTATATATCTGTGTGCATATATATATATATATATCTCGTCTGCTACCACTCATCTGGCTGACAGCATAGAGAATGCCGCTGCAATACAGGTAATCCAACACGATTTTAACAAAAATCTAAAAACTGTGCCTTATTTGATCCCAGACCTGCTACTCGGCCACTGTGAAAAATAACAATACTCCACACTAGAAATCAAGGGGGCATTACAAGTAGTGTAATACAGTGTTCAGTGAGCTGTGACCAAACCACTACTGACCTGGATGACTTCAGGTGTGAGTGTAAACTGTATGTAGCGTCAGTCATCCATGACGGAATTTGCATTCATTGTGGCAACAATAGATCTGCATGGGCGGCGGATACGTTTGTTGTTCTTCTAGAAATAGCTAGATTCTTGGGGAAAAAAACCTTAGATTCCGATGGTGGTGTATGAGCTCCAGTGTCTGAGTGCATGGGGAATTGGGGCGGTTGCAATGTGATCATAGTCCGAGAAACTATGTGATCAGATATACATAGGGTCAGAAAGTCACCTATCAGTATTGAAATAGCAGGGATGCAAGTTACATAGACATGGATTTTACAAACACTGGCTGTTCTATTACTTGCAAAGGTAGGAAATCACTGCCATGTTACTGCATTTTGTCTCAGGAAACTGTCTATCGCAAAATCAGAAAGATTCAACCTATATTTATAAGGAAAACGGCTGCTGAGCTGAGATGTACATTTTTGGTCGAACTGTTAGCCTAGGCCTCTATGGGACTGCTCTCTGACTGTCTGCACCGCTTGCCAGTAGGAGCCTCTCGGACTAGGTGATCTGGGACCTGTTGCACTAGTCAGTGACATGTCTAGATGGCGTCTAGATGGTGTGTATGGTTTCATAAGAACTAGACATTAGACTTCGTTTTTCCCGTTCTTGCTTGCGCTGTTGGTGCCGCTTTTCATATCTGTCTAACACTTTTGTCAAAAAGCTAATGAAACAGGTCCATGATGTGTCTAGTTTTGTCTAATTCATATTCTGTATTTCCTAAAGGCAGCTACTTGTGGTGTCACGAAACTAGACAACCCCAATATCTGTATGGTGTCACAGACATGTCACGAGACTAGTGAAACAGGTCCCAGATATACACAGGGTCAGAAAGTCACCCATCAGTATGAAAATAGCAGGGATGCAAGTTTTCCAACAAATAACGGAATTTCGACAATTTTCGCAGCATTAGAATAGATGCATTTATTCGCAGCCATTCTGCTCCAATATAATATCATATATGATTCTGTTTTAAAAGTGATTTTCTAATTTGTCCTCAGTCACGACCTTCATCCCCGAAATAGAGGTAAGGCAATTTAGACACAGATTCAGGGAAATGTGGAGGTTGCGGCCAAATACGCATACCTCAATATAGTCTCTAACTACAACAGAACTAACCCCTTTCTTTGATGAATCAGTTTTCCCCATTTGTTGATTACATAATGATTTTATTTTTAGGTGAAGTCAAATTCATTTCTGCGAATAGAGTGGATTAGATGACAATAGTTAGCCCAGGAAACTGTAAGTTTAATGGTAAAACTAAGAACAAATGCTATGCTTATTATTAATGAATGAGCATCAATTCATAAATGAATAATAATTAATCAGGTTTGGGTTATATTCAGTCATTTCCTGAACCAACTTGCAACTTTCTACAATTGCCTGTCTAGGATCCAACTAAATCAATCACCAGTAGGTCAATATGGCATTTTATTCATGGTCAGTTGAGCAAGTCACTAAGATACTGGCTCTTTGCTCCTTTCCCAATGTCACAGTGTTAGCATACAGATGATGAAGGGTTATTTTTTGCAGCAAGCTCAATGTCTTTGTGACCATCCTAAAGCCGGAGACACACCAAGCGAGAAACGCAGCGAGTTCCGTAATCGCCAACACAAAATGGCCTATACGTGAACTATTATTTCATATTTCAGCTGATAATTGCTTCCAGATTGCTAAATTACAGGCAGGAGATATCCCTATGAAATAATATCTCACATACACGCCAATTTGTGTTGGCGATTCCAGAGATCGCTGCCCTCACTCGCTTGGTGTGTCTCCGGTATAACCTTTAAGCCGGAGACACACCAAGCGAGAAACGCAGCGAGTTCCGAAATCGCCAACACAAAATGGCCTATATGTGAGCTATTATATCATATTTCACCTGATTATTGCTATCAAGATGCTAAATTATATGCAGGGGATATTCCTATAAAATAATATCTCACATACACGCCAATTTGTGTTGGCGATTCCAGAGATCGCTGCCTTCACTCGCTTGGTGTGTCCCCGGTATTAGGCAGGATAGATGAGCGTGTCGCCCACGGTCCAAGCCATACTCCAACTTATATAGCTATATGTAAAATTTTGGGAACAACTATAGCCAGCTAACAAGCCAGTAAGGACTGTAATACAGGTGTTTCCGTTCAACGCCACCTACCGGTGAGTTCCTTAGTAAGTCTGGCACTCAGACAAACATGGCCGAGTCTGCCCACACGCCATTAGAGATATACAGCATTCACAGCTAGAGTGTGAACGGTGGGTGTGGTTGCAGGAGTGTTGCTTTTTGACAGATTAGACTGCTGGAACAATCAAGGGCATTGTATCAACGAGTCTGGATTATCTAACTTTATAGTTGATAATTGTTTTTGTTTTAACTTGGAGAAAGGTAGGCATACGATAGCTAGGCCTGTAAATATATCATTATGTATCCGATTTCAGTGATCCTATGTTATTAATGCTATATCTAAAAGATTACTGAGACAATATGCATGTATGACGTACCAGAGTTCAACTGGAATACCATAAAATACGATACAATCGTTATTATTTCTATGGAAATAATGTACACAGGTATAATAAACGTATTACTTCTAGTGGTGGGCGACCCAAACAGTACGTGGCCTAATACAAGTGTATAGGGTCGGACTTGTCTGACTATATCACTTCCATTCATTCAGTGATTCAATTCTAAAGGATACATTGTCAGGTGTTTGTTAAGCTGCAAGCATTGCATAACCAGGCAGATAAGGTGCGAAGCCCGCCCATGGAAAAGGTCTATTGGCCATTGTCCATAACTGCAATTTATATCTTTGTGTGCCTCTTAGAAAGAAGCAAACTATATATATCAGGAATCTATGAGAGTGTAGTGTATGACTGCTAAAAAGGACATCTATAAATTGATCTGATGCATTTCCTTCTCATCAGAACGATTGGTGCACTTATAACACAATATCAACCACTGATCATTTCGGCTGGTGTTTATAATTATCATAACTCCAGCTTCTAATGGTTCGATCTTTGATAACTGGTTTAACTTTGAATAATAGCATCGACTCATACACATTTGTTGACGTAAACCCATTTCATATAAGCGCAGCTGGCGTAAAGTGGGATTCACACGATGGGATTCATGTACCTCACAGGGTGTTTTTTCTGAGACAAATCCTGTTGAGATTTTTTACTGAAACGTGATTTCTTTATCTAAATTGTAGATTTCCATTTCCCTGAGACATATTTCCCCCCTGCCATTGTTTGCGACATTTACCCCTAAAATGGAACAGAAACTCATGAGATTTTGAACCCTTTGAGGTACATGAATCCCATCGTGTGAATCCCACTTTACTTGGTTATACAGGGTAAATCTACATTCATGCCTGAAATTGCTCGAGAACGTGGGATTCACATAATGGGATCCGTGTACCTCACAGGGTGTTTGCCAGAGACAAAGCCTGCTGAGATTCTGCACTTGAACCAAATCTCTTTGTCTAAATTATAGGGTTTCATTTCCCTGAGACATGTTTTCCCCCTGTAATTGATGGCGACATTAAAGTGGTATTCACATGGTGGGATTCACGTACCTCACAGGGTGTTTACCAGAGACAAATCCAGCTGAGATTCTGTACTCGAAACCAATTCGTCTAAATTGTAGGGTTTCATTTCCCTGAGACATATTTTCCACTGTAATTATTGGCGACATTTACCCCTGAAAAGGAACAGAATCTCATGAGCTTTTAACCCTGTGAGGTACATGAATCCCTCCGTGTGAATTCCACTTTAGGGCAGCTACACTGCCAGCATGTCTTGTGTAGCATGTGGGCTGATGTCACAGAACCTCATGGCCACATTCTAACAATTGTTCGTCTGTTCTGTGATATCTTCCATACTTAATTTCTACATCCCTACACTCTTTTCAAGATTTTGAATAACCTCTGAGAAATGAACTCTCTTTTTTCCCTTGCTTCATCGAGCGCCTCTGCCAAAGCATTTTGTTGCGATAATAGCGTAAAGTGACTATACAAGCACAATTGATAGTGAAAAATCTGAGCTGTAAAATATGGCAACTCATTCTGCGACATTTCCCAACTCTTATGTTTCCCACGGAAAGATCAATCTGTAGTTCTCAGATGATTAACATCAGCCACTCAGAAGATAAGGGTACTGCATGATGTCAACAACCCTTATGCTGGTATGTATTTCGGTGGGACGATTCTGTGGCGGTCGCTCTTCTTTTGTAAGGTCTTGTAGTTTATCCTACCCCTAATAAAAAAAAACCCATAGACTTAATATAGGGAAATATTATGTGGCAGGCCGTGACATAAAGTGTTTTTTTATGCCACTAGAGTAATAATAATATTGACCAATCAGAGAGCAGGATGTCAGCTACTATGAAAAAAGGTTCTGTTGGTCATTGACTCAATATTCATCTTTTAGTAATACAAAAGCATAGACGAGGTAGGATAAATACGAAACCGAACTCGAGATCCACTTGTCAATGTCTATGCCACTCTGGTCAGGTCTGCTCCTCACTACACTCGGCTGCGCCTCGTGTAGTAATACGCGACCTTCCCGTCGTGGCATAAACATTGTGAAGTCTGACTCTCGTTCAGTTTCTACTAATTCTGCCTTTCTAAACTAAAAATAAATATCCCCTTGTATTAATATCCAAAGCCACGGAAAGTATAGTTCCTTTTCACACACCCTTGTCCGTTTGAGAATATCTAATGATATCAATTTCTTTTAATTTGGAGGATATGCTCAAAATAAATAGGCATATCCTCTAAGGCATGCATGATTCTATTTCGAACGGGACATAAACCTCGTGCATCGCACCTTATTAAGCAGTCATGAAAATGAAATGTATTTCATACCTATTATTATTATTATTATTATTATTATTATTATTATTATTATTATTATTATTATTATTATCATCATATGTCTATAGCCGATTGCCTATGAAATACTACCTGCTGCTAGGGGTGCAGTTTTAGTAGAGCGCGCTCGCACGCGCCAAATATATCGCATAGAGGTTAGAGTGCTCACATACAGACTTCCATCGTCCTACAAAAAATAGTATTCTCTTACTATATGCGTGCTATTCACTGTGAAATTGAGGAAGGAGCAGGGTGCCAGTGTATCAGGTACTTAGAGGCATTATTACCTGACCATGACCAATCACTCAAGACCGAAATCACTCAAGACTTACTGGTGTTAGAAACGTTTTGATCCTAGAGTCAGGCAATCACAGAAATGACAAGTTGACTGGGAACAAGTGGGTAAGAGAAAACTATCCACAGACTGAATGCGACCCAAACATTTTGATTCTTATTCATTTATAATTGCATCCTCATTCATCAATGATGAACATGCATTTTGGTCCTAGTATTAGAGCGTGCTTGCACGTGCTATACATCACCTAGTGGATAGATTGGTCACTTACAGACTTCCAGCGTACTGCCTGAAAACTATCCCTTCAATATCTGCATGCATTCACTTTGATATTGAGAACGGAGCAGGGAGGCAGTGTTTAATTATTATTCATTTATAATTTCCGGCTCATTCATCAATGATGAACATACTATTTGCTCCAAGTCAATGTTCTAGCCGACTGAAACGTAGTGAATGAGCTATGAATCGGTGACTTAATAAGTGAATGAAATGGTGTTTCTTCATGTTCCGTATGATATATGCTAATAAGGAAACATAGTGACTGAGCCGTAGGGATGTCGTTATCAGCCTTTTCTAACATAAGTACGTTCTGGTATCGGGATGTATTTTATGAAATACAAAAGACCTAGAACGGCCATCCCTTGGGGCTCATTATCCTACCCCTAATATAAAATCCCATAGATTTAACATTGAGTTTCCGTATGCCACGCTGACTGGCATACGGAGTTTTATATGCCACTAGTGGCATACAGAATTATTATCATGTAATATTATATAATCGAGGAGACAGGGTAGGATAAAATAAAAACCTGATTCGTTTTAATCTTGGCCATCGCATTCCACTCCTGGAGATTTGGCTCTGGACTTCACTCGGCTTCACCTCATGAAGTCACTATGCCAAACCCCGTCGCGGCATACGGTAGCCAAGATTAAAACTCATCCAGTTTTACGATAGTAACCATGTTTTCCCTTACTCCTCACCCCATACCAGATATATCACGATGAATACCTCTCTAACCAGCTAGTTCTACACTTGCCTTTGTAGGGCTCAACTATGTCAAGTCAAATTTGTGACTGAGATACTTTGGTTTGTTGTGATTTGTAATGCTCAGCTTTGGACACCTCTAAGTTGTTCTAAGACATGATGGTTCCCTGCATCCTTCCTTCAGCAGTCTGGCCTACGGATAGTGAGGGTATGTAGACGTTAGGGTCCACCACCCGAAAGTCGGGACGTTAGGGCCCACTCATCGGGACATTAGGGCCCGCTTAAAGCCAACCTAGGGTTAGGGTAAAGGTTATGGTTAGGGATAGGGTTATGGTTATGGTTAGGGATAGGGTTAGGGTTAGGGCAAGGGTTAGGGATAGGGTTAGGGTTAGGGTTAGGGTTAGGATAAGGGTTAGGGTTAGGGATAGGGTTAGGGTTAGGGTTAGGATAAGGGTTAGGGTTAGGGTTAGGGTTAGGGTTAGGGATAGGGATAGGGTTAGGGATAGGGATAGGGATAGGTTAGGGTTAGGGATAGGGTTACTTACTTATACTTACTACTAGATATAGTATTTATTCACAGTTGAGATGCTTGAGTAGGGAAGATTTAGAATGGGTCAAGTTCGTTACGGGTCGAGTTCGTTACGGGACAAGTTTTTAACGGGTCAAGTTCTCCAGTATTCAAACATTAACCAATTATGCAAAATTAGGTGGGCCCTAACGTCTATTTATGCCACATCTCCCTCCCGGCACCACAGGTGTGACTGCGGCATCGCGGTGCGGCCGAGGTGCGACTGAGGCTTTCACACCCCCGGTGTTGGGTGGGCCCTAACGTCCCGACTTTAGGGTGGGTGGCCCTAACGTCCTGCAACCATAGTGAGAGATGACTGTATGCAGCAAGCTGAAAGTTTATATAACCTCTTCCTACTGTATGCACGGTATCTGAGCTTGTCTTCCCTTAAAGAATCAGCACCCAACATTACTAGTTTACCCTTCTCGGGAAATTCACTCTCGCTGTGATTTGCTATGTAAAACCGCAGGGATTGTGAATTGCTTCGAGGGATCTTAATTGCATTTAGGCAAATATGATGGTTGTGAATGAGGGAGGCTTTAGTTCTATCCGAGGATAGACTTCTCATTGAAATTCGACATTCCTTAAAACAAGAAGTCTGTTAAAGTCAATCGGTGATATAACAAATCTTCTATGATTCTTAAGCGCCAAGTCCACTAAGGCGACCAAGGGAATGCGTCTGTTATCCGTGCGACTGTGCGAATCACATGCGATAATATTCAATATATTAGATATTGTGTCAAGGCATTCGCATGTCTATGCGAACGTCTGCGAACGTCTGCAAACCCAATTTATTCGATGGAAAATCGCCTTAGTGGATCTGGCGCTTTAGCCTGAGAGTACCTTTGAATGTTGCACTCTAATATCACTTTAGAAAATAACCTATTACAGATACTTATGCATGCATGTATGTATGTGTGTATGTATGTATGCATATCAAGTTGAGAATTGTCCACCCTTACGTCACAACAACATTAAGATTACAAAGAGAATAAACTGAAATGCCTTAGAATTCAAGGTAAGCCGATTCCATTTACCTTCATACTGTATGGCATTAAGTGCCATTCACGGAAAGAAAGATTGGTGTAGGGCTGTTAACGCCTCTTACATATTTGCATGATGTAGTGACGTTCCTTGGCCCTAATCTCCCAATCTTAAGTTTATAGCATTACTGCCTTACTGGTTTTAAATTCATATTTACCTATTGGATTTACACTTCGTTACGAGCCTTGCCTGAATAATCTAAGTTCTTCACTAACGTGGTTTATATATTTTTTTACTGAAGTTGCCGTATATTATTGTGTCAATCATCCATTAAATGCCTCTGAAATTAGATCATTTTCCTATTTTGTGGTACAGCTTCTCCCCATTAAGTTAGTTTATGTATGTTATCGCACGTTGATTTAGGACTCAGTTCAGGGATATTTTGGAGATCTTGCCGTTGTCATTTGGCATCGGACAAACTCTGATCCTCCACCCAATATAGTAGATTTCTAATCATTTTATTGTAAACACATGAATTAGCAACTCAAGACAAACTTGTGCGATCTCAGAATAATACATATGTATAATGTTGTTGGTTTTTTTTCGGTTTTTTTTCTTTGTTCGATAATAAAAAAAAAATAAAATAAAAAAAAAGTTACAAGTGTCATGAGCAGCCCTTCCGGCATTTGCTACAGACTGGAGCGAGACTGGTTAATCCTGATTGGCTGTTGGTTCAACAGCCAATCACGCTACAGAGCTTGCAATCTCAGCAAGATCAGGATCAGTCTGGTCAGAGAAATCAGGACCTGGGAGCAGTTTCAAAAGTCGAGTGAAGTCTATGGTTTTGAAACAGCTCCCAGAGCCCATGACCAGGCACTGCTAGTAAAGAAAAAACAGAGCTTGCAATTTCAGCAATTTAAGGTACCTCCTATACTGCTATATCAAAGGCCAATCCTTCTCTTACCATATCTATGTGGTGTGGGTAGTAAAAGAATTCTCACCTTGGTAAATGTGTAGGGGTGAGATTTCTACCTAAATTCATCCCATAGATTTGATCACCACCCTAGTGGTGTAAAAGAACCTTGAGAAAGTCAGTTGAGGACCTATAATGGTTGACTGGATGTTAAATCAAACCAAACAAACAAACAAAAAGAATAACCGAGGTGATATGCATATCTAATCACCAAATTGGTGTTGGAATACCTTAGAATACGATGCAATCACTGTAATTTTTGCTGAGATAATCGGGAATTATGGAGGAAACCTATGAAAGTTTAAGGTCAGAGCTCGCATCCCATCAAGTTTGAATCGCGAAGTAATTCACAAGGCGAAGCCGCATGAATTATGTAGCGATTCAAATTAGATAGGATCAAGCTCTGACCCTAAACTTGAATTGGTTTCTGAATTTATATCGCCCTTCACATTGACTAATTGGCTAAGATAGGTGACAGAATCCCCCATTGGAAATTTTCCCTTAATATCCCATTGGCGTTGGATACGAGTTCCCAATGTTAAGTCTATGCGAGGAAAATACCAGAGGTGAGAAAAACATAAGTAAGCGCACCCTATGTAAACATATCTATGAAAGGGCTTAGTTAAAAAAAACCACTTTCCCGTCGATGCATTACGTTGGGAACGTAGTGATTCTTGGGGAGAACCAGTACCCACCACCACACACCCTCCCTCAGTCAGCGCACAGCGCACTACCAGGGGCAGCACACAGCTTGGACCAATCACCAAGCAGAGTAAGGTTGTGATGGGTTTGAGAACCAATAGAAGGAGAGGTTAGAAACCCAATTTAAATAAGCGGGAAATCCGCTGCAAGTCGGGTCTCTGAGGTCTATATGTGGTCTTATGAAAGGGCTTAGCCCTAAGATAGCTTAGGAGGTAGGAGTGAACCGTTATGACCTGATCGGCACAAAATGTTCACTGATGAATAGGTCTAAGCCCTGCTTACATCAACTGACAAGTAGCCTTCCAAACGACTAACAAAGTAACTCAATTGTTGAGAGACTCTCGGGAATTGGCCCCAGATCATTACCAGGCAGGCGTACTCAAGCTGGGCTAGGAGGCCGTTTGATGATAAACCTACCCTAAAAAGGTAGGACCAGGGGCCCTTTAACCCTTTAAGGACGGCCGCCTATGGCAGAACTACACACATGGGGACGGCAACTAGTGACTATGTACAGTTCTGGGGGACGGGGGCATTTTTCTCTGAACTCGAAATTCGAAGGTTTGTAACATGATAAAATTTGTTATCCTTAATATTTCTATTTCCATTATTTAGAATTCTAAAATATGAAGTTATACCTACATTCTGTGCAAATTTCAATTTAATTGATAAAATATTTCCTTTTCAAAAGCAAAAATACATAATTTCATAAATACCCAGCAAATGATGCCTTAAGGCATCATTCGCCCCCGGCCGGGTGATGCTTTAAGGCATCATCCGCCCTTAAAGGGTTAATAACTAGGAGCAAATAGTATGTTAATCATAGATGAATGAGCGTGTAATTATAAATGAATGACAATTGAACGGTTTGAGTTCGATTCAGCCTATGGATAGTTTTCTGTAACCCACTTGCACCCTGTCAACTTGCCATTTCTGCAACTGCCTATCTAGGATCCAAATACATCAAGCACCAGTGTGTCTTGAGGTATTTTGGTCTTGAGTGATTGGTCATGGTCAGCTGGGCACTCCTCTAATACACTGAGACACTGGCTCCCTGCTTCGGTCTCAATGTCACAGTGCATAGCACACAGATAGTTAAGGGATAGTTTGTATGCAGTACCCTAAAAGTCTATATGGACCCCTCTGACTTCTAGATGATGTATATAGCGCGTGCAAGCACGCTCTAATAAACCTACCATAAAAAAGGTAGGACCAGGGGACCGTTTAATAATAAACATTTGAAATGAATGAATTCAATATTCTGTTTAGTTTATCCAATCTTCATAGGTTGTATAGCCTACTATATTCTGTCAAAGTATGTGGAAAATGACCTCGGTTTTACTATGTCAAAAGCAGCTTTTTAGAATGTATATATATTCTATTATAAAAGTATCCTGATATTGATCTCTAAATTGAAAACTAGCATGGCGTCCCCCGATTTTTAAGATATGTGTTTTACAACACCTATAGATTTTCAAATTCAATTTTCAGGAAAATGACATGGGTTTTAATTTTCAAGCCGAATTGCCCGATATGCCTTTAACTTAATCAATTTCTGTTCAAGTCCATAACAAACATATTTCCACTGGTCTCAATGGATGACTTATGCTATTAGGTCCTATTATTCTGTTTCATCTACGACCCCACAGGGGGTGTTATAAAACCAAAATGTATGATATCTCGTGGATATCTTCGTGGCTACTTCTGTCCTTCCCCACGATACATTGAATTATCAAAGCAGGAGTGATTTTATAAAAGAAAGAACGATTGAAAAATGATCTTATCATGGTCTTGGTTGTGTTGTCTTTGTAGAAGACAATCTTACAAGACGATCATGGTTGAATCCCTCTGAACATATATACTCCTATTATTTAATATACAATCAGTAAGTATTTGAGAATATACATACAGCTTTCATCATCTACTCATACCAATTTCGGATTGTTCTGCACAAAGAGTTATCCTCCATTGTAAGTGGACAGACTTCAACCATAAGATCACTTTTCAATAGACCCTATTGAGGTATCCCAGAATTCAGTCTGTTTATAGGTCCCGGTGTACGCTGGTTACCGACATTGTATGGTGATAAAACCTTGACCCGTAACCCAGAATCATTGCTTTTTAACGGTTTTTATAAATCTTCAAATGGGAAATCCGATGTCAGATATCGAAATTTCAGCTATTTCTACATATCAATACAAAATTATATTAAGGTTCTGCAAATATAAATGGGAAAACTATAGTTCATGCGGTCGTGGTCTGCCCAGTCAGTCGCGAGTGGAACTTGTATTTACCCTGGGCGATAATAGGGAGTTTAGTAACCTAACGCAACGACAAGGATATCGCTTCTTGTATCGCCCATGTAAATCGCAATCGAAGTCGTTGATATAAGATCGTTCATTGTTGTAAAAACACCTCCCAGATCCCTCTACTCGGAACTTATACTCTTGTTGGCTTAGAAAATAAAACGACCCCCAGGCGATCGGATCACGAGCTTGTTCAGGCGGTCACGGTCCAGTGATTGCGGCCCACCTGCCTGCCAGGACACGAATCACATGGGAGTCACGCTTCACTGAATTGGTTATAATACTGTCTATATTTATCGCATACGCTGGACTTCTCTGTATGCCTTTTACCTGTGTGATAATCACAGGTACTTAATTCAGGCTTGTGAGGCGTAAACCGGAACTCATTTCTGATATTTGATTTTAAATTTATAGCATCCACGTCAGGAGATATTAGTTGATACTTAGTAATATAAGGCATAACTAATTGCATACGCTTAGTTATGCTTGGGTTTACAAGTCCAGTGCTCTGAGTGATCTGAGCTAACTCCCCACCCCTCTTACCCACCGAACCCTAAAGTGAATATTTTTTTTTTTTTTTTTTTTTTTTAATTTCAAACAAAATTCACCAAAGTTGGTGTTCTTCCATTTTGCCAACAATTACATGCGTTTGTCCTTGGGCGTTGTCAACAAATTATAATCAGTAATATGATAATATAAAGAATTATACCTATTATTAATAATGCAATGGTATGATGATGTAATGAAATACAACTGGTAAAGTTATAATAATTAGGTGACACGTATACTCCTTCCCTCGTGGGGTACGGATTCATTATAACCGCCTATCGGTGTTCGGAAGATTATTTTTAGTTTTCAACATTTTCTTAAAATCTTGTTTAGTATCTGCAAACTTTACATCAGTTTCTTGCTGGTTCCATAGTTTACAGCCTCGGTAGGCTGTACTTATGATAATCTCGCCTACCCGTACACTGTCTACAATGTGGTCGTTAATGCGATAGGGGTAGAACCTGTACACGCCAAGTCTCACCCTATATTGCTATAGGTTTGTTGGTGTTTCATTGAAAAATAGCGTTGGTAAAAATATCAGTGTGAGTTATGCAACCAATACCGAAAAAGAATTATAAGAAGAACTGTTATATAAGTTGATCGCTAATAGTGTAACTGGAAATTCATTTTAGGGTTCGGTGGGTAAGGGCGTGGGGAGTTAGCTCAGAGGTTAGAGCACTGGACTTGCAAACCCAAGGTTCCAGTCCCATCCCCAGCAGTGGTAGATTCACTGCTATATCAAAGGCCAATCCTTCTCATACCATATCTATGTGGTGTGGGAAGTAAAAGAACTCTCACCTCGGTAAATGTGTAGGGGTGAGATTTCTACCTGAATTCATAACATAGATTCGATCACCACCCTCGTGGTGTAAAAGAACCTTGAGAAAGTCTGGTAAGGAACTAAAATGGTTGACTGGACGTTAAATCAAACCAAACAAACAAACAATCAGTGGGTAATATCAAGTGTTGTGTATATACAAATACTAGCAGCAAATGGTATGTCCATCAATGATGAATGAACATGCAATCATAGATAAATAACAATTAAATGGTTTGGGTTACATTCAGTCTATTTTTCTGTAACTCATTTTCACCTAATCAACTTGACATTTCGGCAACAGTTGTATAGGATCCAAACATATCAAGCATTAGTGGGTCTTGGGGCATTTGGGTCGTGAGTGATTGGTCATGGTCAGCTGGGCACACCTCTAAGACCCTGAGACACTGGCACCCTGCTCCTTTCCCACTATCACAGTGAATGGCACACAGATATTGAAGGGATAGTTATTTTGCAGCACGCTGGAAATCTATAAAAAAAAATAGTGATAGATAGTCCTTGGACATATATTGAAAATATTGCTTTCAATTAACACCATACTTGACAATGCTGTGGCTTTATCGCATAATCCGGAGCTACATGTCGTGCAATAGACCTTATTTTGCAATAGACTTGTTATTAATCATCTAGATGGATGATAAATAGAATAATGACTGTTTCTGTGTGTGAGTGGCTCTGATCTCACCGTTAATGACGATGTAACGTCATCGCTGTGACTCGGATATTACTAGCGTCAAACTACTTGGATAGTATGGTCACCCATGCATAAAAACAGACGTTATTGTGTATGTAAGCATCGAGACTTGGGTTTCACTCTTTGCTTTTGTATAAGCCAAATCGCCATGATTCATCTATCCGATTACCACCAAAATATTATAGCTAGGAATTCAAGACGGCACTTCACTAATGGCAGAATTCAACTCGCACAAAAGCCAGTTATGTAATAATTGTTGACCCACGTCATGTAAAAGATCAATTACGGTTGGCATACCAGGGGGAATAATAGCTTAACGTGCACCACCATCAGATCTATATGCTACTCAATCAAAACTGATGCAATGACAAGCTGATTATATTTTGGATATGCGCAATCTGATTATTTGCACAATACCCAACAAGCATAGTACTAAACTGAGGTTTTTTAACGATAGAAAATGTGATAGCGATTCATTACTATATTGTGAAAAGTTTAATATACATATTTCTCTATGTGTGTGGATGTAAAAATATATTCTGCTATTGTCCTACTGAATATTTTTGTAGTTGTTCAATAATAAGAAAGAAATCGATGAGTCTTTGGTCTGTGTCCTCGTTCGCCATCGAGTTGGGAGCGCGCAGAGATATGAACGAGGCAATAGCTGAGTGAATATTCTGAAGTACCCCAAACGAGATGCTAAATAGGGACTCAGACCAAATACGAATATGTTTCTGATTCTATCTTAGCCTGGAAATATTTATCTGTTTATCACCAGTTGAGAATGAGTTTCCGTACTGGAAAGCCCGTTGAGAACGAGTTCCTAATGTTAAGCCTGTGGGCGTTTATAAAAACCAGACTGAGATAATGGGGGCTAAGCCATCCAGTACGACACAATATGATAGAGCCATTGAGAAGACATACACAATAATGTGATGGTTTTGTGTACGAGTGGCCGTAATCTCCGAGTAGTTGACGCGTAGTAATATCCGAGCGATTAGCGAGGATATTACGTCGTCAACTACGAGGAGATTACGGTCCCTCGTATACAGAACCAGTCGTTATTGTATTTATTACCCACCTACATGATTACAACAAATCGATTGCAATAAAGATGTTTCTGTAAGACATTTAGGCCCAGACACCACAGCACTGTCAAGCGTGGCAGTAATTGGGTGTAGACTTACACCAAAAATGAAGTTCGCCATTTCACCATGATTTTAGCATGCAAAGCATGTTATGACTGTAATTTCTGATGGTAAATGAGATTATCATGACTGATTATGAGTAATTCATATTGAATGAACATTCAAGAAACTTATTTTGAGATACATGATAATTTGACCTCAGTATGGATGGGACTTTTTTCTGGAATCTCCTGCAGGAGATTCTGACATGTCAGAATCTCCCGGTAGCCGATTCCAGGTGCTCTATACATTTCCTATGGAGACTCCGTATTTGGTGGGTAATAAATGTATCTACTTTTTCGGGATTACAGCTGTTGTGTGGCTTAGTCCACGATACCCAACAGGAAAAACTGATACTGTATCAGATGTTGTGATATGAATTTTTTTTTTTTTTTTTTAAATGTATGTATCAAAGATGCCTGTCGCAGTGTGGTGGAGAGGGTGGCCATATAACCATGCCAAAGACACAGTGGGGGTATTTTTATGGAAGAAACTTGCAGAAATCCATTTACTCACACTTGTTGATTTGTCTTCATCCACAAGCAATAGTGCCGGTGGGAATACATCGTTCAGCCAATTCAAGTGTCTATGTTTTCAATATAACATATAATCAAGCTGGTACATTATCTGTATCTACTACTAATATAAAACCCCATAGACTTAAACTTGTGTGACCACATGCCACGATGCCTCACATACGATAATTCATATACTGCTAACGGCATACGAGATGTAGAAAATGTGACCCAAGTATTGACAAATCAGTGACCAGAGCATGAGATACTATGAAAAAAAGTCTGGTTGGATACATAAAGTGCCGGTTTCAATGTTTTCAATGTTTTCTAGCATGATACAAAATATCACGAGTGATATATGAAACCAGCCCCATCTCAACTACCATTCTGATAGCAAAAATGAAGACACACTCAAGGAAATGAAGTTGTAATCACATTATTCGCCATTTTGTCATTTTATTGACACACGCCAATCTCCAAAACCTGCTGGTAGCGCCGTTTTTAGTAACACTGTCATACTAAGATGACTTAAAACACCGTGTAAGGTCTTACAGCATGAATACCTACCACATCTAATTAAACTAGAGCATATGTTATTTCCATTCATAATGGAAGAGCGCGATATACCAAAATCTCATAAAATAAAAGTAAGAGAATATCAATATTTTGGTATATTTCTTTTAAGATGTTTTTCATTTTCTGGCTAACGTTTTTGATTTTGACTTGTGCCTGGTCTAGCATTGCACAGATCACATTCACCTTGTCGTGGTTGTGAATGTATTTTTTATTTAGGGTCTTGGTCAACTGCCCTATTTCTCTGGCTAATAGGTCAGCTGTGCCACTCAGTTCGCTGTCTAATAGCCCCTTAGCGCTTGATGCAGTCATGTTTGTTTGGATTGAGGGTACTTCATTTGGAGTACTAATGCCCTTGGTAGTCCTCTTATTAACGTATTTGTCGTCTGTTTTCCATCTACTTTTAAGAGTCATTTTGACATCTTCAGATGGGGTATCATCTGGAACATCCATATATTTGGCACTATTATCATAGTCCATTGATATGTGATTTCTGTCCATATGATATATGCATTGAATGCACACACTTTGACATGGTCACTCAGCCATGAAAGTTCTATTTAAAGGAACAAAGTCAGTAGTGGGGCAGGGATACGGTCAGACTGGGATACTGGACACCTGCCCATTTCACTAGGCCTTTACAGTTGGAACATTGCTAGTGAAGTGTTAGATTCTTTGCAGTAAGCTGAAACCCTGTGTGAGCTTTCTAAACTCTAGATGACGTATATGAGCGCGATTTCCCGCGCTCAAAAACTACTATTCTGGTCAGATCCGCTTGGAGTTGCTCCCGCACATAGAGACAGAGTAAACCAGATCTAGGGTTGGAGACTGAAGAGCCACGAGAGTGGGATTCTCGTGTAGTGCTAAACCTATACTGGATATTCTTTTTTTGTACCTATAAACTACTCAAATGTACTTCTATCCTTAGGATTTATTTCTTTCTATACTTAAAACATGATTTATAACAGCTCTTCGCTGATATCCTTTCCTTGAGAGAATTCATACAGTTCTGATGGCCGATGATCAACTCAAGCACATGTGTCATGCGAAATGATAACCACGAGTACATACGATGTTTTCCCGTTCACCCGCTAGGGGGAATGACGGCAGTTAGGAATAGAGGGAAACTATGTTCCGGCGGGAATAAATCAAAGTTACGAGGTAAGGTTTGGAAAAATTACTGCCCAAGGCGTAGCCTTGGGCAGTAATTTTTCCAAGCCTTACCGAGTAACTTTGACTTATTTCCACTGGTACGTGGTTTCCTTATTCCTATATACCTTCAATTGTTGGCTAATATCGTTAAAAACCGAATGCCTCTGAACGTCAATTTGGGCAGTAAACGTCAACCTGGGCAGTACCTTCAACCTAGGCAGTAAACAAAAGTTATTCCACCCCCAGCAGCATTAAGTAATCATAGGTTGTTCGCTCATAGGTATATAGGAATTTTCCACACGCCGGTGTCGCACCTTATCTGCCTGGTTACGCAATACCTGCAGCCAAACAAACACCTGGAAACGTTTTCTTTAGCATTGGGAAATTGAGCGTATGAGCGTAATACGTTTATAACACCTGTTTAGAATATTTCTAGAAAAGTCTCTGGGGAGAAAAGTGATGTTATCGTATTCTATGGTATTCCTGCTCAGAGTTGGAGTGTCATACATGCATATCACCTCAATAATACTTTAGATATACCTTAGATAGCACAGGACCACCGAAAATGAATACACAATAATACTTTGTCAGGCCTAGCTATAATATGCTTATCTTGTTCTGAGTTAAAACCAAAACATTTATCAACTAATAAGGTTAGACAGCCCAGACTCGTTGATACAGTACCCTAGTTTGTTCCAGCATTTTAATCTTTCAAAAACTAACACTCCTGCAATCACACCTACCATTCACACTCTAGGTGTGATTGCTGTGTGTCTCTATGTGCATACCGCCGGACTCGCGGTGTTTGTGCGAGCGGCCCCGAAACTAGCCAGTGGGCCGTTAGGCGGCGCTGAACGGCAACACCTGTACTGTACTGTAATCGCTTCTGTATCACCTACAAATCGATATAAGGAACTTCTCAATCGGACTAGGGGATAGGTAGCATCGCTATTCAAACGACCAACTCAGGATCGGTAACAATCGGTGAAAGTGCGTACATCGAAATCTTAAGGTCTGAGAGATGCCCGACCCGTCGGGAAAAGCACTACAATCGGGTTGGTGAAGTGCGTACATCGACCCGATTGATGCAGATTGTTATAGACCCGACGAATCCGTCGGGCAAAGGTAGAATCGGGCACAGCAGTCGGGTCGGTGTCTTATAGGCTTTAGACTAGAGTACATAGGGCCAGGGCGCTGGCTCTCAAACGGAATGAATGAGGGGATCGACGAAGTCGCTGGTCATAATTTAAATCAGCCTGTGAATGAAACCTCTTCTAACCTTGTGCAAGTTAAATGCCATTAGATGATAAGAAAATGTTTAGGTAGTCATTGAAATCGAGTTGAGATCATGCCTTCCGCCTTGTTGACATTGATTTTGGCAAACTCAAACTGTCAGCAGAACACAGCCTGGGCCAGACTCCAACATTTTTATATCCAGCTTGCATTTGGCAGGGTCGCTGCCATTTATATCTATTTCACGTGGCAGTTGATATCAATGTCATTCCGAATAATCCACAGAGATCAGTCTATCGAGTTTGACATCTTGATTTCTAATTTATAAATCCATATCTAAGGAGCGCAAGTCGCCATCCAAGCTCGTTGGCGAAGTTAGTCTGTCCAAGTTGGCAATGTTATGACCTTGACTTACACAGAACGATCCTGAGTTTTGACATTATAGTTTCTATTGTTGGGATGTATCAAGCCAAATACTGCTGGTAGTCTCAACGTAAAAATCCATTAAAGCGGGTGTTTGTCTCCTTCCATTCAGAGGAAGGTGAGCAGATCGGTGTGATCTTAAATAAGGTAATCCAGTGTGCTTGTCTGTTGCTGGTAATGGCTTCCTTTCAGACCATGACATAACTAAGATGACGTCAGAATAGGGACCATTTGCGAGTAGCCTTAGCAACATTGGCTGTTGATGCATTTAGTGACGTTGGAGGACACCAGCAGAATTGATAATAATAATTATCTTTTCATTTTAGATCTAGTCCTATATTGATAGTTACCTTTCAGACATTAATAAGAAATGTATTATGTTCTTCAACACACTTTGAAACATTAAGATTAGGTATCAAGCCAAACACTGCTGGTAGCATCATAGTCTCTTTCACAGACACTTGGAGGCGCGCAAGGCAGTCTGACAAGGGTCTGTTGGAGTCTAGTGGCCGAGGTAGGGAATTCCATACCCGGAAGCAGTATGGCCGCTAAAATGATGACACATGTTTATACACATATGAAGCAGCTGTCAAAATCTTGTTTCTATTAAATTTTGAACATGATATAATAGCATTACTTATGTTTATCTCGTCTTAGCTCATGACATTGGTTTGATACCCAGACATAAGTCTAGATTCCGCAATCAGCAGATCCAGATCTAGCCACGTCCTATATTGATAATTACCTTTCATGCATTAATAATAACAAATTTATTATGCTATTCACAAACTGTGAAACATTAAGATTAGATAAATGCAATAAAACCTATGTGAAATATATCCTATCCTACAGCAGGGTTGGCTAAAATCCAAACCTGATACGTTTTAGTATAGGCCGCCAAATGCCACTCACGGAGTTTTGGCTACGGATTTCACTATGCCAAACTCCATTCGTGTCATACGACGGTCAATACTAACTCCCATCCTGTTTTATTTTTTATAATACTGATATATGATATGTATACATTCAGTTAAAAGACAAAAAAAGGGAAGTTACTGTGGAAATAAAATCCTAATTCAACCTCGTACATCTCATACTCAGTGTCCAATGACATGGTACCGATACTGAAATCATGGTCCATCCAAACGGCCACACTACTACACTAATGGACAAGAAAAAATTAAGATCAGGGCTGAGTCACATGACCTGCTGTTTTTCCACGGACTCGAGACCATAAACTCTCCTTTGGGAAACAAACGAGAACATTATTGAAAAGCGAACGAAAGGAGAACACTAAAAACGTCTATATTTTCTTGTGCTTTGACATGCTTGTTGCATGTCACGTGACCATATAATATGTCTTCTATTCAGGTATATGCAAGAACGCCTAATGTTGGGCGAATATACATCGTCTGTACACTTTTTTTTTTCTCTGAATGAAAAAAATAGAAAAAAAACCCCTGATATATGTGGTAAACCATTTCTGTTTTCTTTCTCTTTTACAGTTAAGATGGAAGAAATGTCAGTAAAATGAGTGCAGCTACCGGAAGTGGCATCTCCTCGCGAGATGTGAGCGTGAACCAACTCATGACGTCATCGATGACGTCAGCTCCGGACCCGGACGGAAGTGACGATGGCTACACTAAGCTGTCGTCCAATCAGCGCTCGCCTTTCACATCGCCCTTGCCTCACGAGACCAGCTGTCTCAAAGAGCGCTATTGGTCGTACTTCCTGGCCTCCTCTCTGATAACCTTCTTCATCGGGTTGATTGCTATCCTGACATGGAAGCTGGTGGCACACTTCATCAAGACGGGTCGGACTGTGCGCACAGCGACCAGACATGTCGACCAGTCACGGGTAAGTGAGCTGAGACCTGTTTCAATAATTTCGTGACATGTCTAGATGGCGTCTGTGACACCATATGGACAGATCACAAGATTGCAATCGATGACACGCGGAGTTTCACTCACTTTTCGTAGGAATTAAGCAATGATACTTTAACTTGAGTAGGAGATACATATAATCGTTCCAAATATAAAGAAGATTGGGCATTCCGATTTTCTGATATTTGCTAGTCTTTTTCCACTGTTGCTTGCACTGTTGGTGCCGCTGTTGATGTATGTCTAGGCCTAATGTCACAAGCCTACTGAAACAGGTCCCAGGTCTATCTAATATCCACCTAATACAAAGTGTCCATAGAAAACACAGAGGGAGTGTGTATCCCGGAGCACATATATCCACATAATACAAAGTGTCCATAGAAAACATAGAGGGAGTGTGTATCACCAAACCCAGAGCATACATATATATCCACCTAATACAAAGTGTCCATAGAAAACATAGAGGGATTGTGTATCACCATAACCAGAGCATACAGATATATCCACCTAATACAAAGTGTCAACAGAAAACACATAGGGAGCATGTATCTACATACCCGGAGCATATGGATATATGTTGTATGCTCTGGGGACGCAGACGGAAAAATAGTGCGTACTCACTTTTGAAGCTACCAACGAAATCATACCAGGTTTATTCCATCAGCGGCGTTGTCGAAAAATCGGTCGGTGACCACTTCCATTTTCATCGAGTGCGTGCTCAATGGGACTATGTATGAAACTATGTACAAGATGTGTCTTTCCATGCGAATCAAATTCACCATTTTTCCATTAGATTATGAAAAGCGAAAAACATCTGAGATTTTTGTCTTCCACGAAACAATGCTCCGCTGGGCGGCGCTGAAAGGTAACGCATATATATTGCTGTCCATTATGTGTAGGGAATTGTCAGGACGATATATATATGAAACATAAGTTTTTGTTAAGATCTATATTTTGTTCAATGCTTACACATTTTTCTTTCTTTCGATTGCCTGTTGGTCACCGACTGGTATTTGATTGTCTGAAACAGGCACCATTATAGTATTAACCGACCGGAAAGAGTAACTTAAAACGGTTACCATTTGTTGTAAAATTAGGAAACGTCCTTACTGTGGACGAAACGGTTCCTGTTCGAGGTTAGTCTTTGATTTCATACTGCCTGACGCCATAGGCGGAAGGCAGTATGAAATCAAGGACTGACTGAGAACGAGAAACCATTCGCCCACAGTAAGGACGTTTGCTTATTATTATATACCTTAAATCGATGAAAAAACGTTATTTTGATGACTTATTAAGTCACACTCACAGCGGGCACGAACATTATTATTACTACACCCCTAGCAGCGGGCAGTATTTCATAGACATTCGCACACAGGTATATAATAATTATCAAATAGGAAATCAGTTTTCAGAGCATTTGTTGTAAAGGGACCATCTAGATTGCAGTTCGTATGCAACATTCCTACGTCGTGCATTGCATTGACTGATATACTGACGCTGGTATACATACTGACTTTTGACCTTTGACCCCTCACAGGTTGGACGTCTCACTCGTCTGAAATGGTACGCAGAAGAGTGCATCTCAGGGCAAACCGCCACTGGAAGGGTCATGGTAAGCATGCAGAGTGTCCACTTCCCTTAATTGATTCTTTAAAAAAAAAAATTTCTTTTTCTCTGGAGGACAATGGACTTTCCTGATACAAAAATTCACTTCCCTTATTCAGTCCTGAGCTGGTGTCATAACTTTAATGTCATGATTTCCCATAATACAGGACAGACTGATGATATAACAATCAACCAATTGTATCTGAAAAACTCATGTATTGAGATGATACTTTTCCTAAAAAAAAAAAAAAAAAAAAAAAAAAAAATATATATAGACCATATCGAGGTGTCCCATAATTCAGTCTCTTTACAGGATCCGATGTTAGCTGTTTCCCGTCATCGTAGTCATAACCCTTTTGCCAAATGCCACATTTATTGGGGTTAAACAATTTCAAATGGGGAATCCGATGCCAGAAATGGAAATTTCAAATGTTCATACATGGAAGTACCAAATTTAATTCAGTTTCTCCAGTTAGAAATCAGAAAACGGAAGTTCATCAGGGTATAGGCGGCCGTGATGCGGGCAGTCAGTCGAGAGGGGATCCTTTATTTATTTGGGCCAATATTAGGGAGCATAGTAACACTTGGAGTCCTTAGAAAAAAGAGCACTATTTAATATAAACACCCTTTATTAGACAGTAGAAAAGAGGGTATATCAATTCATCATCCACCTGTCACAGAGTCTCCATGCTAAACCTATAGGGACTGTAATTCACCGGATTACGGATGCTCGTAACCTTCTGGGGAATATTACGGAAACAAATCCCATATGTACAGAATAGAGCCCGGTAAGATTTTGTCTTTTCTTTGATAATTTAAATTTTCAGTGCTGAATAATAAATACAATATTTAACTGGTTTCAGATGAAAGCTAGCGTTATCTTCTTGGACTGGGTTCTACTTTATATCCTCACATTAGCTCGGATATTACTATCAAGTCCTAGGAGATTACGACCGCTTGTATCTTAAACCAGTGACGATTGTGTATGTTATCTGCAGAAATTGATTTGATTTCATCAGAAAATGTCAGATTTTACTAGAGGTTTGCACCTTTTTACAAGTTCTAAAACGCGTTGTGACCCCTGATTCTGTACCACATAGAAAACCCAAAAGTTTGTCTATTGTCTAATGGGCTATGTTATACTTATTTATAGAACGTCCTGACCATGCTGTACAATTCCCAGAACGAGATGGTAATTTACGGCCTGTTCGGACCGAGGCATTTATGCTAAGTTCAGTACAAACGGTAAATTACCATAGAGTTCTGTGACTTGTACAAGCATGGTTGGACGTTATATATTTACTATATACCCGAAATTTAGAAAAAAATCAATTTCATTTGGCTTAACAACATATTTCTTAATAAACGTGTATGGCAAGGTAGTCCGTACTTTAGTGTACGGACCAGCGGTCCATACAGTATTTTTAGGTCATACGTTACGTCAGCCGAAACGGTGCATATTTACAGTATATACGGCATGGGTATATAGTATATTGGGATAATTGTTATGATCCAAAGAAAGGATTCTCCCAGGAGAGATTACCCCTTTTAGGACTCGTTCTCGGGGGTCTTCATATATTTGCTCTTTTCTGTCAAGGCATTAATTAGTCATTTCCTTGATAGCTCCCTATCAAACTCGTCACTCGTATAAGACACCATACATAAGTACCGGAATGTCAATTTCTAAAAAAAAGAAATAATGCCTAAGCATTCTCCTTTAATTATAAAACATGAGAATATGAAGGAGACTTTAGCACAATTAACAAGACAACTGTCATTATTTATAACTACTTCTCATGGGAGCCAGTCTCATCTTTTATCTTAGGCTGATATAAATGACCATATGCTTAACATTAGGAACTCGTTCTCAACAGGCTTGCGAGTACGGTAACTCATACTCAATGGGTAATAAACAGACAACTATATCCAGGCTAAAATCAGAAACATATTCCTGTTCCATCTGTGTCTCCGATAGCCATCTCGTTTGAAGCGTTTCAGAATATTCACTCGTTTATCGCCTCGTTCATATCTCTGAGCACTTCAAACTCGATGGCGTACGGAGACACAGACCTGTCAGTTTCCGTCATAGTATCCATCATCAGAATAAACGTCCGTAGCCTTAACACTAGGAACTCGTTCTCAACAGGCTTTCGAGTATGGTAACTCATTCTCAATTGGTGATAAACAGATAGATATTTCCAGGCTAAGAAAAGATCAGAAACATAGTCGTGCTTGGTCTGACTCCCCATTCGCCATCTCGTTTGGAGCGTTTCAGAATATTCACTCGGCTATCGCCTCATTAATATTACTGAGCACTCCAAACTCGATGGCGAACGGGGACACAGACCAAACACTCATCAGTTTCTTTCTTAGTATGAGACTTCCTCTTATTAGGAACCCCCCACTTCCCCACTAAAAAGATGCACTTTGCGATCACATGCTATAGCTATCTTGTTCTGTCTTCGTGTTAGGCAGTTAATTCCCTTTGTTCCTGCAGAAAATCTGAAAATTGTATCCATTTCTTGGATTCTTTTAGTCTATTTTGTTGTATCTTACGGACAGTTTGCACCGACCTAACCTCTTATCTTTCTTTCTCTTCCTTCTAGGTATCGCTGTCTTGTGTGCTGAGTATTGGCTCGCTCATAATTTACCTCATAGACGCCTCCGAGTGAGTGAAATTCTTTCAGTTTTAATATAAAGTTTAGAATACGTGGCAGAAACACTTCATCACTTTTTTTTTTCTTCTTTTTTTTTCAGTTTTAATATAAATATCTCACAATAAAGTATTTAGAACTCACGAGATGAAAATAACTTGGTCTGTACTCCACCGAGTTTGATTGCGGAGTAATTTATATGTGGCGGTCAAACGAGGTGGAGTGCAGACTAAGTTATTTTCATCGAGTGGGTTTCTGATTTTATCTCACCCTGTATAAGATCATTTATTAATGGGATAACTCACCAAATTAGCCATTGGATATTGGGTACACTACCTTCACGGCCGTGGAGTACGAGTTCCAAACGTTAAGCCTATGGAGAAAAATACCGGGGTGAGATAATGTTCCATACGTCCCATATATCTTTTGGCAGAGACTCGCAATGCAATATGGACTACGCTTATTTAACTTGATCGCTTGCCTATTCTTGTCATTGTCCTCCCTTGAACTCTTCTACCATTGTCCTAATCCTTCTCACTCTCCTCAAATATCAAGCAGACACTTTTGTCCCGTAAAGGCCTTTCTCCACTGTGCGACTGGGGGAGCTTCCGATTCTATACCTCTTGAAATACAGAGCCCTGTTTTTTAGTCACGGCATGTTTCAGCCGTTAGTGTCCTATATAGCTAAGATCCTAGAGGATTCGCCAAATGTCGTGGGGCTTCGACACTTAGGGAGCTGAAAGGTGTGCTATAGTCATGACAGTCGGTGCCTAATCAAGTGGTAAATGTCGCCAAATGTTGTAGCGAACGTGAAAATTCACTTTCCTAGGAATTAAACCATGAAACCTTATCACTAGTTAGGGATACATATAACTTATAATCACCCCAAATATGAAGAAGATCTGCCGATATCTGCATTTGAATTTGAAATATTGGGCTAGACTTATACTGTCCAAGTCCGATAGAACTTATGACAATTCTATACTTGTCCTTACGGGGGACGCTTTTAGCGCCGTTCTCTCACGGCGCGCTACGACACTGTCTATATAGGACACAGGTCATCTTTTGTCTTGCAAATATGTCGTAGATCAGCTCCGCGATCTTTGACCTGTGACATTCACTAATGTTGTGACTAAAAAACAGGGCCCAGGATCGCAAGTGCGACATTCCATAAATCTTACGATCCAGGGCCCTGTTTTTCAGTCACGACATAATCTTAGTCTTAGAAGCTGAGATATCTCAGCGATTGTAAGACAATTTGCACGACAAAAGATGGCCGGTATTCTATAGACAGTATCGTAGTGCGCCACATGAGATCACCGCTAAAAGTGTCTCAAGTATAGAACTGTCTTAGGTTCTATAAAACCTCACCTCAGATTTCCAATTTGAAGTTTTATAAAAACCGTTAAACTGCAATAACTGTTGGTTACGGTTCAAGGGTCTACACCATACAACGTCGGCAACCAGCGAACGCCGGAACTTGTGAATAGACTGAATTATGGGATACCTCAATAGGGCGTATGTCATATTTAAGGCCGTACAACACGTGCGTGGCATATGGGGTATGTGCATGACATATAGGATGTGTATGGCGTCAAACCCAACAAATGGTCCAAAAGCGAGGGTACAAAATGGCTATTTTGAGGCATATGATAATATAAAAATAGGTATACTGTGTCTATACGTGATGAATACCTGGTAAAATTGACGGTTATAGATAAACTCTGCATTCGACATCGGTTTATCTGATCGTCGATTTTACCGCGTATATGTCGCGCGGAGCCACAGTAGGCTTGTTTCCGTATAGTACAACAATCTTATTATAGAAATTATTAATAAATTGCTACTATTCCTGGAAACCCCGCTTACTTATTATTCAATATACGAGGAAATCTAAATACCACTACTGACGTCGGGCAGGACAAGACATCACGGTCTAAGTGGGTCCCGTTGCTTTTCGCCTGTTGTCAGAGTTGCTTTGTACCGTACGTAGATTCAAATAACCCTGAGCAATGCTTAATACTACACAGGTATGTGAAGCTAAATATCCAAACAAGGGACCATCCATAAAGTATAAATACTATAACGTACGTACTGAGATGGGGGTGGGGGGGGGGGGGGGGTTGAAATTTTGCGTACATACTTTATAGATTACCCGCAATGTGTAATACCAAGATAGATCTACTTTTAACCAATATCATAGGTTACTGACCCAAAGCCAAACATGGAGTTTATATCCAAAGAAATCCTATAATATTACATGGCTAGCACCAATAGAAACCAACAAGAATATTTCCTATGTTAGATTCCTTTTTCCTTTGATTTTAGTTGTGAATGTCCGCCGTTACATTCCCTTTGTTCGCATTTATTCTGTTCATGGCTGGAGACCTGATTTTTCTGTATTATGCAAATTATGTCATAGGGGTATTTATCTTATCCCTGGATCAAGTTTTCTATAATAGCCATAGGAATAACACACACAAAATTATATCAATGCTCACCCACGTGAATTGCCAATACAACGTCATGGTCGTGGCAGAACGAAGTGATATGATGTCATTAGCAATTGGCCAATCAGCAGTTAGGATTTTTCCACCAAATTTTGAAACACATAGATTGTAGTACATCCCGTTGTCGCCAGGACCAGGGGCAGTTTCATAATCTAGGATCGTACATGAAGACCCTTTTCTGTACCTCGCACAATGGTTATCGTCTAATAATATTTAAGTCTGTTGGCTAAGACAGTATTGGCCGTCCATAAGGTCGTCCGTGAGTGTTGAATGAAATTAACCCGCCTTGTCGCTGGGTCTCTATGGCGTACAGAAAAGGGTATACTTCTACGATCCTGGGGCCCGTTTCATAACCCAGGATCGTACATGTAGACCTTTTTCTTTACGCCATAGAGACCCAGGGACAATGCGGGTCAATTTCATTCAACAGTTATGGACGACCTTATGGACGGCCAATATTGTCTTAGCCAACAGACTTACATATTATTAGACGATAACCCTTGTACGAGGTACAGAAAAGGTTCTTCATGTACGATTCTAGATTATGAAACAACCCCCTGGATTTTAAACTGCCCCCAGGGCTCTTAGGCTCTCAAACTGGCTACACGCAGCTTGGACGGGCTGTGGAACACACTGATCAGACAATACATTAACATGGAGATTTAAACATACCCAACTACATTCGTGTAGGTAATTTGAATTATTCAGCTACTGTGATATTATTCTATTGTCTGAGAAAGGGGTGAAATTCTCGGTACAGTTCCATTGCAATATGTGGCCACTCAATTCATTCAATATTCAGAATACATTGGTGACCCATGGTGACCCATGGCCTTTGGTCACCCTCACCACTCTATCCTACTCACTACCCTCAAAGGGCTATTATATTATTACTTTATTACACACTTATGTAATAACTCATGATAACTATACTTATTATGTCATATTCATTATAATTGATATCAAACACATCTCTGTCAATTATCTATTAATATTGTTATTATCAATATTCATGGTAATAATGTATTATCACTTATTCATATTAATAAGACCTTATAAAATTAAATAAAATTTAATAGCCCACTCCGGCCTCTTCTTTGTTCATCCAGGGATATGGGGTAATGGCAACTACATCCAATTTGTGTTCAATTTCATCCTCTTTGAATTCAGATATTCCCATTTATATCTACCTAAAATTGAAAGTTTTGGTTTCTATCCATATTCGGTAATAGTATTATAATAGGTTTTCATCTGTCATTGATTAAAGGCTTTGAAAAGGTTAGGTAATTATGTGAAATTCGTACTTTTGAAACAGAATTTGACTATAAAGACAATTGTATATTTTCATAGAACCAATGGGTAAGTGGCTTGCTAAGAAAGATATGTTGGACATTATCATAATACAGAAACTAACAGCGCATGTTTTCTTGGTTTTTTTTCTGGGCATGTTGTATGATTTCTGTGTTTGTTTGGCCAAATATAGATATAAGTAACCTAACTCCAACCATGTCCAGGGATTTTTCAATTTCACCTTCCCATACACTGGTAATATATGCTTGCCAATGTTTTTTTCGTTTCTATACTCCAAGGAAGCGCCCAAATACAGCAAGCGCAAATAATGATTCTAATATTGGATAAGCATATTTGTTTGATAGCATTTAAGTGTTATGTTGAAAGTCCACGTTTGAAATTAAACCGTCTAATACATGCAAGAACCCCCCTTGACAGGGTGATATGTATTT
Organism: Alentia gelatinosa; assembly: GCA_950022655.1. NCBI lineage: Eukaryota > Metazoa > Annelida > Polychaeta > Phyllodocida > Polynoidae > Alentia > Alentia gelatinosa. The sequence goes on from OX465580.1 coordinate 128,410,508, forward strand.
TCTTTTTTCCTCAATAAGAAAAAAGGAAAATCCTCTCTTTTCCTTTTCTCCTTTAGTCCTTCTGCTACTCTCTTTCTGTTCTATCTCTCTAGTACATCTCTCACCCTTCTCCTTCCCTATTCTCTCTACCGTACCCTTTTCTTTCCCTTGTTCCTCTTTCCCCTTCCCTATATCTCTCTATCTCTATCTCTATCTCTATCTCTATCCGCGCCTCTCTGTATCTGTATCTGTGTCTTCTTTTACTGTTATGAACATCGACGAATCTGATCTTGTCTTATCACAGGCGTTAATGGTAGGGTATAAAGCATATGTTATGCAGATGAAGAAAGTCTTCATGCAATAAGAAAGAAACTGATGAGTGTTTGGTCTGTGTCCCTTTCACTATCGAGTTTGGAGCATGCAGGAATTTGAACGAGGTGATAGCTGAGTGAATATTCAGAAACACAGAAAAGGGACACGGACTAAACACGAATATGTTTCAGATTTTATCTTAGCCTGGGCAAGTTTATCTGTTTATCACCCATTGAGTATGAGTTACCGCACTTGCAAGCCTGTTGAGTACAGGTTCCTAACGTTAAGCTTATGGACGTTTATAAATACTAGGCTGAGATGATAAAAGCTACCAAATTCTAACACTTGTATCATTCACCTTTCATGTTTTCAATTTGTGCTTCCGTATATTAAACAAAAGACACATATATTCTAAATACAATTCGGATTATATTTACTTGGCATCGGGGAAATTTTTTCAATTTTTCAATTGATGAATCTAATTTTTGTTGTATGTATTAATAAGAGTTTGAAGCGCATGGTGTTTCGTGAAAGCCATCATCCACAACTTGCTAATTTTGTGATGTCCGTACCTATTCAAATATCTGAAAGAAAATCACTGAACATGTTATTTTCCCTTATTTCCCACAATGTTCATTTATCATCACTATCTTCAAACCCATTTTTTCTGCATCGAACAAATTCTTTTACACAATTATACAACTTGAGGAGCATGCGGTGTCAAATATAAATAACCATTGGTAAAAATCATATCATACAACAATATTGAAAGAAATTCAAAATGAAAGGCAGTTCAGGGTATTAAATATGGCTAAGAATTGCAATATCCTGTTTTATCCTACCCCTGATAAAAAACGCCATAGGCTTAACATGGGATTTGTTTATGCCACGGGTAGTGACATAAAGTCTTGTTTATGCCACTGCTTTCTGATACTGAAAAAATATAGAAACGGGGTAGGATAAAATCTAGACGCCACTCGTTTGAGTTTGAGCTTATTTATGCCACTCATTTTGTAGGCTCCGTAATGTCACTCGTCTTCGACTCGTGAAATTATGGAGCCTACAAAATGCGTGGCATAAATAAACTCAGACTCAAACTCATGACGTCTCTTGATATTATCGTTAAGATTCTTGTACCTAGTCCAGTTTGGATCATATGGATAATAAAGATACACAATACCAAAATGGGATGATAATGAGATCCATCTAATTCCCTCTTCTGGATACACTAGGATTTTTAGTATTCCTTTATCAGCAGGGATGAAATGTGATGAGACATTATAGTTGTAAAAAGCGTTGAGTAATAGATCCTTGATTAAAAGTCAACTCGCTTGTTGGGAATAAAACTTATTTGATTGTCATTTTATTATAAGATCCTTGATAAAATGGATGATAATGATATAAAATCCGATATTTTGGTAACATAAAGTAGGGACCACTATTTATCGATATCGGCCTATAATACAATAATGTTGCATATCCGAGAATTAAAAATATGGCGATATAGGGGTTGGTGGGTGGGAAACTTTCTGCACGGTCGGCCCAGTTGTTGTAGAGGGGTGAGGCTTCGTGGGTTGTTTCTGTCCCTTATATAGTGCCACACCGGATATACGTGGTGGGCCGTTTCTGTAGATGAAAATAATTAAATAAATAACGTATGGCGGAAATGAGATTTTCATAATATATCACAAAAACGGACTATGGGATGTGAAATAAAATTACATATCTGTAGGTAAAAATTTTATTATTACGTGGTAAAAAGGTTATTACTACGTGGCAATAACACCTTTATGGCAAGCCGATGCCTTTGTTATAAATAGAAAATAAAATTGTAAAAAAAATATTTTTAAGATACTTATATATACTTAGAGGAAAGCGGTTAACTAGAAATTAGCTACAATTTCACAATTATATTCTAATCATAGATTTGTTTCTCTCACTCTCCCAGCGCCGGCACACAGGAGGAGACCTGCATACCCTGGCTGGAGAGCACAAGCCAGCAAATCGACCTCGTGTTCAACGTCTTTTTTATGCTCTTTTTCTTTATTCGGGTAAGCACGAGAACTCTATTCATTCAATGTGAAAAAATATAGCCCATTTTGGGATATCATAAAAATAAATATCCAACACTGGAGAACAACTTTTATTTCTTTCCAAGCGAACGAAAAAATACAGATCGTTGTGGGATATTATCCCTATTTCAGATATTTGAATTCAGGGGCCCCAGAAATATAAAAAGAATGATAGAGATACGGTATTTATACGTTTACGATTAAATTTGAAATAATGTGAAGAATGTGGTTTCCTCGTTACCAACAATGTTAATACTCTCAGCTTATAAAAATAGAAGACCCATAAAATCTAAGACATAAGGTCAGTAGAAAAATTGAACCTGTATTTCACATTTATCAATCTGTTCAATTTATATCAAATAGTGAATACTATGAATTCCAAGGAGTTCAACCGAATACTATTTATATATATAGCTGTATATAGCTGGAATTCGAAGACAGATATACAATGTTTTTATTATCTATGGTATACAGAGACCCCAATGTATTAACGTATGGAGACTCAATAAAGCACTACCCATTATTTTAGAACTGCCAGATACCATAATCAAGTTATATGGATTCAAATCCATGGTATACATCCTCGTATACTGGGAACTAGTCCCTTTGCGCTATTGAGCAAAATGAATAAACCCTATTGATACAGCCTTCAATATGGCAATTGTTGGGTTTGATTTACTGGAGATTATGGATGATTAATACAATAAAACGATGGTTTTATAGACAGGCGGTTCTGTAAACCACTCAAGGTTGACGTCATAATACACTCACTAACACTTGTGTATCACAACTTGACAACCACTCGTAGTTTACGACCACCTGTCCACAAACCCATTTGTGGGTTCGAATCCCACTACAGCCACTTTTCTCCTTCATCCCCAGCAGTGGTAGATTTACTGCTATATTAAAGGCCAATCGTTCTCATACCATGTTTATGTGGTGTGGGAACTTAAGAAACTGTCACTTAATGTGTAGGGGTGAGATTTCTACCGAAACAATCATGATTATCTATGTATCCAACTGGGCCTACTAGTAGTTCACAGTCAATCTATCAGACATCTCGTCAATACTACTTACAATATTTCAAAGATAAACTAAATAATCTGTATAACAAACACTGCTGGGCTTTGTCATACTATGTGTTCACCTCTTCTTATTTTCTAGTTTGTTGCAGCTAACGACAAACTCTCGTTTTGGTTGGAAGTCCACTCGTTCGTAGACTACTTCA